>CM071928.1:36423355-36772140 GCA_016081115.2 Rehmannia glutinosa | reverse complement strand
TTTAGTTAGTTGAGGTGGGGGATCAACAAACACGAGCCTCATCCTGGTGTATTTGAAACGGCATCAAGATCTTGGCTATGTCTGAATACGCTTTTAAGTCAAATTTTGTTAAAGCTTCGGTTACCATGTGCTCAGTTGATTTAGATTCTTGCACAATCATTGGCGCAAATACGAGATACTTCAACATTGCCCTAGTAGTCTCAACTACTAGTGGGTCTTCAACAATCCTTTCGGTAGTCTTAATCGCTAAAGGGTCTTCGATTATCCCCACAGTCTTAGCCTTTTGTTGGGTTTTCAACCAAATTGGCATCCTCAAGAGGTCTCAACCTCATGGATTGCACTTTCATTTCAAAGCAATAGTCTCAACTATTGTGGTCTCAAACTATTATTCCAACTTTTGTACATCATATAGTGGTCCCAACCTTTGTAACTTCATGGGCTCGCAACTCTTCAGGTGCCTCGATTGCGGTAGTCTCAACTACTACAACTTCACTAGCATGAATGCTTTCCTTCTCAACCGTCTCGCCATCGCCTCCAAACTTCAAATTTTCTTGGTCCCCTACAGCCTCCTCTGAACTGGCTATAGTGTGCTTAGTTTTCCCTTCAGTTGGTTCACCAGCTGACTAATTTCCAATGGGTGTAGAGTCAACTTTCATCGGGTACTTGGCTATTTCGCTTGAGTACTCAGCTAATTTATCTTTTGCTTTCTCAACAGCATCTGCAGGGTGTGGCTCAACTAGATTTCCCTCTTGCATTTCAACATCCAAATCCACAACTTTAATCCGAGCATCATCGCCAATTCCCTTACTTGCAATTTCTTCCTGTGAGTGACCTGGTGATGAGAGAGTCACGGTGTCTCTCACCACTCCTTCAATAATGAGAGAGAGTGGGCAATGATGGTCCCCCAACTCCAGAAAATTTAGCTTGCTCAGCTAACTCATGGGATTCAGGAAGTGCATTTTTCAGATGTGCAGCCTCCACTGCGTCAGCTCCTTCGATGTTCACCTCATCATCACTGCTGTAAATTTCAGGAATAATAGCATCAGTGAAAGGACATTTATGAGGCTCATCATTTTTACCTTTCTCAAGGGCTTTCAATTTTTCTTATTCCTTTTTCTCCAATATAATGGAGGCGGCATATATTTCCTCCAGAACTTAAACAACGGTGGCATTCTTCAGGAATTTCAAAAGCTATTCTTCTTTATCAATAAGTTCGAGCCTTTGAAATTGCTGGCGACTATCACTCAGCTTCCACTTCCTCCATATATACAACCTTGCTTCGATGTCAGGATAAATAGGGGATCATGGTTCATTGAAGGCAACTGTATCTCTTGCAACAACCTCTTCTTCGACTTGAGGCCTACATCCTCAACATCTTCAATGGTGGTCTCAACAGCTGCTTTATCAAGTACCATCGCAGTTGTGCCATCGACCCTAACTTCATCTTGCTCAACTGCAGCTGGTCCAATAGCAGTTGATTCCACTATAGCTTTTTCAATAATGGGAGCAGTTGCAGTAGATTGTAAGTCCCGATTCCTCTTTGATCACCTTTCCAAGGGAATTCCTACTGATTCTGTTTCCTTAAAGTCCCCAGCTTTGACCTTGATAGTTGATTCCACTGTTTCATCCCTTAACCCTCACTTGGGTTGGGTTTTCTGCTTCTTCGTAGCTGCTTTCCGGGGTGCAACTGTTCTCCTCTTTTTCGGGACAGCTGGATCAAGAGCTGGAGCAGATGTCTCTTTATCAGGGATACTTTTAGTTGTTTCCCCCTCAGAAGCACCCTCGGACAATCATTTATTTACATGGAATGCCTTTCCCTTGAATAGGAGCACTCCCTTCTTCTCCATCAAATACCCAATGACTATGCCATAGCCAAGAGTGTTCTTGAATTTTCCATCAGCTAACTCCACGTTTTGAACATTTCGACATAGCTTGTCAAAAATGTATTCGCTCCAGTTCACTTCGAGCTCTTCCATTATACATGCTATTACAATCATCTTATTCTGAGATAGCTGATTGTAAGGGCCAAACTTGATGACGACGCACTTGGCTACCACATCCATCAATTTGTGGTACTCTTCCTTGATCGGTGTCTTTCTAGCTGAAGGTTTCAGCTTATTCGCAACTTCCTTGACAATAATCTGCTTCCAGATCTTCATAAAGTTGAACTCATAATCTTTCAGCTCTCTGAGTCCGTTGCTGGGAAGGTGAAGCAGCTCAGTCAAGTCTTTAGCAGCAAACTTGACTTCTTTACCATTCACTGAAGAATGGATCCCATCATCGTGAACGGAGACATTCACATAGAACATCGCGACCTCTTCCAAGATTTGGGGCATAGGCAAGGTGAGAAATCTCAGCAACCCTGATTTCTCCAACTGCCAATGATCTTCCTTGCTCGTTCTTTGTCAGACGACTGTTTCACCATTCCTTCAGCATCAATCAGTGCACCAGAGTACACTTTCACGAAACGAAGAGAGAAACCGGAAATTTTCTTTGGTGCCATGAAGAATTTTTCTGAGAATTTGAAGGTTTTCGAGTTTCTATTTTTCTACAGAGACTTTTCAAATTCTAAAGGCTTGAATGTAATGTGAGAAGAGAGAGAAATGGATTTTTGATATATATGGGACGTGAAGAGACATCTTTGGGATCTTGCATTTTGAATCTTCATCAATAGTTGAGATTAAACCTGAAAAGGTGCTTTAATTCCCCGCATTAAATGCCCACAACATTTATGGCCAATCATAGGGTTTTTGTAGCATCCTTTACTGTGCAACATTAAATGATGCTGGCATCATCTCAAAAACATTCCCTCTTCAATGAAAACGACATGTTTTTTCCCTTAGCCAATAAATGTGTTCGATGAGTCATTTTGACTTGACTCTGCTTCTCTATTCAGTCTGCTGATGAAACTCAGTTGTTCAGTTGACTTAATTATGTTGAACAGTCCGCTGAAAGAGTAAAACTTTTCTAAGACATAATTCATTTGCTTTTAACTGTGCTTAATGAGTCTTCTGTGCTTATTAACACAACTCAATCAATCCAAGCTCATTATTCAATTCTTCAAACCTTGATTCTCATAAGGGTTTTGTGAATATATCAGCTAACTCCTTCTTAGTTGAGACATATTCCAATGTGATGTCTTTTTTTTCAACATGATCTCTTATGAAATGATATATGACATCAATGTGCTTTGTTCTTGAGTGGAATACTAGATTTTGAGTAATTGCAGTGGCACTTGTGTTATCAACAATAATTGGAATTTCCTTTTCTTCAATATCATAGTCTCTCAGCTATTGTCTAATCCATAAGACTTGGGGACAATAGCTGCCTGCAGCAATATATTCAGCTTCAGTTGTTGATGTAGCTATTGAGTTTTGTTTCTTGGTGAACCAAGAAATCAATTTATTTCCAACCAATTGACAAGTACCAGATGTACTCTTCTTGTCAACTCTACATCCAGCGTAATCTGAATCTGGGTATCCAATTAATTTAAAGCCTCATTCCTTAGGATACCACAATTCAACTTCTTAGCTTCCTTTCAGATATCTCAATATTTTCTTTGTTGTTGTCATATGGCTTTCCTTTGGTGCAGATTGAAATATTGCACATACACCAACTGCAAAGGTGATGTCAGGTCTGTTTGTAGTCAAGTAGAGAATTGACCGAATAAGTGCTCTATATATTGTCTGATCTACTGGTTTGCCTTTTGCATCAATATCAATCTTGATTGAAGTATTCATAGGAATCTTTACAGATGACTTTTCTTCCATGCCAAACTTCTTCATCAAATCTCTGGTATACTTGGTATGGCTTGTGAAGGTTCCATCCTTCATTTGTTTAACTTGAAGTCCTAGGAAGAAATTTAATTCTCCCATCATGCTCATCTCAAACTTTCCTTGCATTAGTTTTGAGAATTTATCACAAAGTCTTTTGTTTGTGGATCCAAAAAAGATGTCATCCACATATATTAAAACATGCAAGATGCTTTCTCCATCTTGAATTCTGAAAAGTGTTCTACCAATTTTTCCTTTGGTAAATCCATTGTCTATTACGAATTGAGACAATTTATCATACCATGCTCTTGGTGCTTTTTTTCAATCCATAAAGTGCCTTCTTGTGCTTGTGCAGTTTATCTCCAATAGTTTTCTGCTCAAATCCTGGAGGTTGTTCCACATAGACTTCTTCTTCCAAAAGTCTATTTATAAAAGCACTTTTCACATCCAACTGATAAACTGTGAAGTCTTATGTGTAGCATATGCAAGAAAAATCCTTATTGCTTCCAATCTAGTGATGTGTGTTAAATATACGTGCATTTTGGGGCTTAAAATGATATATAATTGATGCTTTGCACGCATATTTACTATGTTTTTACTTGGTTTCCTTAAAAGGGCATGATACTGCCTATTCTTGTAATTCCCTCAGGAAATGGAGCATAAAATGAAGAAATATCAGTTGGAATGCCCGGCTAAAATTGACGAATGCGAAGAGAAGATCAAAACGACGAAAAAAGTGGACAAAAACACTTCACACGGCCGAACCGTGTGGTGTCACACGGCCGTGTGGAAGTGCCTGTGTGAAGTTGGATAAAAACAGAGGACGGAGTAGGCCTACACGGCCGGACCGTGTGAAGTCACACGACCGTATGGGAATGGGAATGCATCGCACCACTAGACTGTGTCATCTCACACAGGCGTGCGACCGAAGGATGAAGACAACACCACACGGCCGTGTGGTGCCACACGGCCAGGCCGTGTGGGACTCTGTTTTGACGCGTTTTTCAGAGTTTGCTTCCCGTTCCAACTCTACAAGTGATCTCTCCAAGTATCTATAAAAGGGACCCAAGGCTTGCAGGAAAATACATCACATCATCAAACAACACATCAAATAACACAGGAACGAAGGAATCGAAGATCTTCTGAGAGGAAAAGGCTAGGTCGCGAAGAACACCACAAGGCTTTCGCATCTATGGGGGCACAAGAGCTTCGAAGGCTTAGGAGGGGAATCCATCCTGACAAGAAGGGGTTTTTTTTCTATGTCTAGGAAATTTTGTCTGTGCTTAAACGATATCTTAATATTGATTCGAATTTGTCTATGAGTTTGTAATCAATGTTTTACATATCTTTCGGATCTTAGGGGCATAACTGAAACTGTTGATTCATGTTAAATATGATTATTTGTTTCTTAATTAATTCATGCTTTCTATTTTATGAATTCGAGTGCTTATTCTTAATTGTTTTTTATTTGGCCAATAATTTGCATGTCAGACTTCTAGTCCATAATCCGGGAGGTGAGTTCTAGTATGACAAAAATCGAATTTAGACATAAATAGAGTAATATATCAGGAGACTACTTCTATTTGTGAAGAGTACTTCAATTCAAAGATCTTTTGGGAGTTAATAATAGTTGTGATGGATCGGGAGACCTCAATTATTATTAATCTACTATTTATGCGCCACCCGGGAGGGGGAATAAACTATTTTAGGAATTGAACCAATAGAATTGCACGAATTGATTTTTAAAACTTTATTTGCATTTAATATTGAAGAAACATGTTGAGATTATGTGTCTAAGTTGCTCCTATAGATGTTGAAAATACTTGTGGGGTTCGAAAATTTATTTTTATTTCTTTTTCTTTATTTTTGAGTTTAGTTAAAATAACTTGGTTTCGGTCGCTTCAATAAAATTGGAATACGATGTTATTATAGCCTAATTGTTTCGAATATCAATCCTTGAGGAATACGACCTTGCTTGTCATTATTTTATAAACTACACTGTACACTTGCAGTTGTATGAACCAGAATATTTTTGGCGAACATCTAGCAATAGTGCAAATGTTTCATCAAAATCAATACATTCTTCTGGCAATACCTTTTGGCTACCAATCTTGCCTTGTTTCTTAAAACAGATCCTTCTCCATTCATCTTGTTTCTAAATTCCCACTTTGTACCAATAACATTTTGGAGAGTACGCCTTTGAACCAATTACCAAACTTTTTTCCTTTCAAACTGATTTAGCTCTTCTTGCATAGCTAGGATCTAATGTGTGTCATCCAATGCTTGTGACACATCCTTTAGTTCAGTCTGAGACATAAAACAAGTGAATATTGCTTCATATTGGGTTTTAGATCTTGTTCTTACCCCTTTTCTGATATTTCAAATTACTAACTCAGGTGGATGGTCTCGCCACCACCTCACATCTAGGTGGAGTAACTCCGCTGGGTTGGTTCTTCTTGGAGCTAAGTTGTCTTGAACAACTTTTTCTTGATCATCTTCATTCAACTGCAATCTTTCCAGCTCTCTCTGAGATTCAGCTAACTCATCCTCATCAGGATCAAGTCTTATGGGAGCTGTCTCAGTATAAATATTATGCTAAATAGTTTACTGATTCATCTTTTCAGATAACTCATCAATGTCTTCATTCACATTTGGTTCATCAAAAACAACATGGATAGACTCTTCTGTTACTGTAGTCCTTTTATTCAGCACTCTAAATACTTCGCTCTCAGCTGAATATCCAAGAGAGATACCTTCATCAGCCTTAACATCAAATGCTTTCAGATTGTCTTTGCCATTGTGAATAAAACACTTGCTTACAAAAATTTTAAAATATCCCACATTTGGCTTTCTTCTTGTCCAAATTTCTTAAGGGGTTTTAGACAGTTGCCTATTGATCATATACATATTCTGAGTGTAACATGTTGTGTTGATTGCTTTAGCCTAAAATCTCTTTGGCAATGCTGCTTCAGCTAACATGGTCCTTGCAGCTTCCATGAGGGTTCTGTTCCTTCTTTACGCCACTGCACTTTGCTGTGGAGTTCTTACAACTGATAACTCATGAGCAATACCTATCCAATACTGAGTTATAATCCCATTGACAAACTCAGTTCCTCTGTTAGATCTTATCTTGGTAATGGATTGACATTTCTCATTCTGAACTCTCCTCATCAGCCGAGGAAGCTTTTGCCAAGTTTCGTTCTTTTTAAACATAAAAATGGTCCATGTGTATCTTGAAAAATCATCAACCACCACAAGAGTGTATTTCTTTCCACTTATGCTAGCTGGTTCCACTGGTCCAAAAAGATCCATATGCAATAAATGCAATATCCTTGTTGAAGAAGGATTTGGCTTGTCCTTGAAAGATGATTTGATATGCTTTCCTTTTTGACATGCATCACATATGCTTGCTGTGAATCATTTTTTTGTTTTGAAGTTGAATGTCATGAAAGTCTTTCGTATAATAATTTTTTCCTTTTGTCATTGAAGCCAGAAGAGTGACGTAAATTGAGGGCTTCATATTGTGCAAGGATTGTTTTCCATCCTTTAAATGAAATGAAAGTTCAAAATGAGAAAGATGTTTTTCAGTTTAGAATTGGCAAGCAGAAAAAGAAGAAATGAGCAAGACTTTGACAGTTGTACATATTTCTTAGAAGTTGAGAGATCAATGTGCAGTGTTTATTGTTTGGTATTCATGTGTTGCATTGTTATTGTAAAGATACTTGTAAAGATTTTTTGTAATGATGCTTAATAGTTTCTGTAATGGGGATGATTGTATCAAAAAAAAACACTTTGTATAGTTTTTGTAGGTTGTGTTGGTGGGTACAACTGTATATAGGAAAACATGCTTACTTTTTTGTTAATGTGAACGTTCAGGTTAAAAGTGTCACTTTTTGTGCTTAAAGTATCAGTTTTTATGCTTAAAGTATCACTTTCACTAACAAAGTATCACATGAATCTTGACGCAGTTTTTGGTAATATTGCTTGATTTTTTCTGTAATGGGTAGAAGTGTTTCTCAAGAAAATATAGTGTTTTTTGTGTGGATGAGTACGAGTTTATATGAGAAATGATACTTCTTGTATAGTTTTTGTTATATGAACAACTGTAGGTGAAAATTATCATTTTTTCACTTAAAAGTATAACTCTTTGTGCATAAAGTGTCACTTTTTACCAATAAAGTATCACTTTTACCAATAAAGTATCACACAAACCATGTGAAAATTTTGGTAATATTACTTGATCTTTTCTGTAATGGGGACAAGTGTCTCTCAAGAAAAAATAGTGTATTTTGTGTGGATGAGTACGAGTTTATATGGGAAATGATACTTCTTGTATAGTTTTTGTTATCTGAATAACTTTTTTATTTAAAAGTATCACTTCTCGTGCATAACGTATCATTCTTTACCAACAAAGTATCACACTAATCTTGTGGAATGTTTAAGTAATATTACTTGATGTTTTCTGTAATGGGGAGAACTGCAGGTTAAAAGTATCAGTTTTTTACTAAACAATATAACTTTTTGCGCTTAACGTATTACCTTTTACTAACAAAGTATCACATTAATATGGCCAGAATTTCATTCACTAATTATAGAGTTACCAATCTAAATAGTATAAAACAATAGTATCAATTTAATACAAAAGTATTCAGACAATTACTAAAACAATCGAGGATTAGGAGTTTTTTGAACCAAACTCCTTTCCTGGATGTGTGTCTGACATTTCACTGCTTCTTTTCTTCTTTTTTTGGGAAATGTCCTTTGACCCTTTGCTTTCTCCCTTTTGTAACCGATCGTGTAGGATCCAAAATACTTGTAGAAGAATTGGAAACATCATTGCGCTCTGTTAAATTTGGTATATCTGTCAACGCATCAATAGCCATAAAATCTTTGTTGTAGCCATCTTCTAAAATCCTTCATGCATCATCATTGTATTGGCATTCCAAAACAAGATTATAATATTTGTGTGTTATTTCATGTCGCCAAGGAACATAATCCTTAAGCTTATCTGGACTTTCAATTCTCGACCTGAACTTTTCCCACAATTCAGTTTTGGCAAACTTTGTCCATGTTTTGGCAATGTCACACTTTGGAATTTTGGATATATAATGCATATGTAATACTCTTAAGCTATGAGAACAAAAAAAGTAAACCACACTCTTCGAGATTTTTACAAAACTAGTTAATGAGAGTATTTAAATAATCATACACCACACGATGACAACAGTTGTCATCATTGGATAAAATGTCATAAAGTATTAAGTTTTCTTCAACTTTTACAGTGGCGCAGTGGGTAGATATACTTTTTAATAAACTCAGCCTCAAAATCTTTAAAAATCATTAGTGTATATACCTCTACATCATGCTTCAACATTCCGGTCAATGATAGCACATATTTTGGAATTGATCTTAAGCATTGAAATTCATTTTCTTTTTCAGTTTTTCTCCAGCGCTTTATTGCCCCTTGGAAAATGTCATAAAATTAAGTCAAAGTCGTCATTTTTTATGTGTATAAAATATACGTGCATATTGGGGCTTAAAATGATATACATTTGATGCATTTGTACGCACATTTAATGTGTTTTTACTTGGTTTCCTTAGAATGCCATGATACTGCATATTCTTGTAACTTTTTACATGAAACGGAGCTTAAGACGAAGAAATATCAGTTGGAATACCCGGATAGGATTGACGAATGTGAAGAGAAGATCAAGACGACGAAGAAAATGGACAAAATCACTTTACATGGCCAGACTGTGTGGTGTCACATGGCCAGGCCATGTGGGACTCTGCAGACGCGTTTTTTCTGGAGTTCTTTTCACGTTCCAACTCTACAAGTGATCTCTCCAAACATCTATAAAAGGGACCCAAGGCTTGCACAAAATTACATCATCGAACATCCATTCATACCACGTACAACACATCAAATTACACAGGAACACAAGATCCGAGGTCTTCTGAGAGAGGAGGGCTAGGTCACGAAGAACACCACAAGGCCTTTTGCATCTACGGGAGCACAAGAGCTTCGAATGCTTAGGAGAGAAATCCATCATGACAAGAAGGGGTTTTCTTTCTCTGTCTATATCTCTTGTTTGTGCTTAAATTATGTCATAATGTTGATTTTGAATTTGTCTATGAATTTGTTATCAATGTTTGGCTAATCTTTCGGATCTTAGGGGCATAATCAAAACTGTGAATTCATGTTAAATCTTGATTAATTATTTTCTTATTTGATTCATGCTTTCTATTTTATGAATTCGAGTGCTTATTCTTAATTGCTTATAATTTGACCGGGAATAATTTGCATGTCATATTTGTTAGTGCGAGATTCGGGAGATGAGTTCTAACAAAGACGGAAATCAAATTCAGACATAAACGGACGTAACGAGTCGGGAGACCTACAACTGTTTGTGGGGAGTCATTCAATTCATAAATTTTTAGGTGTTAATAATAGTTGTAATGTATCGGAAGATCTACAATTGTTATTAATCTACTGTTTATTTATCACCCGGGAGGGGGAATAGACTATCTTAGGAATTGAACTCATAGAATTGCATGAATTGGTTTTGAAACTTTAATTGGATTTAATATTGAAGAAATATGTTGATATTATATTCCTAAGGTTGCTCCTGTAGTTCTTGAAAATACTTGTGGGGTTTGCAAATTTATTTATATTTCTTGTTATTTTTGATTTTAGTATAAACTTGATATTCGGTCGCTTCAGTAAAATTGAAATACGATGTTATTATAGCCTAAGTGTTTCACATATCAATCACTGAGGAATACGACTTTGCTTGCCATTATTCTATAAACTACACTATACATTTGCAGTTGTATGATCCAAATATTTTTGGCGAACAGTTTTCTTGGCATTGATTCATATTGTGGTTTCCGTATTCTCACTCCTTTGTAAAGATAATATTCCAGCAGAAAAGAAATCTTTGCTTAGTGCAATACACCATTTCTGCTTCAAATCATACATACGTAGAAACCAAGAATCATCTTGTAGCTCATACTGCAATATCGTAGATTTCCAACAACTTTCAAAGCCAGTTTCATCAATGCAACCAGTCAAACATTTATTGAATATTTCCTTGAAAGAATTATTGTGTTTCAGTCGTCCAAACCGACTCATAGCATTCTGATGAAGGTGCCATAAGCATAGTCTATGCCTTGTTTGAGGGAAACCTATATAGAAGAAAGGGAGGAAACTATTAGAATTAAAAACAAAATATATGTTTTCTGAGGAAAAGTATCTGTTTTATGAAGAAAAGTATTCTTACTAAAAGTATCTGATTTATGTTTTCTATACATCATACCGTTTTCAATTGCATTGTGAATTGCCTAGTCTTGATCAGTGAACAAAGTTATATGATATTTCCCACCAATTAACTTCAAAAAGACTTGGAAAAAGTGTTCAAATGAGTCAGCCTTTTCATCAGGTAAGAAAGCACAACCAAACATGACATTTTTCCAATGATTATTGACCCCAACAAAAGAAGCACAAATCATGTTATACTTATTAGTGCGATATGTTGTGTCAAATACCATAACATCAAGATATATTTGTAGTCTTCTTGTTCTGCTTTTTGCTGATATAAGAATCCACTCCAAAATACATTACTTAATCTGCCCATGCATCTAACTGCACTCTAAAAAAGAAGCCTTCTTGTTCTGCTTTTTGCTGATATAAGATGTCAATCAATGTTTGTGTATCGCCTCCTATTGCTTCCATTTTCAAACGGTTGACAAAATTCAAATGGTCATTCAAAGTATGGCCAATGCATTGTTCTCCTCCTTCATCATGAACCATATATCGGTAAGACTGAGTAGCTCTCATCCCACAAGATATCATATCTTTAATAGCTTTGCCTTTATCATTTGTAATGACTCTTTTTGAACGATGAATATGACTCCATTCCTTTTCGGTTAGTGGATGATCGTGTTCTATAACATGTTGAAGAAGCTCATAAAGTCCTTTCTTGTTTAGTTTTACTCACAATGAAGCTTTGCATCCTGTGCGTGTAACATTAGTCTTTTTGTTTGTTGTGCTAGTAGACTCCTTAAACTCAGGAGCAGAACATTTTGATATTCTCAATGATAACATCCACTTCATCTGAAAGGCAAAAAAAAACACGTCGATACGATTTTTAGGAAAGTAATACTTTTATAGAGAAAAGTGATACTTCTTATGTGAAAAGTGATACTCTTTATGCGAAAATTAATATTGTTGGAAGAAAACTTATGATGCTTTCATGGGTAAAAGTGACACTTTTATGTGAAACGTGATACTATTTATGTAAAATGTGATACTTTTCATGTGATAAGCAATACCTGTAGATTTTCTAGTAGTTGATTTCCGAACACTGAACCCAATAGCACGAGCATGATCACAATAAAGTTTATGCATTTCTTTGATTGTTCCAGTCTTAAAGGGAGAAGGAACCAATTACATTAAATCCATAACTATTGTTTCCTGCATCAATTTTCATAAAATTATTTTTGTACCAAATATTTAGAGTAACAAACAATAAGTAACTTATTATCTTCATCTTCAATGGGAAATACATCACTTGCTGCATTTTTGAAATTAGTAATTTCATCAGTGTCATCACTAGAATCAATAACAATTGTGCCACCTAAATGTAATATATTATGTTATAAAAATGATACTTTTCAAAGAAAAAGCAATACTTGTCACTGAAAAAGTAATACTTTTAAAACTAAAGTGTCAAATATGCTACGCATTACCTTCTTTTGATTTATCACTCTGTGGTACACTACGGGAGCTAAAATAAGAATTTCATCTACAAAAAAAAACATATAAACAAAAAAACGTACATTATCTTAGAAAAATGATACTTTTTACTGAAAAAGTAATACTTTTAAAACTATATTATGAAATATGTTGCACATTACCTTGGTTCGATTTATCAGCATGTGGTACACTACTGGGGTCTAATATAAGAATTTCATCTACAAAAATTAATCATATACACATAAAACGCAGTAAGATTGTAATACATATGTATTCTATCCAAAATTCTAAACTGTTAAATCGCGAAAATTGAACTATTGTATAACGCACATTGCAGTACCTTCATTATCCTGAGCATCATAAATTTTCATTTCTCAGCATCAAGGATGGTGTTTTCGAGTTCTGGTAGCATAAGTGAGCTGGAGTGTTGGAGAAACCAAAGCCGGCGAAGATTTTTCAGCCGGTAGCATGCTCCAGGGTTCGACTACCATGAGCAGGCTTAGTTTTTTGGGCCTTTTTTCTGGGCTGTGCAGCAGCGGGTTTGGCAATGGGCTTGGAGTGGATTTGAGCAGCAGATTTGTTCCTATTTAGGAGCTCTGTCTCACGGATCTTCTCATAAGAGACCTTCTTTGTTTTCCAGTGAAATTGTCAAAGTATATCATTGCATCTGTATAAGATAACTACCAAAGATATAAAAAAAATGAACAATTCAAAAAAAAGAACGTACAATATTCTTAAAGCCTTTTAAACCTTTAAAGTTTTGCCTTTAACTGGGGAGCAAACTAGAAATGTGAATGTGGCCTTTATATTACAAGTTTAGTTTATCCAAGGAAATAAGTTAAACACACCTAAAGTTTGTAGTAAAACATTTTTCATACTAAAACCTTAGTTGTTCTAATGTTTTTTATCCAACGAAATATTCAGATTATGTTTTGTTTGGTTTTTAGTTAGAAATAAATTATTTCACTATATTCAAATTACAATATTATTTACCTTATTTGTTTAATTATTTATTTTTTTGGCTAAATTGTAAAAAATAGGACACTAACTATACCCTATTGGCAAAAAGATGAGATTAAGTTTGAAGGCTTTCAATATAGGACAATAACTTTTATTTTTTTGCGAATTGATGAAAAATTGAGCCCGAATTGCCAATTCAGAAAGTAACATCTATAATTGCACTTCAGACTCGAGTTTTGGGAACAGTTAAATTTGCAAATTTTGAAAATACTTTTTAGTCTTATTTTTTCCACATAAATATCCAAAAAAATGGGAAAAAATTAATCGAAATAAAAAAAATACAAACTCATGTTCAATCAAACAACCACAAAATAGAATCCAGCTAGCAAATGGTGCCAACTAATTAAATTAAATAAGGCAGATTAAAGATAAAAACCTAGCTAAGAAAAAAAATCTAAAAACCCAATATAAATATCATATAAGAAAAATGTAATAGGAAAAAGAGAGACAAATAAATCATGCAAAATTCATAAGCCCAGACAACGACTAAGAGTAAGAATGAGAAAGCAATAACAAAAAATGGTGGAAAGGTTGCGGGATATGGTGTAAGCTCCAGTCTTTTTTTTTTGTGGATGAAATGTAAATATATATCATCGGCAAAATGTACAAAATATTCTGGGCATACCCAGAAGACAACAACACAAAGGGACAAAACGTCCCAACAATATGAGTTCAGCCCATGGCTAAATCAAAACGTGACAAATTACAAGCATAAAACCAAAATATGCAATCACATCTAACATCCCAAAGCAAGATGTTCAAATTGAACCAAAACGTGGGGATATAAGGTAAACATGATCTTGTACACCTGTGTTTTGATTTGTCGGATAATGTTGCGATTACAATCGTCCCTTCGAATGGACATTGATTCCTCATTTGTCCGATATGATACGGTGTTAGGAAATTTATTTAGTAGATTTTGATGATACCATGTAAAACTTAAACTAGGAAGTTGGCACCCCATTTTCCTTGTAATTTGTATTGTAATAGATAGGGCTGGAAAAGCTGAGTCAAGTCAGCTATGCCAAGGATTACAAGAAGTCAACTGCGGACTATGTGGAGACTCTGTTGTATGTCAGCTGAGTAATGCGATGAAGGAAGTCAAGGACTCGACTGAAAGAGAGTCAGCTGGGGAACAGTTATAAGAAATGTTAGTCAAGTCAACTCAAGAAGCCAAGTCTCAAGTTGAAGTGACAGTTGAGTTATCTAGTGATTGGAGCTGACCCAAGTGGCCTGGGGTACAAACAGCAGTCTAGTCAAGACAACTGACTTAGGTCCGTTGATTAAAGTCAAGAATATTACTCAATATAGTAATATGTCAAAGCTGTCAGGTCTAAAGTGTTAGTCTTAGAATTATGCAAAAGGAATGATCCGATGGGAAATACTGCACCTTGTGTCAGACATCTACAATGCTGCGAAGACATTTAATACGAGGAATGGTCAACATCAAGGGCTGCAGACCAAGACAAGCCAACGAACACAAGTGATAGCCTATCTCTTCAATGGACAAAATTTCAAATGTACACTATAAAAGGATGAGGAAGTTATTGAGATGAGGTAACCTGAACCACGAACAAGCAAGCAATATTCAAGCATCTAACCTGCAATATTCTCATAAACATTCAAGCAGTTCCTTAAGCTTGAAACTCAAAGGAAATCGATCCAACACAAGTTGTGAAGGAAAGACAACTTCAAATCTGTTGAAGATGAAACTTTTGAAGAAATCAAAGGGGTCTACTTTCCAAGCTAGGATTGTAGAAAGGTTCCAGATCGAACCATTATCAAGTTTGTTGGAGGGCTTCGTGATCGAATCCAAGAACTTGAGAAGTGAGCTGAAGTAGCAAGGCAGCTGCCCTGTGAAGAAGTTGAGTCGCAAGAGAAGACAGTTGTGTGATCAAGGCTGTCTCCAGACTGTTCACCGCTTTGTAAACTGATATGTTACATAGTAGATTCCTCCAGGAGTTGGAGAAGAGAGGATTAGAAGAATTACCCCATCTTCGAACCTCTATAAAATATTTGTGTCATTTACTTTCATCAAATTTACTTTCCTGCGTATTCATTTTATATTTGCTGATTATATTTGCAATCCAACTGAAAAAAAAACTAAGTGCTAAAATCAAGAGTTTAAAATAAGCTAAAATCTAATCTAAGGGTGTTAAGTATTACGATGTTAAAAGCCAATCAGCCAAGTTAAGTATTTAGCTTGAGCAGGCGAGTTATACTATCAACATCTCTATCGAGTCTGTTGAGTGGGTAACTTAGCTGAAAAGCCAACTTAGTTGTCCATCAAGGACACAACTGTTTGAGTAAACTCTGTTGAATTATTTTAAAAATGATTAAATCGAAAATTTGGTAAGGTTTATTCAACCCTCCCCCTTCTAAACCTTACTTCACACCCCTTGGGACCTACAAGTGGTATTGGAGCGGCTGGTTCATTGAGCCTTCCGCACTGGTTACTGAACTAGATCTCTATCTTTTCAAAAAGCATTTTAAACACTTGTGTTTCAAAGTCTTTCATTTTTAAACAAAGTTATTATCATGGAAGCAAATCTGACACGCATTTCTATGTTAACTGTTGAAGAATTTTATGATTGGAAAATTCGCATGCAGGCTCATCTATCTGCATTACATGATGAAATGTGGCTTGTGATAGAGGATGGGCCACTGCAAATACTCAACGTGAACACAATTTGCAGCAATAAAAGCATTGCGGTGAAACAAGGAGAAGAAGTTGTTGCTGAAGCTAGACCAGGCATGGTTGAAAAATCAAGGACTCGGTGGACTAATGAGGATTGAAAGAGATACAACTTGGACAATATGGCCAAGAACATACTCTACAAGACATTGGACAAAGCAATGTTCAATAAAGTCTAATCTTGCAAATCTGCAAAAAAAATTGGAATAAATTGACTTTAATTTGTGAAGGATCAGAACAAATTAAAGAAAATAAATTGTTTGTTGCTGTTCAAAAATTTGAAAATTTCAAAATGCTTGCAGGTGAAACCTTGGATCGGCTGGATGCCAGATTCATTGAGATCACAAATGAGCTTTCGGACTCTTGGGAAGGAATATACAAAAAGGAAATATGTATGAAGATCTTAATAAGCCTCCCAAATTTGAATGGGAAATGAAGGTTATGGCCCTGAGACATTCAATGGACCTCTCAAGAACATCTAACCATGAGCTATTCTCACACCTCAAAGCTTATGAGTTTGAACTGAGCAGCAAAGAGCAAGAGGAGACAGTTGTACCTAAGACAATTTGCACTAAAGGTTAGTGATGGAAAGAGAGTGAACCAAAGAAAGCCATAGACCAGGAGGAAATTGCCCTGATGGTCAAAAGATTCAACAAGTTCTTCAATAAGAACTATAAAAGAAATAAGGGTGAGCCCTCCAGGAGACATTCAGATCCTTCCAAGTCAATGGAAGACATGTCACCCAAGAGAGTTGAGCATCAAAGTGTTGAATATCATAGAGTGATAATCCAAGAAAGAAAGAGCGATCAAAGAGCTAAGAACCTGTGTTGGAACTGCAGACAACTAGAACACTTTGCAGTTGATTGTTCCTATCCACAAGTCAACAAATATAGGAATGAGGAAGAAATAAAAGTCTTCAGGGAAAGAAGACAGGAAAAGAAGAAAGCCATGTTAGCTGATGAGACAGTCAAGTCCAAAGAAGCGGCGGACTCGAGAGAGAGTAGTGAAGGCGACTACTCAAGTGACTCTAAAGAAGAGGCTATGATTTGCCTTATGGCTAAAGAACAAGATCAACAGATCAATAAGATGAGGTACACTCTAACTCATCTCATTGATTCAAGTGATAGTGATTGTGATACACACACTTCATCACCCACTGATCTTTATGATTCACTAGGAAGAATGATGAAAGATTTTGAACACATAAAATCCTTACACACTATTCTAAATGAGGAAAACAGCCAGCTTAAAAGCCAAAACTCACAGCTGACTAAAGGGATGAGTACTCTAAGTCATATAGCTGATGAGAACATTAAGCTGAAGGTTGAAAATGCAAAGATCACAGCAGAGTTAACTGCTATAGAAAAGAGAGAAAAATATCTCAAAAATATGATTGCCTTAATCACAAAGGCATCCAAATCATTGGATGATCTTATCATGAGTCAAAAAGAATGTGGAGATAAGACAGGCATAGGATTTAATTCCTTTGTGCACAGTCAAACTCCAAGAGTGATTTTGAAGGCCTCAAGTTCAACCTGTGAAGCATCAACCAACTTTGTGATAAAGGCTACAATGTTGGATTCAACATGGGAATGTGCCAGATCAAAGATGTTGAATCAAATGAAATAGTGATGCAAGGATCAAGACAGAAGAATATGTATGTGGTAGATTGGTCTACTGCTACACCAAGCACTTTGCATTACCAAAGAGCACAAGTAGAATCAAGTTGGTTGTGGCACAAGAAGCTGAGTCATCTGAATTTCAAGACAATCAACAAGCTTGCAAGGAGTCATCTTGTAGATGGTTTGCCAGACTCAGTATACAAGAAAGAAAGTGTATATGATGCATGCCAGATGGGAAAGCAAATAAAGTCTTCATTCCAGGATAAGCTAAGTCTTTCTTCAACAAGAATATTACATCTGTTGCATATGGATTTATTTGGTCCAATTGAGCCAGCCAGCATAAGTGGAAAGAAATACACCCTAGTGGTGGTGGATGACTATTTAAGATATACGTGGACAATCTTCATGTGTAAAAAGAAGGAAACTTTGCAGAAGTTACCTCAACTGATGAAAAGAGTTCAAAATGAAAAAAGCCAAACCATTATAAAATAATATCTGACAGAGGAACTGAGTTTGTCAATGGGATAATAACTCAGTATTGTTTTGAAAATGGAATTGCTCATGAATTATCAGCTGCAAGAACCCCACAGCAGAATGGAGTGGCTGAAAGAAGGAATAAAACTCTCAAGGAAGTTGCAAGGACCATGTTAGCTGAAGCTAGATTGCCTAAGAGATTTTGGGCTGAAGTCATTAATACAACATGCTATACTCAAAATAGATGAATGATCAACAGACAAATGACCAAGACTCCCAATGAGATTTGGACAGGGAGAAAGCCAAATGTTGGATATTTTAGGATATTTGGATGTAAATGTTTCATCCATAAGCTGATGAAGGTATCTTTTTGGGATACTCAGCTGAGAGTAAAGCCTATAGAGTCTTGAACAAGAGAACTATAGTTACAGAAGAGTCTATCCATGTATTTTTTGATGAACCTAATGTAAATGGAGAAGACATTGAAGAGTTAGTTGATAAACTGAATCAGCCAACTATGCAGAAGAGTCCTTATGTTGAAGCTGAAGTAAGAGCACTCAACCTAGATGAAGATGAGATAGTTGAATCTCAAAGACAGCTGGAAAGTCTACAGCTGAATGAAAATGAAAGAGTCGTTCGAGACAACTTAGCTACGAGACGGCTGAATCCAACAGACTTACTCCAACCTAATGTGAGATTGTTGAGAGACCATCCATATAGTTAGTTATTGGAAATGTTAGAGATGGC
Organism: Rehmannia glutinosa; assembly: GCA_016081115.2. Taxonomy (NCBI): domain Eukaryota; kingdom Viridiplantae; phylum Streptophyta; class Magnoliopsida; order Lamiales; family Orobanchaceae; genus Rehmannia; species Rehmannia glutinosa. The sequence goes on along the minus strand of CM071928.1, from coordinate 36,753,051 downwards.
ATAAGAACTAGATCCGGAACTCAGCATGAAGATTTGTTCACTTGTTTTATTTCCCAGATAGAGACTAAAGATGTGTCTCAAGCATTGGATGGCACACACGGGATTCAAGCCATGCAAGAAGAGCTGAATCAGTTTGAAAGAAAGAAAGTTTGGGAATTAGTGCAGCGGCCAACCCATCAAAATGTTATTGGCAAAAAATGGGTTTTCAGAAACAAGATGAATGGGGAAGGATCTGTTGTAAGAAATAAAGCAAGATTGGTAGTCAAAGGGTATTGCCAAGAAGAGGGTACAGATTTTGATGAAACCTTTGCTCCTGTTGCAAGATTATAAGCAATAAGGATGTTTCTTGCTTATGTTGCACATAAGAACTTCACTGTGTATCAAATGGATGTGAAGAGTGCATTTCTAAATGGACTATTAGAGGAAGAAGTCTATGTTGAACAACCTCCAGGTTTAGAGCAGAAAACTATTGGAGATAAGGTCTATAAGCCCAAGAAAGCATTATACGGATTGAAACAAGCACCAAGAGCATGGTATGATACATTGTCTCAATTTCTAACTGACAATGGATTCACCAAGGCCAAGTTGATAGAACACTCTTCAGAATTCAAGATGGAGAGAGTATACTGCTTGTTCAAATATATGTGGATGATATCATTTTTGGTTCCACAAATAAAGAGCTATGTGACAAGTTCTCAAACCTCATGCAAGGTAAATTTGAGATGAGCATGATGGAGAGCTGACTTTCTTCCTAGGACTTCAACGCAAGCAAATGAAGGATGGAACCTTCATAAGCCAAACAAAATATGCCAGATTTGATGAAAAAATTTGGTATGAAAGAGAAGTCTTCTGTGAAAATTCCAATGAATACTTCAGTCAAGATGGACATGGATGTAGATGGCAAGGCTGTTGATCAAACCAGATATAGAGCTCTCATTGGATCATTGCTCTATTTAACAGCCAGTAGGCTAGATATCACTTTTGCAGTAGGTGTATGCGCAAGATTTCAATCTGCACCAAAGGAGAGCCACATGTCTGCAGCTAAGAGAATCCTAAGAGATTTGAAGGGATGCCAGGAAGTTGGCTTATGGTATTTAAAGGAAGGTGGATTCAAGCTGATTGGTTACTCAGACTCAGACTATGTTGGATGTAGAGTTGATAGGAAGAGTACCTCAGGTACATGTCAAATGCTCGGAAATAGATTGGTTTCTTGGTTCAAGAAGAAACAAAATTCATTGCCACATCCACGGTGAGCGAGTACACATAGTCGGGGAGTTATTGTGCCCAACTCTTAGGATGAGACAACAACTGAGAGATTATGATATTGAAGAAAGATAAATTCCAATTATGTGAGATAACACTATTGCTATTGCAATCACTCAGAATCCTGTGTTGCATTCTAGAACAAAGCACATTGATGTCAGATATCATTTCATAAGAGACCAAGATGAAAAGAAAGACATCACCTTGGAATACATCTCAATTGATAACCAGTTAACTGATATATTCACAAAGCCTCTATGTGAATCAAGGTTTAAAGAGCTCAAGAATGAGGTTGGGTTAATTGAGCTGAGTTGAAACTCAGAAGACTCAATCAGCAGAGAAAGACGATAAGAAAATGGAAGTAGAGCAAGTTTCACATTTCAGCCAAGTGAAATAGCCTTATCGGAAAGTCAGTTGTATCGAGTTAGCTGACAACTGAGTCACTTCATGAGACGAGAGAAATAGAATTAAGTCACCTTGGATATAAGCTGAATCATTTATGAGCTAAGTGACAAAAACGCAGTCATTTTAATTGAGCGGGAATGTTTTTAAGGATGATGTCAGGGTAATAATGACAGTCACACTAAAAGCTGCACAGTAAGCCATATGATTGGATATAAATGTTGTTGCATTTAATGCGGGGAATTAAATGCGGTTTTGAAGCTCAAATCTTAGCCGTTGATTTTGATCAAAAATTTCAAAATCCAGAATATGTCCTTTCACTTCCCTTATATACGGAACTTGGCATTTCTCTCTCCTCACGTGAACTATTCATCTTCAAGAAAAGAAAGTATTTTCTCTCTGAAACCTTGTGCGAACCCTAGTCTCTTTCAAGCAAGTTTTTCTTATTTCAGTCGGTTGAATCGTTTGAAAATGGCCCCAAAGTACGATTTCGTGAAGCTTTCAAAGCAAATCCACACTGGTTCTTCAGTGGATTTTGAAGGAATGATCAAGCAGGGTATCGATGAGACCCTAGTCAAGAAGATTGCGGAGATGTTCGAGAAGTCCGGTCTAAAGGACTTTTTGACAATAGAGTACACACATACGTACCTCGAGGAGTTCGTTATGTTTTATGTGAATGCAGAAGTGCAGGATGACGAAATCAAATCTTCCGTCCACAGCAAGGTCATCAAAATGACTGCAAAAGACCTCGATGAGCACTGTTTGTTGCCCGCGGAGGGCTTGAAGGACATCTATGAGGCATATGTCGACTTAGCTGCGGCTTGGAAAGAAATTGCCAAGCATGAGTATTCTGCGAAGGTGGTCTATATAGCCAAGAAGGATTCCTTGAAGAACGACTATCACAAGCTGGTGGATGTCATCTCGAAGTGTATTGACATGAAATTTGGAAGCTTCAATCAGTTGTCCAAAACTAAGCTGATTGTGATGGCTGCGATCATGCTAGGAAAGAAAGATAATTGGGCTGAGTTTGTTTACAGCAGACTTTTCCAGAATGTGCTAAACATGACCTTTAATGAGGATGGGTCCTTCGGATGTTCTCTAGGCTATGGCCTGGTTATTGGCCATCTTATGGAGGTGAAGGGAATTGCATTACGCCATGGCAAACCCTTCCATGTCAACAAGAAAATGTTCAGAGGAAACCTTTCAGCAGCCCAGAAAAGAGCTCATGCTAGAAGGGCTGATACCAGTGAGGGGGAATCAGCTGATCCTAAAGACACAGTTGAGACCTCTCCAACAAATAAGAAAGTTGCGGTATCCAAGATCGCTCCCGCCTTGTGACCAAGCCAAAGAAAGAACCTGCTCCTCGGCCCAAGTCCAAAGCTCCCTACCCATGCAACGAGACTCCTTCCCACGCAGAGATAGATAGAGGAGGAACACCATATTCCCTCCCTATTGTAAAGAAGAAGAGGATCGCAAGTCAAAAAAGGTAGCTGCCTCTAAGAAAAGTCTAAAAGCTTTCACTTTTGAGGAACCTGAGGATGTTGAACCAGAGGTTCCCCTGCTCCCATCCAGGAAGAGATGGTTGTTCAGGCGATCTGAACTTGAAAAGACAGTTGAATCCAGATTTCAGTAGGAGAAAAAACGAGAGCTTTGGTGATGTACGATCTGAGTTCATTAAAGAAGAAGAAGAGTTTCTCAATTCCTCTGCGTAAATGATGTCCGATCTGCCCTCAATGAAGAAAACTACTTAGACATCCTTCGCATTCTCAAAGAGGAAGAAAATGAGAGAGTTGCCGAGCAAGCTCGAGCCTTGGAGAAATCCAAGATGTGTGCATTTACAGGCTCTCTAGAGCATACTTATGAGCATCTTCATAAGCTCTCAAACAACAATGAAGACATGGATCCTGCTGTTGCAGCTGAGAAGTTGGAAATGCAGCAAGCCCTGCAGGAATCCAAAGCCATGCACGAGAACTGCTTACTCGAAGGCCTAGGAGAGTCCTCCCAAACTCTTCTGCAAAGTGATACTTTGGGAGTGGCACAGCAAATTGCGATGGACATTCTTTGCGATCCACGTCCCCCGTGCAATTAGAAAATGGCTCCGAGGAGATGGCGATGAAGGTCGGGAATTTGGGCACCAAGCTAAGCCAACCTCTCGTAGAAGGTGTTCTCACACCTACCCCGACGGTGAACACTAGAGGACAAAGCCACTGTAGGACCCAAGGGGTGTGAAGTAAGGTTTAGAAGGGGGGGTTGAATAAACTTTACCATATTTTTTTTTGGTCCTTTTAAATTAATTCAACAGAGTTGACTCAAACAGTTGTGTTCTTGATGGACAGCTAAGTTGGTTTTTCAGCTAAGTTATCCACTCAACAGACTCGACAGAGCTATTGATAGTATAACTTGGCTGCTCAAGCCAAATACTTAACTCTTCCATACCAAATTTCTTCATTAAATCTCTGGTATATTTTGTTTGACTTGTGAATGTTTCATCCTTCATTTGCTTGACTTGAAGTCCTAGGAAGAAAGTCAGCTCTCCCATCATGCTCATCTCAAATTTGCCTTGCATGAGGTTTGAGAACTTGTCACACAGCTCCTTATTTGTGGAACCAAAAATGATGTCATCCAAATATATTTGAACAAGCAGTATACTCTTTCCATCTTGAATTCTGAAGAGTGTTCTATCAACTTTGCCTTTGGTGAATCCATTGTCAGTTAGAAATTGAGACAATGTATCATACCATGCTCTTGGTGCTTGTTTCAATCCATATAATTATTTCTTGAGCTTATATACTTTATCTCCAATAGTTTTCTGCTCAAAACCTGGAGGTTGTTCAACATAGACTTCTTCCTCTAACAATCCATTTAGAAATGCACTTATTCACATCTATTTGATACACAGTGAAGTTCTTATGTGCAATACAAAGAAAAAACATCCTTATTGCTTCCAATCTTGCAACACAAGCAAAGGTTTCATCAAAATCTTTTCCCTCTTCTTGGCAATACCCTTTGACTACCAATCTTGCTTTGTTTCTTACAACAGATCCTTCCTCATTCATCTTGTTTCTGAAAACCCATTTTGTGCCAATAATATTTTGATGGGTTGGCCTCTGCACTAATTCCCATACTTTGTTTCTTTCAAACTGATTTAGCTCTTCTTGCATAGCTTGAATCCAATGTGAGTCATCTAATGCTTGAGACGCATCTTTAGGCTCTATCTGGGAAATAAAACAAGTGAACATAGTTTCATGTTGTGCTCTGGATCTAGTTCTTATGACATTTCTAACTTCTCCAATAACTAACTCTGGTGGATGGTCTCTCGGCCATCTCACACAAAGTTGGAGTAAGTTTTTGGATTCACCTGTCTCTGACTAAGTTGTCTTGAACAGCTCTTTCATCTTCATTCAGTTGTAGAGTTTCCAGCTGTCTTTGAGATTCAGCTATCTCATCTTCATCTGGGTTGATTGCTCTTACTTCAGCTTCAACATAAGGACTCTTCTGCATAGTTGACTAATTCAGCTTATCAGCTAACTCTTCAATGTATTAGGTTCATCAAAAACCACATGGATAGACTCTTCTGTAACCATAGTCCTCTTGTTCAGCACTCTATAGGCTTTGCTCTCAGCTGAGTATCCCAAAAATATACCTTCATCAACTTTAGCATCAAAAGCTTATAAATTATCTTTGCCATTGTTATGGATGAAACATTTACATCCAAATATCCTGAAATATCCAACATTTGGCTTTCTCCCTGTCCAAATCTCATAGGGAGTCTTGGTCAATTGCCTGTTGATCATGCATCTATTTTGAGTATATCATGTTGTGTTAATGGCTTCAGCCCAAAATCTCTTAGGCAATCCAGCTTCAGCTAACCTGGTCCTTGCAGCTTCCTTGAGAGTTCTATTCCTTCTTTCAGCCACTCCATTCTGCTGTGGATTTCTTGCAGCTGATAACTCATGAGCAATTCCATTTTCAACACAATACTGAGTTATTATCCCATTAACAAACTCAGTTCCTCTGTCAGATCTTATTTTCATAATGGTTTGACTCTTTTCATTTTGAACTCTTTTCATCAACTGAGGTAACTTCCACAAAGTTTCCTTCTTTTTACACATGAAGATTGTCCATGTATATCTTGAGTAGTCATCTACCACCACTAAGGTGTATTTCATTCCACTTATGTTGGCTGGTTCAACTGGACCAAATAAATCCATATGCAACAGATGTAATATCCTTGTTGAGGAAGGACTTGGCTTATCCTTGAATGAGGATTTTATTTGATTTCCCATCTTGTATGCATCACATACACTCTTTTTCTTGTACACTGAGTCTGGCAATCCTTCTACAAGATGACTCCTTGCAAGCTTGTTGATTGTCTTGAAATTCAGATGACACAGCTTCTTGTGCCACAACCAACTTGATTCGGTTGTGCTCTTTACTAGCAGACAAGTGCTTGGTGTAGCAGTAGACCAATCTACCACATACATATTCTTTTGTCTTGATCCTTGCAAAGACAATTTCATTTCATTCAAAGATCTTTGATCGGCACACTCCCATGTTGAATCCAACATTGTAGCCTTTATCACAGAGTTGGCTGATGATTAACAAGTTGAAGTTGAGGCCTTCAACATAAGCAAAATCTGTGATTTCCAATCCATTCTTCTTGATAGATCTTGTGCCTTAGATTTCCCCTAGAGCTTCATTTCCTCCAAATATGACTTTTGCACCTCTAATCTCCTTGAATCTTGATAGGTTTTTCTTGTTTCATGTCATATATCTGGAACAACCACTATCCATGTACCAGGTTCCTTGGCACTCAGTTGTTCCTTGAACCTGCAATCAAGGAAATCGTTTTTAGGTACCCATACTTGCCTGGGTCACGAGGTGTTAGTGTTATAAGATGATCCAACCAACCTATAGCCGAAGGACTTGACTATAAGAGGTTGCCATCTATCAGTGCCATAATCATAGTGCACATTAGCAAATTGCTTGGGGGGTTTTTGGTTCATGCAGCTGTCTCTTTTGTCTGTATGCCTGTGTCTGTGTTTTAGCAATTGATTTCTTAGGATAGTTGTGATATTTCTGAGTGTAGTGCTTGGGTGCATATGTGTGCTGATAATAGCTCTTTAGCCTTTGGAATGACCTTTGATGAGTTTTAGATCTTTGCCATCTTGGCTTATTCCATAGGTCTTTGCTGATGTTTCACATTATTCCAATCAACATAGTTTGGATAGTTTCTACCATTCCCATCATGTGTGTTTCTATGATGAAACTTCTGAGGTTTTTGGTAGCTCTGTTTGCTTTTCAAAGAGTATTTTCTATTTAGAGTTTGCTGAGGAACTCGGCTGAATTTCTTCTCAGTTGTCCTCTCAGCATACTCAACTGGCTATTTTCCTTTCCCTTTGTATCCAAGGCCAGATTGTTTGTGATTGTGCTTTGGAGTGAATGTGGGTGCAACATTTGGTGTTTTGGATTTTTCAGATGCTTCATTACTTGAAGATCTTTTTTCCAAAATCACTCTTGGAATTTGATTGTGAACAAAGGAATTGAATTATATGCATGTCTTATCTCCACATTCTTTTTGACTCATGATAAGATCATCCAACGATTTGGATGCCTTTGTAAATGAAGCAATCATATTTTTGAGATCTTTTTCCCTGTTTTCTATAGCAGCTAACTCTGCTATGATCTTGGCATTTTCAGCCTTTATCTTAGTGTTCTCATCAGCTATGTGACTCATAGTACTCAGCTCTTTAGTCAGTTGTGACTTTTGGCTTTTAAGCTGGTTGTTTTCCTCATTTAGAATTTTATGTGAGGATTTTATGTGTTCAAAATCTTTCATCATTTTGCCTAATGAATCATAAAGATCAGTGGGTGATGAAGTGTGTGTATCAAAATCACTATCACTTGAATCTGAATGAGATGAGTTAGAGTGTACCTCATCTTCTTGATCTGGTTGATCTTGTTCTTTAGCCATGAGGCAAATCATAGCCTCTTCTTCAGAATCACTTGAGTAGTCAGCTTCACTACTCTCTGAGTCTTTTTGCTTTGGACTTTGGACTTGGCCTCAAAGATCTCGGCCAACATGGCTTTCTTCTTTTCTTGTCTTCTTTCTCTGAAGACATTTCTATCTTCCTCATTCCTATATTTGTAGACTGGTGGATAGGAACAGTCAACTACAAAATGTCCTGGTTGTCTGCAGTTCCAACACAGGTTCTCAGCTCTTTGATCAGCACTTTCTGTTCTTGGATTATCAGCTCTCTGATATTCAACCCTTTGATGTTCAGCTCTCTTGGGTGGTCTGTCTTGCCTTGACTTGGAAGGAGCTGAATGTCTTCTGGAGGTCTCACCCTTATTTCTTTTATAGTTCTTATTGAAGCACTTGTTGAATCTTTTAACCATTAGGGCAATTTCCTCCTAGTCTATGGCATCCTTGGGTTCAGCTCCCTTTCCATCATTAGCCATCAGTGCAGTTGTCTTGGGTATAGCTGTCCCCTCTTGCTCTTTCCTTCTCAGCTCAAACTCATAGGCTTTGAGATCTGAGAATAGCTCATGATTGGATGTTCTTGAGAGGTCCATTGAGTGTCTCAGGGCCATAGTCTTCATTTCACATTCAGCTGGGAGGCTTCTTAAGATCTTCATACACATTTCCTTTTGTGTGTAATCCTTCCCAAGAGCTGAAAGCTCATTTGTAATTTCATTGAATCTGGCATCCAGTTGATCCATGGTTTCACCTGCAAGCATTTTGAAATTTTCAAATTTTTGAACAGCAACAGATAGTTTATTTTCTTTAATTTGTTCTGATCCTTCACAAATTAAAGTCAGTTTATTCCAGATCTCTTTTGTAGATTTGCAAGATTTGACTTTATTGAACATGGCTTTGTCCAATATCTTGTAGAGTATGTCCTTGTCTACATTGTCCAAGTTGTATCTCTTCCTATCTTCATTTGTCCACTCAGTCCTTGGTTTTTCAACCATGGTTGGCCTTTCTTCAGCAACAACTTCTTCTTCTTCAGCTGTAGTTGCTCTTCTTACAGTCGTGTTCACTTTTAGTATTTGCAGTGGCTTATATTCTATCACAAGCCACATTTCATCATGTAATGCAGATAGATGAGCCTGCATACGAATTTTACAATAATCAAATTCTTCAATCGTGAACATAGGAATGCATGTTAGATTTGCTTCCATGATAATAACTTTGCTCAAAATGAAAGATTTTGAAAATATAAGTGTTTAAAACCTTTGTGAAAAGATAGAAATCTAGTTCAGTAACCAGTGCGGAAGGCTCAATGAACCAACCGCTCTGATACCACTTGTAGGTCCCAAGGGGTGTGAAGTAAGGCTTAGAAGGGGGGTTGAATAAACCTTTCCAAATTATTGATTTAGTCCTTTTAAATTAATTCAATAGAGTTGACTCAAACAGTTGTGTCCTTGGTGGACAACTAAGTTGGCTTTTCAGCTAAGCTACCCACTCAACAGACTCGATAGAGTTGTTCATAGTATAACTTAGTTGTTCAAGCCAAATACTTAACTTGGTTGGTTTGGTCTTAACAGCGACAGACTTAACACCATTTGATTTGATTTTAGATTATTTTTAACAGTTGATTCTTAGCACTTAGTTAATTATCAGTTGGATAGCAATGTAACACTAACAGCGGATATAATATAAGTATGCAGGAAAGTAAATGTGTTGAAAGTAAATGACCCAAATATTTTATAGAGGTTCGAAGATGGGGTAATTCTTCTAATCATCTCTTCTCCAACTCCTGGAGGAATCCACTATGTAATAGATCAGTTTACAAAGTGGTGAACAGTCTGGAGACAGCCTTGATCACACAGTTGGCTTCTCTTGCGACTCAGCTTCTTCACAGGGCAGCTGCCTTGCTACTTCAGCTCACTTATCAAATTCTTGGATTTGATCATGAAGCCCTCCAACAAACTTGATACTGGTTCGACCTTGAACCTTCCTACAATCCTGACTTGGAAAGTAGACCCCTTTTGATTCTTCAAAAGTTTCCTCTTCAACAGATTTGAAGTTGTCTTTCTTTCACAACTTGTGTTGGATTGATTTTCTTCGAGTTTCAGGCTTGAGGAATTGCTTGAATGTTAATATGACAATATTGCAGGTTGAATGCTTGAATAATGCTTGCTTGTTCGTGGGTCAAGTAACCTCTTCTCAATAACTTCCTAAGCCTTTTATAGTCTACATTTCAAATTTTGTCCGTTGAGGAGATAGGCTAATTTCAAATGTCACTTTTGTTCGTTGTCTTGTCTTGTTGTAGTCCTTGATGTTGACATTTCCTCGTATTAAATGTCTTCGCAGCATTGCAGGTGCCTGACACAAGGTGCAGTGTTTCCCATTGGTTTATTCCTTTTGCACATGCAGGACTAACACTTTAGACCTGACAGCTTTGACATATTACTATATTGATTAATATTCTTGACTTTAATCACCGGATCTAAGTCAGTTGTCTCGACTAGACTGTTGTCTTTACCCCAGGTGACTTGAGTCAGCTCCATTCTTTGGATAACTCAACTGTCACTTCAACTTCAAGACTTGGCTTCTTGAGATAACTTGACCGACACTTCTTGGCCATACTCATCTGATACACATCAGAGTCTTCGATCCAGTCTGCAGTTGACTTCTTGTATTTCTTGGCATAGCTGACTTGACTCAGCTTTTTCAGCCTTATCTATTATAATACAAATTACAAGGAAAATGGGGTGCCAATTTCCTAGTTTAAGTTTTACATAGTATCATCAAAATCTACTCAATAAATTTCCTAACACCGCGCCTCTGGAGAAGAGTGACCCCACTCTTATTCACTCAGCTGGTGTGCCAGCTGTGAGGGAAACTCTCTCAACCACAGTCGGGTTGGAGGTTGCTATGGGAGACACATCAATGGAGTTAGGAGGCAAAGGTGAGAAAGAATTTGAAAAACAGTAGAGTGACATTGAAGAAGCTTGGACAGTTGAGTCTGTCTCAGCTGAAATGTCTACTGCTTTGAAGGCCAATGACACTCCTATCACAGCTGAGGCAAAGGATGGTGAAGCCCCGGGAGTTAACACTTTGGGCTTTGAAAGTGTAATCCAAGGAGTTGAGACTCCTCTGGATGCCAATGTCGAAGACCCCAAGACAGTTGAGTCTGTCGAAGGGAATTTAGAAGACCCTAAGATAGTTGAGACTGTCGAAGGGATTACTGAAGGCCCTGCGGCAGTGGAGACTGCTGGGGGTTTTGAAGGCCAACGAGAGGTAGAGACTTTCCTTAGTAAAGATGATAGGAACAAGAACATCCCTCTATTTGAAGGTGTAGCCTCGGAAGAGGTTATTGGTGCCCTTCACGACTCCGAAGAAAATATTGACACATCTTTTTTGGGATCGGAAGATGAAGTTGAATCCACCCAACATGATAATCCTATGATGGACACAGTTGAGGATGTTCACAAATCTCGAGCCCAGTCGGTGAAAAGACGGCTCCTATGAGATTATATTTTGATGATGAGCCAACTCCTCAGGTCTCATCATCCTCCGATGAAGCTGACGATACAACTGAGGACAATATTACTCAATTGGAAAAACCCATTGAGACCGAGGAAGCTGTTAAGACAGCAGAGGCTCAGTCAGCTGGGCGAAACATTTCATATGCCCTAGCTGGAACCGAGTCATCTGTGCAGGCTCCCACAGCTGCAGCAGTAACGACTCCCTCTGCTCAGTCACAGGCTCCTACAGCTGTGACCACTATCAATGAAGCTGCCGCAGCCAAGACACAACGAGCTGAGTCATCACAATCACCTGAGCAACAAGAAATCCCCTATGTGCACGATGATGCATTCCAAGACATGTTCCCCTTCTCCAAGGATCTGCTTGAATTAAAGGAAGAGACATCTGCTGAAGAAAGGAGATACACGATTGTTCCCACAGACACGATTGTTCCAGCAGACTTCAATTTTGACGTGGAATGGCCATCAGCTGAATCTAATGTGCAAGCTGAGTTCTGTGATGTCTTCAAGAAAATCTGCAAAGAGATTGAGAAGATGGAACGTCATTAGGCCTCTATGGACTTGCGCATGGACAATCGAGATGCCACTCTCACAGCCGATCTGAAAGGCATAGTGGTAAGACTACGAGAATGGACTCAACAGCAGACTGCAATGAGAAGCAAGCAAATTTGCTATTTCAAAGCTTTATATGGAAGGATGCTCGTATTGAGTGCTAATAACTCCATGTACAGGCAGAGGATGAAGGAGTACATTGAAAGGATAAACAAATCCCATAAGTCGGATATGGAGCTGCTGCAACATTTCCACAAAAATGAGATTGCCAGACTCAAGAATAGCATGAATGACAAATTCAGTCTTCTAATGGCTGAAATAAAGATCGTATCAGCCGAGTCCAAGGCAACATGCTCAGAATTTTGAACCGCGTATGATGAAGCAGACTCCAAGCATAACTCTACCATCAGCCGACTGGACTTTATCCTCGAAGGATTGTTCCCTGGGATACCTCTCTCCTTTGATGATGCCAAAAAGGGGGAAGAGGAGTCCCTCAAAGGTTTGAAAGAAGAGAAATTGAAGAAAGGCGATGTAACTGAGGGGGAAGAAAGTTCAAAGGAATTAAAATTGATGTTCGCTGAAACCCCTCAGCTAGGTGAAGTTACAGCTGACATTCTCAGCAAGCTATCCATGAGATTACCTGTTGAGAAAGTTGTAGTGGCCATGAAGGATAAAAGAAATGTCATTGAAGCTGAATTTGAGGAGTTAGCCAAGAAACAAGAAGCCCGCGTGCATCAAATAAGGAAACAATATGGTGGTCCTCCAGCCGGAAAGGACTACACTGCGATTTAACCCCCAAGAGAACTTACGATGCCTGATGATGGATTTGAGCCCAGATCAATTGAAGAGTTTAAAACTCTGGAATCAGAAGGCTATTTTCAAGGAATGACTCTACCGCTGGGATCTGTATTGGGAGAAAGGATTGGATATGGTTAAATCAACTGAAAAGCAGCAGTATTCTAGCAGTCACTCAGCTGGAAAGCAGAAGACTCCCGTGCAATACACTCCAAGAGGTGGAAGAGCTGAGTCAGGAAGGGGAAGAAGTGGTGGTGGAAGAGGTTTCCAATCTCGACCAATACCCAAAGACGTAGCGTATGTAGATCCTGATAAGAAAGGCTTAATCTATTGGGCTGAATATGATCACCTTGCCAACCTAGAGGTTAAAAGGAAGAACGCCAAGGCTATCATAAGGCAAGAAGAAGAAAATCAAAGGCAAACAAGAGAATGGCTCAAGAGGAAGCAAAGGATGACCCTGCTGCCAAACGGGCCTACGAAAGGAAGAAGAGAGAAGAAGAGGAAAGAAAGAGGAAAAAGGATAATCCAGACAGAAGAAGAGCTGAAGAAGAAAGAGGAAGGAAGCAGCAAAGGCGTTGAAGTGTTGCTGCAAACCCCTTCGTGTATTTTTGTTGTAAATACATCTATGTAAGTCTTCTTTAATAAGATCAGTAAATTTCCCTGTAATTTTCACTCTTTATGTATCTTAGCTTAGATATACTATGTTTTGACATGTATACATTTATGTTGCTTTGACACCGAATGTAAACAGCTGTGTAAAGGACAAGAATACTATGATCAATAAAAAGATCTATTTTAAGCATACATTCTTTGTTACTGCATTGTCTGTATGTATCTTTGTTGTTTACTTTCTTTGAATGTTTTTAAGTGTTGGCATCATCAAAAAGGGGGAAATTGTTAGGAAATTTATTGAGTAGATTTTGATGATACCATGAAAAACTTAAACTAGGAAGTTGGCACCCCATTTTCCTTGTAATTTGTATTGTAATAGATAGGGCTGGAAAAGCTGAGTCAAGTCATCTATGCCAAGGATTACAAGAAGTCAACTGCGGACTATGTGAAGACTCTATTGTGTGTCAGTTGAGTAATGCCATGAAGGAAGTCAAGGACTCGACTGAAGGAGAGTCAGTGGGAACAACTGTAGGAAATGTCAGTCAAGTCAACTCAAGAATCCAAGTCTCAAATTGAAGTGACAGTTGAGTTATCCAATGACTAGAGCTGACTCAAGTCACCTGGGGTACAGACAGCAGTCTAGTCAAGACAACTGACTTAGATCCGTTGATTAAAGTCAAGAATATTACTCAATATAGTAATATGTCAAAGTTGTCAGGTCTAAAGTGTTAGTCCCAGAATTATGCAAAAGGAATGATCCAATGGGGAACACTGCACCTTGTGTCAGACACCTGAAATGTTGCGAAGACATTTAATACTAGGAAGGGTCAACATCAAGGACTGCAGACCAAGACAAGCCAACGAACACAAGTGGCATTTGAAATTAGCCTATTTCTTCAACGGGAAAAATTTCAAATGTGCACTATAAAAGGCTGAGGAAGTTATTGAGAAGAGGTAACCTAAACCACGAACAAGCAAGCAATATTCAAGCATCTAACCTGCAATATTCTCATAAACATTCAAGCAATTCCTCAAGCCTGAAACTCGACGAAAATCGATCCAACACAAGTTGTGAAGGAAAGACAACTTCAAATCTGTTGAAGAGAAAACTTTTGAAGAAATCAAATGGGGTCTACTTTCCAAGCTAGGATTGTATAAAGGTTCAAGGTCGAACCATTATCAAGTTTGTTGGAGGGCTTCGTGATCAAATCCAAGAACTTGAGAAGTGAGCTGAAGTAGCAAGGCAGCTGCCCTGTGAAGAAGCTGTGTCGCAAGAGAAGCCAGTTGTGTGATCAAGGCTATCTCCAGACTGTTCACCGCTTTGTAAACTGATCTGTTACATAGTGGATTCCTCCAGGAGTTGGAGAAGAAAGGATTAGAAGAATTACCCCATCTTCGAACCTCTATAAAATATTTGTCATTTACTTTCAGCAAATTTACTTTCCTGCATATTCATTTTATATATGTTGATAATATTTGCAATCCAACTGAAAAAATAACTAGTTGCTAAAATCAAGTGTTTAAAACAAGCTAAAATCTAATCTAAGGGTGTTAAGTCTTCCGCTGTTAAAAGCCAATCAGCCAAGTTAAGTATTTGGCTTGAGCAACCGAGTTATACTATCAACAGCTCTATCGAGTCTGTTGAGTGGGTAACTTAGCTGAAAAGCCAACTTAGCTGTCCATCAAGCACACAGTTGTTTGAGTCAACTCTGTTGAATTATTTTAAGAAGGACTAAATGAAAAATTTGGTTAGGTTTATTCAACCCCTCCCTCCCCTTCTAAACTTTACTTCACACCCCTTGGGACCTACACACGGTGCACGCAAGTGCACTATTCTTAGCACGAGATTGCCAAGATGTCCCTCGGGCTTCCTTCTTCAAGAACTTCAAGGCACTTTTAAGTGTTGTAATACCTCTTGTAATTCAGAGCCATCTCTTAATCTATTGCCACACCTATTTGGTCGTGTTGCACTGAAAGAACAAATGATCCAATGTGTCTAGTGCAGTCCCACAAAATGCACAATTTTTATCAATGCCCAAGTAATGGAGATGGTCTTTAGTTTGTAACCTTCCTTGTACTCCAAGACAAAGTATAAATGAATGCTTGGGAGGAATGTAATGCCTCCAAACATCGGTTGCCCAAATTTGCGGATCATCCCTCGGTCGGAAATAATCATATGGCTTTGATGAGCCAGATTTCTTCTCTGAGAACCACTTAGTAAGGTTGGTGATGGCTTTTTGAGTCGTCCCTTCCTTGCTGACAATAAGATCTCGGATCTCAAAAATGCGCTTGAGTAGGGGAGAGTCCCCTTTTGCTGGTGACCGATGCCCCATTAAGGTAAACTTGGTCCACCCATCTGATCCACAAAGACTCCCGTTTTTCATGAATGTTCCATAGGACCTTTGCGAGGAGGGCCAGATTTCAACTTTTGATGTCCCTAAAACCATGTCTTCCCTCACATTTGGGAAGACAAATATTTTTCCATGCCACAAGTGCCTTCAGTTTGCCCCAAAGGAAAAGACGGCATGAATTTGTAATTCTATTGATGACCATGCCTGGAATGGGAAGGATCGATAACCAAAAGCACTCCACACTTGTACTATCGATCTGATCAACTCGGTAGGTCCGGCATAAGAAAGGGTGAAATTAGCCCATGCATTGATATAAGATGCTACTTTCTCAACAAGGGAAGCGTACTGAACCGTTTTCAATTTTTCAACTGCAAGCGGTATGCCAAGATATTTGAAAGGCATAGATCCAATTGGCATATTGACAAGCCTATAGATCTCAACCAATTTCTGTCTCGCAATACCACCTGTATATAGACTAGACTTGTTCAAGTTGGCATGTAGTCCCAAGCAACGGCTGAACTTATTCAAGCAATCCAAAAGTACACCTATCGACTCACTGTTCCCTCTCGAGAATAGCATCAAATCATCCGCAAATGCCATATTAGTGATTTTCAATCTAGCGCATTTTGGATGATATGAAAATTGGCCCCTATTCACAGCAAGATTCATCAAGCGAGAAAAATACTCAAGGCATAGAACAAAGAGGAAGGGTGATAAAGGGTCCCCTTGCCTAAACACCTTCATGCCCGCAAAATGTCCATACAAACTACCATTCAAGGCAATGGAAAAAGATGGAGTGCAAACACATTTTATGACCCATCGAGTGACCTTTGATGGAAAACCCATACCTTCAAGAACCACTCGCAAGAAGGACCAACTGACGAAATCATAAGCCTTTCTCAAATCTATTTTGAGTAAGAATCTAGGAGAAATACGTTTTCGATTATATTGTCGGAGAAGCTCTTGTGCGAGATGAATATTCTCAGTCATAGGTCTTCCCCCCGACAAAAGCTGCCTTAGTTGGATCAACAATATTCTCCATTAACGGTGCCATTCGTGAGGCAATGATTTTAGTAATCACCTTATATAACACATTGCAACAAGCAATGGGTCTATTGCCCCCTACGGATTAAGCATGCTGACCTTTGGGAACTAGAGCAAGCACTGTATGATTAATTTTCTTGAGTAAGGACCCAGTTGCAAAGAATTCCTCGACTGCCTCACAAAATTCATCACCAATAATCTGCCATGCCTTCTTGAAGAAGCAATGAATTAAAATCGTCTGGACCAGGACATTTGTCTTCTCCTACATCAAAGAAAGCGTCCTGAATTTCCTATCTTGATATGTCCCTCTCCAGGTTGTTTGTCCTGGTCCATAGAGATGGAAGGACCAGCATTAAGGATTTCAGGATCAATCGGTTCGCAGCAGTCTATTGTGCCAAGCAATCATTCGTAAAACTTTGTGAACTCCTTAGCAACTTCATCTTGAGATGTGGTAAGGAGACCATCATCCTTACAAACATTCACTATCTGGTTGCGTTTTTTATTTCTTTTCACCAAATCATGAAAGAACTTGGTGCCTCGATCACTTTGGTTCAAGTGCTTGCACTTAGCCTGCTGGAAATAGAAACTCCTTTCAGACTCACTCAAACTCATGGACTGCTTTCTCATGGTGGCCACAAAATTTTGCAGATTCACATTTGTGGGGTCATCATAGAACTGTAATTGGGCAAGCTCCAAATCCTCTTTAGCCTTAGCGGCACGGCTTGAAATATGTAAGAAATGCTTGTTGTCACTAGTACAGAATTGCCATTCGTGTCGGTTTCTGAAGCAACACGCATGGAGGCGACACTAATACTCCGAGTTTTTGGTGTCCATTGTAACCGATGCGTATTGTTTGCAATAAGTGTCGGTTTCTCTAAAACAACTGACACTTTTAGTAGATAATAGGCATCAATCTTTTAGTTAAAATCGATGCCTAAGGTTCTCTAAATAGACGTCGATTGTTTCTAGAAACCAACACCTATTACCATTTTTTAATATAATTTTAATAGTAATTTTGTACCCTTCCATGCGCAATATCTGAACTGAATATACACAGACAATCCAACATGCCATAAACAAAAAACAGCATAACAATTCAACAAAATAACCCATTTTGAAACACTATCCAAAAATGTCAAAAACATAGAGCTCATTCAGATTTCAAATCCGGTTAATCAAAATCCAACCCACATATGAAAGGATTAACTTTAAACCATTGATGCACGTCGTCCCTCCTCAATGCCATCAACTACGCTGCACGTCATCCCTCCTCAATACCATCAACTACAAGAACCGCAAACAACATAAAACAATCCAAAAATTTATAACTAAAGAAGAAGAAAGATATAACTATAATCATTTATAGAAATAATTTTTAATGAAAAAAACCAACAAATCAATATCTTACACACAATCTTCAAAAAAATATTGTGCCCATATTCCGTGAATCTCGTCAATTTGCTCTTGTGAGTACGGTTCATTTCCAAATGAGTTCTACAAAGATTCATAAGAACTTTTAAGTATATCAATTAAAGAAAATAGAATTTTATAATTAAAAGCACTTAGTAAGTTACTATATATTAATTTTTATGTACCTTATCTAAAGAATCAGCATCGGACATACCTTATCTAAAGAATCAACATCGGACATTTGAGTGCATATTTCGCACATATATCTCATAACATAATATCCACACTTACTTCCTCCCGGTTGTTGAGGACACTACAAATTATATATATTTAGCCTAGTGATCTGAAAAATATATATTTAATAAATTCATACTAACTTTAATATTCTACATTGTATAATATACCTTAATGACATTCCAAATTATTTGTCGTCCCCTTTTATCAACTTGTGTCCAATATGATAGAAATGCTCAATAAAGTAATTAATGTACTTAAAGAACTTATAGAATAACAAATATCAAACATAAGCATGCAACAAACATAATATATGCAATAGTTATCTTATATATTTTACTTACACATTGATCGGTGCCTTGAATCCAATGGTGCGCTTACAATCTTTTGGATCTAAGACATATACCGTACTCGAAGCAATAGAAATCACTAGCAGCAACCAATGATCACTACATTTTAGAAACATGAACAATACTTTTAATTATGAATATAAAAGTTGTGATGGAGAAAAATTAATAAAGAAAAATATAATTTTCTTACTCTTGATGGCATGGTGCTAAGATGAAATTTGTGTGTCATTTGAAGCATGGCCTTAGACAACCATGATGTCACAATATTGATATTTAAGTTAACATTTGTCATCGCGATCTGTGACCGGCACATAAATCCAATGGATTCGATATTGTATTGCTCGCACAACCCACTACGATACCTGAAAATCATTACATTACAAATTCAAAAAAAATTTAATTAAGGTTTAATATCAAATTTAAAATGAAATACAAAAACACTACTTACAATATAAAGACTTGTATGATAGAAACATTAAGCCAATCCATCTTGAACAAGTCGACAATGTCTTTATCATCACAAAAATGCCAGACACATTTGAATGATGAAAGATGGTCTTAATTAAGTCCATTTGGAAGTAGTCTGTACTAGCCGGTATCGAGACTAACAATGAGGGTAACTTTTTGCAGTTCCTCCCCAAGCTATGTAAGATAACATCATCAACAACGGAAGGTCCCTTCCCACTCGTATCCATTTGAGCTATTTTTGGTTTTTTCGATTTGAATTTTCGATTTTCATGCAAATAAAAATTTTCAATAATAACTACTGATAAATATTCCCAATATGGTGGATTCCAAAATATAGAACTCTTTTTCCGAAGACTCTCCTGAGGAGTTTTTAATGGTTTTCCCAATACAACATCAATATCTTTAACTCGTTTGTAAATCGCGTGTCCTGATAATGGCAAAAGGGCTACTCGAGTCTCAGTTTTCCCATTAAAATGTTTTTTCTTCTTTCAATAAGGATGGTCAACTGGGAGAAATATTTGATGACTCGTGAACACATTTTTCTTACAGTTGCTCAACCAAAGATCACTGGTTTCATCTTCAGAAATGGGGCAAGCCTTAGTTCCTTTAGTAGTGTAACCCGACAAGTTACCATATGTTGGAAAGTCATTTATCGTGCAAAATATCATTGTTCGCAAGGAGAAGTTTGTTCGAGTATATGCATCAAACACCATCACACCTTCATTCAAAAATATTTTCAAATCTTCAACAAGCGGGGCTAAGTACACATCTATGTCATTTCCCGGTTGTTTAGGCCCTGATATCAGCAACGACAACATGATGAACTTGCTCTTCATACACAACCAAGGAGGAAAATTGTAAATTGATAAAAGCACTGGCCAAGTGCTATATCGATTGTTCGTGTTACCATGGGGGTTCATACCATCCGTACATAGTCCAAGCCTAAGATTCTTATTTTCACAATCGAAATCGGGAAACATCCGATTAATGTTTCTCCATTGAGGTGAATCAGCTGGGTGTATTAGTTTTCCATCTTCTTTCCTCCCATGAGCATGCCACTGCAAATTTTGTCGCATCATTTGCATTTCCAAACAAGCCTTTAAATCTTGGTATTACAGGAAAATACCATAACATCTTTGCCGTGAACCTTTCTTATCATTCGCCCCATCATTGATGCCTTTTTCTTTTATACTGTGATGCCCCACACTTTGGACAAACATTCAAGTTCTTCAATTCTTTACGGTACAATACACAACCATTTGGACACGCATGTATCCTCACAATCTCCATACCTGGTAGGCACAACATCACGAAGCATGTCTCTTAAAAGCACTAATAACCCGTGAAACTCTTCCTTAAAACCACGATGCATAAAATGACTCTTCACTTGCTCAGAACTACGAAACTTTCACATATTCTTACAGTCACAACACAGACACACAATCATTTCCTCGCCATTTTTAATTTATTTTCCTCAGCAAATTTTATAAAGTTTTCAACCCCTTGCAGATATTCAAGTGTATCGTGTCGACCATACATCCAACTATGATCCATATCTACCACTGCATAATATTAAATTCAATAACTATTTAAAACTAAAATAGTCCTCACGCATCGTCTTAAAATATATTAACTAACATCTCGCATCATCTCCTTAAACAAACATATACAAAAAAATTCATCCACCAACAATAATTATCAATATGCAATCCCCTCCTCCATCCATTTCATATATATACCAATACACACACATGCAATATATATAATATGTATTCTTACATACATTATGTTTTAGAGTTACCTTCGAACAAAGAATTGATAAATAATATGTAGAACTTTCTATACTGCTTCTCTTGACTTAAGACTTCTCTTGGCTCAGCTCTGCATATGAGAAAACACGTGAATTAATCAACAAAGCCATAAATCATTGTAGTGCAATTCTAGAGAAAAAACATAACTACATATTTTTAGAACCCGCAAATAAATTCTATACTGAAAACGGTGGCAAGAACTTATGAAGTTCTATTTTCATGTTTCTGCTTTTGATCTATCTTATAATATAAAAATAATCACTACAAGATTGTTATTGTAACCCACTATTTAACAAGAAGTTACAATTTTTCACGGACACAGTGCATGTTAGTGCTTATTGCTTTTGGATTGCATTTCTTGATATCTAGATTAGACAACCATGAGAATCAACTCTCATCATAAAAACAAAGAATCCCACTTTTTCAACTAATATAAACAGAAAAAACAACCTCTAGTGCATGTCAGAAATAGATAAACACATGCGAAACATAAAACATTGAAAAACTGTTTCAACTAGAAGCAATGTGTATATATTCTCCCAGAATTTAACTTAATTCTTCTAATATAATCAAATACAGAAAATCTATCTGGGGAATTTTTAATGTATTAACCGGGAATGCTTTTATCAGGAATCTGTTATTCAATTAAAATAGTACTCCTTTACAAGTTTAGAAAAAAAGAACATAAAGTATCTGCACGACTGCACCTGAGTGCAATCTATCACCCTTATGATGCACCACAACATAAAACCTCAAATTTTATATAATTATTACTTCTCAATTCTCACATATTCATCAGGAATTTAATTTTTATTTTCTCATATCTACATATTTTAAAGTTAAGGCGTGATAATGGAATACACCAACTTTTTCATAGTCTACAGAATAACAGTGGGATGGGAAACACCCTCTAGGAATCCATATCAAAAACTTTTGTTAAATTTCAAAGTTTGCAAAGACATATATAAATTAGGGATAATAACAAAAACCTCTCTAAGGTTTGGGCTAATTACATCAGTCGGTATTGGAAATGTTTTTAACTTATGAAGAGGGAAAATATAAAACTTAATCAAACCTCAAGGGTTTTTTTGTAATTTTCAAAAACCTCTTGGATTTTTTTGTAATTAGACCGAAACTCAGGATTTTGTTTTGTAATCATCCCTATAAATTTATAAATTATACTCTAGGCCCTCACATGAAATACAGAAAAAATGAACTTGTACAACTTCACTTTTAAGGAAAGCACTTTCTTTATATATGTGCTAAATAGTGTTAATTTTGCACCAGAAAAGAAATTTGCTCACTTTATGATGTCTGTAATTCGCACTAATTGCAGGCAGACTAGATTTTTGATTATTGCAGCAAAACCCATATAATACTATGACACAGTCGCGTAAATCAAATAGTGGTCGAAGATATCTATTACAAGAAAAGCAAAAAAAAAAAGAAAAAGGAATGAATTATCTCAGAACAATGTTTGAAAATTACACATACCCAGGGCCTCTTAGAAGGGAGACAAATAAATCTGGCCAAGAAAATTGATGAAGCTGCTCTCAATGATGGGGAAAACATAGCATATTGTATTCTAAGAGAGATAACTCTACAATGTAGTTAGCCAAACACTCCAAACATATCTCAAAACAGAAAACCTTTTTCCTTTTATTTTGTGTGTGGTTTTCAATCTTAAAAAGTTAGATCCAATCACTTTTCAATCTAAAAATAGAAAATCAGATATGATTTACCCCATGTAGATCGGAGCTCTAAGACATGTAGATTGGGGACGAGGTCGACGTCAACTGCCTCCTTTCGCCGCCGATGGTGGAGGATGCGTAGGAGGAGGTGGGCGTGTCCTTCCCAAACAGTACGATCTCGAGCGTGAGCGGAAAACGATGCGATAGAGAAACCACTGAGGATCATGATGGCTTCAAAGGCTGCAAGGTGCGACGGGGAAGCATGGGCTGCTAGGTTCCACGGGGGTACGGACCGGCTGTTGTGTGGATGTCAGATTGATGATGAGATGTGTGCAGCCAGCTGCTATGGCTTCAAAATTAGCTTAAAATTAATTAAAAAATGAAAATACTTTAAGTGTCGGTTTTGTTAAGAAACCGCTACCTAAAGTTTCTTTTAGGCATCAGTTTTTAAAGAGGAACCAACACCCAAAGTTATTAATTTAATTAAAAAAAAAATATTATATGCATCGACTCTTCATTAACAACCGATACCTAAAGTTTTTGTTTTATTTTCAAAATTGCCACACTTTAGGCATCTGTTATCATTGGAAACTGATGCATATTGGGCGATTTTTATAGTCTTTTATGTACTAGTGTGTTGAGCTCCTTAAGAGGCCGTTTCAAATGTTTAAGCTTCTTGCAGAAGATAAATTGTTTGGTGCCTCTAACATATAAATCCCAGTGTGTGGCAACTAAGTCATTGAAATCCGTATGACTAACCCACATATTGAAAAATCGAAATGGTCTGTTGTTTTTTGTAACCACATCCAACAGTGAAACAATACAAGGGGAATGATCTGAAAGACAACCCGAAGGAAAGAAATTTGCCATCCCATCCAAACCTTGGTCAAACCAATGCTTATTAACCATCGCCCGATCAAGTTTACACCAAACTTCATTGTTTGTCCAAGTGGAATGACATTCCATAGATCTCAAGTCCGTTAGACCCGTGAGAACACAACACTCTTCAAAGTCTCTAACCTCGGTGCTGGTAACATCTTTGCCATTACATTTCTCATTAGCATTGAGGACATTATTAAAATCCCCAATGGCTATCCAAGGCAAGGAACAATTTCCAGAAACTGAAATGAGATTGTCCCACAATGGCTTTCTACTACCAACAGTATGATATGCATAAATGAAACTTGCAAGGAGGGAAACAGAAGATACCTTGCATGTAAAAACACAGTGGATAAATTGTGGAGAGATATCCAGCTCCTGAAGATCGATAGTTGATGGATTCCACAAGACATAAATCCTACCAGTGGGATGCGTGTGAAAGTTGCAAGTATGCTTCCGGCCTACAAAACATGTTCTCAAAATTTTCTTCAAATTTGTCTCGTCCAACTTTGTCTCTAGCAAACCAATAACATCCAGTTTATGGTGTCTCAACAAGTGCGTGACATTCTTTTGTTTCAGGGACTTGTGTAAGCCCCTGATGTTCCAACTGGTGATCTTCATGATGATTTGGGAAGGGTAGACTCCCTTTCTTTATCTTTTCTGTTTGGTTTTTTGACAGGACCTTTTGTTGGGTTCTCTTAAATGCCCTTAGGCATTAAGTCAGGTCTATCATCTTCAATGGTGGGTTTATTACTTCCAAGGTTAGATGGTCCTCCTTCACAATGTGTATCTGAAGTAGGAATTGGAGTAATCATTTTCCTAGCTTTTCCCCGTTTAACTTTAGTAAATGGGTGGGCTTCATTGTCATTCTGTTCAGGTTGTTTCTCCTTCAAATGTTGATGTTGAGCCTCATCAATGATCTGGCATGCTCTTTATCCTTCATAGGATGAACTTGTTTCTCCTTGGTTTCACGCGTAGGCTCAGTAGCCTTTGATGTTTGCCTTATTGGTTGTTGGTTTTGATTTTGTTAAGTAGTCTTTATAACTCTCGGCTTAAAAGGTTGTCTATCTGCTACTGTATTCTCATTGGTGCAATCCTGAATATTGTGCCCAATTTCCTTGAAGTTAGTGCAAAATATTGGATCATGCTCGTACACCACATGTTGTTGTCTTCTCTTACCAGCGGCAAACGAATGTGAAGTTCCCTCTTAGGCTACTTAGAGGCATCATCTTTGATCATCAATCTTGGAACAAAATACGTTCCTTCGTAACAGTAAGGGAATATGTATGTAATAGTTTCCCAATCTTTGTGGCAACCATGCTCAAAGCAATTGGGTTCCAAAAATCCACAAGCAATGCTGGTAGTTGCACCCAAACAGGCATTGTTTGGATTTCAATATCATCAAACTCGAAGTATTTGGGCATCTTCTTTAGCAGCAAACGTCTGCCAAATACATAGTAAGGTCCCCCAAGCAAAACCTTAGCACGTGCTGCCTCATCCTCAAACTTGAAGAAGAGCCATTTACTTCTGTGTGTAAAGTATTGAGATGGCACTTGCCGCTTCTTACACATCTCCAGCAATGCAATCCTTCCTGGGAAATGCCCAGCAAAACAACCAACGAAATGAAAACCCCATGACTCCTCGACATTATCAGCATGCCCATCCTTGAAAATAATGTCATCTAGATCAACAGATTTAGATTCAATGACCTTAAGTTGGTGGCCAGCCTCAGGTTTACGATCACTAGCAAACAAAGAAGCCCATGGAGCTTGAGTAGGGGACTTAGTTGTTTCCTCAGTTCCCAAGCCTGAAACTAGTTTAGGAATTTCAACAAACACTTGGTGTGCAACAGAACTCACACCTTATTTGTGTTTCTAGGATTCTTCTTCAGATTCCTCATTAGAGTCATACCAAGAAGAATCGTCACTTCCCCCGAGTGTATTCATATCACTTGGTGGGTCCACAACATTTTTCCTTTTATAGCAGCAGCTTTATCAGAAGTTTCAGAAATCTTACCTTCTGATACATTCAGATCTGTACCAGTCTGCTTCAGCTGGTTTTTGTCCTTGGTTGCCTTCGTTTTTGGCTTACCCATCCTAAAAAGATGTTAGATAAGCGGATCCACGAACACAAAACACAAAATCGCGAGCACCCAAGCAAAAATCAAAGAACCTAGGAAAAACCACAAGAAGGAAGTTTTCGTGTAGGGTTCTAGATCTGAAAAAAGAACAAAAAAAATCGGACCAAAGGTAATCGAGACACCAGATTTGTGTGCAAAATGGAAGATTCAGCAAGAAATTGAAGAAAAATAACAAGAAATGATTAGTAGGTCAAGAGCACTTGGTTGAGGTTTTTTCGCCTAGTTGAGAGCTTCTCTCTCTAATTCCTGACTAATTGAGTGCTCTTTCTAAGCTCCAGTCTTTTCAGGGATGGTGCTGGAGCTTGATGAGCTAGCACTTTTGTTGGCCCTCCTGGGCGGGGGTTGGTGGCTGGTGGCGAAAGACTTGGGGAGTTTGAAGGTGGAGCCGGAGAAGGAGTAGCTGCAATAATCGGAGTAGGAGTTGGCAGAAGACTTGAAGGGTGTGAAGGTGGAGCAACAATTGCTGGAGGATTAGCTGCAACCACCACAAATTGAAAGATTATTTAACACATTTGTTCATGATGTCGTCAATACATTTGGCGTGTAGGGGTGATATTTGGAATACCATATGATACATAGTACGAAATAAAAAATCTCATCCCAATTTTATGTAGTGTTGTGGGCGAAAACGATATTTAATAATTAATATATAATTCAGTTTATATATCGGAATAATATTAATTGTTAAATTAGCTATTAATTGAATAATCAGGCCAAAAGGAGTCCGGGACTGGCCCACATGCCACTTTCTCCTACACGGCCCACAAGGCCCATCATCTAGGCATATAAAGGTCCCTCCTCATCATATGTAAGTTAATTCTCTCATAATCACTCTTACGCATTATTCAGTATTCAATTACTGTCTTACATTCTCTCTCGATCACTGTGTTGACATGAGCATCGGAGGGACCTCCCTGGGTCAACCCTGGGGCCCGTCTAATATTTGCGTGTGTGCAGGCAAGTTCGTAGTTGAAAATTTCAAGCTCCCTGAGAAGAATAATTGGAAGACTTCCTGCTTGGGAAGAGGAAGACTTGACTTTTATCAGAATCCTTGACTTGGATGATCTGTCCTAAAAAGCAGCATCATTTTGGCGTTGTCTGTGAAAATAGCCAAAGCACATGAAGATGCAGACGCGATCTCAAGCACGTGAAGCCGGATCTCAAGTTGGTGGCCATGGACTCAGAGACCAGCAAGAAGAACGGCCGGCTATAAGGGCCAATCCTCCTCCCCCTGGAGGAGTGCCGCCCCCTACACCGTATGTAAGAGGGGCGTCGATCCCTCCTCCTGGAGGGCTCCGCCCGCTGAAAAAGTTTTCCTGTATCAGAAAGCCCTCTAGACTCTGCTGGATGAAGCTTCCCAGAATGCCCTAAGACATCAAGCAGGGACCGGAGCCGCGGGGAGACCACCCCGGGCTCAGCCCACCACTGAAGACCCTGACCATGAAGGTAAGAAAGGAAGAGATGAAGGATGCGACGAGAATCGCAAGGAGCTGCAACTAGCTGAAGAGTCTGGAGTTGTACAACCTAGCCTTCGCCAAATCGAGAGTCACCGCCCTAATGAAGATAGGTTCAGTAGCCCCTGCTATCTTAACTTAGCAACTACCTTCTAGAATCAAGACCTCCAATCTCTTGGAGTATGATAGAACTGGAGATCTCGAGGAGCACTTGGATAAATTCTACGCAAAAGTTGATCTCTACGACATGATGGACGCCCCCTACTACAAGGTGTTCCTCACCACGTTGACCAAGCGAGCACTAACTAGTTTAATCAGCTCCTAGTAGGATCAATTTTGGGATGTACAAGCTTACTTAAGCATTTATGCAGTAGTTCTCCATCAACAGAAAGTGAAGACCATTGATCACCTCTTCCAGTGAGACAAAGGAAGGAGAGACGATGCGCGAATTTATAAAGCGGTTCGTAGAAGCCATCATTGAAGTTGCCAACGTCCAGCATGAAACTTTGGCCGAAATATTACAGCAAACTCTTCGTCAGGGACGTCTAAAAGAGTCCTTGGCCAAGAAACCTCCCTCCAACCTAAAGGAGTTATTAAGCCGAGCAGAGAAGCACATCCGAGTGGGGGAGTCCACCAAGCCTAAGCCCAGTACCAAGCGCAATTCCATGGAAGACGACAAGAATCAATCTCGAAAGGGTCCAAGAAAGGAGTATGGGCCAAATTTCACCCCTCTAAATGCACTGATGGTAGAAATACTGATAGCTACCCAAAAGAAGGGGATCATTGATCCACCTCAACCACTGAAGAATAATCTTCCACGAGCACGCTCCAATTTATATTGGCATTATCATAGGGATATGGGGCACACTGCAGAAGCCTATTTCGTTCTGAAGAGGGAAATTGAGTGACTCATTCATAAGGGCTACTTGAAGGATTACGTGGATCATAATAAGTTTCTCCGTGACCCGAGGCCACGTGAAGAAGAACCCCAGTACGATCATCATTGTTCGGATTCCCGCACAGATGGGAAGTGTGATACTCACGTAGCCGGAGTCATCATTGTGATATCCGAAGGACCAGAAGCGAAGGATGCCCAGAGCACTCTCCTGGAATATAGCAAGTAACAAAGAGGAAGCCCTGAAGAAGCCCCATCAAAGAAAAGAATTGCAGAATCGCAGCAAGACAAAAACATGCCCATCACATTTGGCAGTCAAGAATCCATCCCAGAAACCTAGGTCCACCCAGATGCCATTGTTATATCTATCATGCTAGCCAACTTTGTTGTTAAGAGGGTCCTTATAGATACGGGTAGTGTTATGGATGTCATATTCCAGGAAGCATTCGACAAGATGAAGATTGACCAAGCATAAGTGGTCCTAGTTTTAACACCTCTGATCGGCTTTACTAGAGAAGTGATCAAATCCATGGGTGAGATCAACCTACCACTGACATCCTTTCTTGGAAATGAAAATGGAAAAATCGCGGGAGATGGACGCCCCACATCGAGTTATTAAAGATGGTTCATTTCCTCATTGTAAATGCTCCATCTCCGTACAACATGAAATTGGGATGGCCAAACCTAAATTAGTTGTGAGCCATCCCCTTAACAGTTCATCTCAAGCTGAAAGTCCCCACAAAGTTCGGAGTTGGTGAAACTATTGATGATATCAAGACTGCCCGAGAGTGTTATCTCACCACCTTAAAGATGAAGAAACTTCCCTGACCATACAGTGAGAGCGCCACTCAGATTTAGGAGTTACAAATCTCGCATGCGCCCCCAGACACTGGTTCTCCCCCGCCCTTCAGTGGCTTTAGCATTGTTATTTATTTCCAGTTTATTTCCGTCCCAGAGGTGTTAAACATTTCTATTTATGTTTCAGTTTATTTCTGCCCGCTGGGCATATAACTTTTTCGCCAGTGAATAATATATAAATTGCTTTCACGTTTCCACTAAGATTTCTTACATGCAGTTAATTACCAAACACGGTTGTTGTCGATGACTATTTAGCCGCTCCCCTCAGTAAACCTCCTCCGGTGCTCCTGAACGGGAGGGGCCTCCTCATGAGGGTTCTCATAAATAAACCTCATCCGCTGCTCCTGAATGGGAGGGGCCTCCTCAAGGGGGTCCTCATAAATGTTTCTCCTTCGGTGCTCCCAGAGAGGACGAGCCTCCTTACGAGGGTCCTTGTAAATTTTCCTCCTCCGGCGCTCATGTGGGGAAGGGCCTCCTCACGGGATCCTCATAAATAAACCTCATCCGGCGCTCCCAGATGGGAGGGGCCTCCTCATGGGGGTCATCGTAAATTTCCCTCCTTCGGTGCTCCGGTGGGAGGGGCCTCCTCATGAGGGTCCTCATAAATTTCCCTCCTCCGGTGCTCCCGCAGGGTAGGGGCCTCCTTTCGGGGGTCCTCATAAATAAACATCATCCGGCGCTCCCAAATGGGAAGGACCTCTCACGGGTGTCCTCGTAAGTAAACTTCATCTTGTGCCCCTAGATGGGAGGCCTCCTCACGGGGTCCCCGTAAATAAATCTCATCCGGTGCTCTCGAATGGGAGGGGCCTCCTCACGGGGTCCTCATAAATAGACCTCCTCCCGGTACTCCGTAGGGGAGGGGCTCCATGAGGGAGTCCTCGAAACTTTTCTTCCAACATATAAGACGTGGAAGTACAACAAAAAGAACACGAATATAAATATTGCATCCAAACAATGAACATCATCCGGCCCCTCTGGGGCAAATAAACATCTCACGGGAATAAGCAAAATAAATATCCAAGTATTGAAAGCATGCCCTAAACAGGTGGGGCTGAGATCAATGGTCGTCAGGACAATAAATAACTATCATTGCTCAACCACGGGGGCTCCGTCCTCCCGGCGACATCAAAGCACCTCTGGTCTCCTCTCCATTGACGTTGCCCATGCCGTTGGCTCTCTCTGGAAGATCCTGCAAAGCCTCAATCTCTCCGTCCTCCTCATTGTCAGAGACTCCATAGTTCAGGATGTATATCACCTCGCTGGAGGCCTACCCGCTCTGTTGTAATAGCTTGCGGCAATGGCGGCATCGCCCTATCAAAGTTAATGGAGGACTACCTCAACAAGTCTGAGAGATACTCCGTGGAAGCCCTAGAAGTCTCCTCAGAGTTGTATCTCTCCTTGGCTAGCAACTGTGCCTAGCAGAAGACTGGAGAAACACCTCGCATGTCTTCACCTCATGCTCAAGTTGGGATTTTGCCTAGTCATACTTCTTGATTAGATCAGACATCTGGCTCTCATGTGGGGTAATGGCCGCCGTGAGGTTCTTCACCCTATCCTGAAGTTAGTGGTTCTCCTTCTCCACCACCTCGCCCCGATGGTTCAATGCTGCAGAAAAGTTTAGAATCTACACCAAAAATTTCATAAGTCTTAATTGAATAAAAGGAAACGAAAATGAAGAATGAAAACGTAAAGTAACCACGAAGCTTACTTCGGCAACGTCTCCACAGAGATGCGTCTCAATATCCTTAAAGGATATAAAACCAAGGCGGGACTGATCATCCGAAGATAAAGCTCCTCTAATGCTAGCATATCCCATGGCATAATCTGTGAAGTCCTGGTGGGATCAATACCTCGTATGATTCACTTCACGCGAGAAAAATAGAACTCCTGGGGTCGCGCAGTCCTAGGAGAAACATCACCAGGCTTCGTGGTATGCAGGAGCGTAAAAAAAGAAAAAAGTAGGTACAAAAGGGAAAAAATAGGTACAAAGTGATAGGAGCCTATTTTGTGGTATATTTACCAAAAAGAGGGTATTTTATGTGATTCCCCCAATTAATTCCATGAGGCCCAATTAAATAATCCAATAATTTAGTTGACTAAATTAGTTCAACTATTAAATTAATTTACATTTCATATAATTAGTTAACTACTATTTAAATATTTTACTCTAGCTTGGGTTCCCTAACATTTATTAGTTTAATTAAATAATCATATTATTCAATTAAATATATAGTCCACCAAGTATATTAAATTAAATCTCAATTAATCAATCTCTATTCCGTAATTGGATTCAGCTCTTCGAATCAGTCCAAGATTAGAAAAGTTCCATCCTGGCTTTTGTGTGTGACCCATTAGATTCACAACTAAACTAGCAGTGGACTTGCAACATTTACGACTTATGAATATGTTATATTTTGATTAATTAATCCACTTCAAACTAACTCCTTAATTTTCAAGAAACTTACAAATCAAAGGAAAGTACTTAGCAGGTGCAACTTGATTACATAATCTTAGGTGAATGGCGAGCGAACCTATTTAATATATAAATATCGTGTAGATACAACCCTCTGTCATCTAATCTCTCCCGATTAAGTCAAGGGTATGGGGGAAAGTCTAAACCCTTTATAGATTTAATAATTATGATCCCATTTAAAGTCTCTTCGATCATTTGATGAACCTCTATTCGGTTGGCTATCCCGACTAAGGTCTTGTATCGATCAACGATTATGAAAAACATAGGAGATTCACCTAGTCCATAGGTGACATCTTCTTTATTGGTGACTCGTTAGTCACCATACATATAGATTATACATCCAATGTAAATCCCTTATGATTGTCAAGCAATCGGGAAATACATCAAAGAACATAATGCATGCACATAAAAGAAGACTAATTAATGCGCTATCATAAAAGAGAAAATTCTTATTCAACAAAATTCTAATTTGTGTGCTTTCTAGGAAAATTTCTACTCTACTTCCCGAGGATGTTGATGAGTCGTCCATGTATAAGTTCTAGCTCGAGAGTAAGCTACATGATACATCTCTATGCATCTCTACTAATTAATAAATCTGCTAACACATGAGGTTTAATGGCATGCATTCATTGGAAACAAAATCCATACTCACTAAGTTCAACTGCCCCCTTAACCATCATTAATTCTTGAAGCAGAGGGTTAGGTAGTACTTGTCTCAATGGATGGTTTGTCTATGCCACAAGATGGTGAGACTAGAAGTAGGGCCCAAGGTTTCTGGCATAAGTGACTAGAACAAATAACAACTTTTTGATTTGTGCACTTAGTTTCCATGTCAAAAAGGGTTCGACTGACATAATACACTGGTTGATGCTCCCTCTATTCTTCACATCTACTGATCGCCTCTTCTGAGATTGCCAAGTAAATGAATAATGTTTATCCTTCTCCAGGCTTAGTTAGCAAAGATGGTGAAGTCAAATACATCTTTAAGTCTTTGAATGATTGTTGACACTCTGGTGTCCATTTAAACTTTTTCTTTGTGCTGACTAGCTTGAAGAATGTATAAAAGACATTTATCTGAAGACTTATAAATAAAGCGGCTTAAAACAACCATATAACTGGATAGTTTCTACACATTCCTAGCCTTGGTTAGCAGCGCCATAGTTAGGACAATGTTAATCTTTTCGGGGTTCACCTCAATTCCTCGTTCAGAGATCATGTATCCAAGGATTATTCATCCCACAAGCTTTAAGAATATTGAAGCATTCTTCTAAGTCTGCGGTATGGTGAGCCCTGTTACCCCCCAAATTTGCATAATCTAATATAATAGAATAACATCCAATGGGTTACAACCCCATGTATTCAAAAACTTAAGAGAGCTCTTATCCAAAGTACAAACAACTAAAAATAATAAATACAATGAAAGTCTAGGAATCCATAAGATACAATTAAATAGCCTGCAAGTCACCTAACTATTACAAAATAAACTAGTTAGATTGTTCAGGCGCTCACAGATAAGTTCTTTAAAATGAAGTTGTTATGTAAGGGTAACCTCAATTTGGAAGTTTCGGTCGGTCTCATCGATCTCAAAGTATTCGGTCTCTGAAAATTTCTTATAAAACTATGGGGTGAGCTAAACGAGCCCAGTAGGTTGGGGTAGGGAAATGCATATTTGTTTAATTGAAAGATGAATTGTTTCTTTTACTTGAGCAAAGTACTTGGTGCTTAAAAGATATTTATGTATACATGATAATGGTACACTTAATTCATTTACCGAAATGATAAAGAACATAGTGCAATTCAAGAATGATATATTAATTTTTAATGCTATCGGTGATGCAATACACATTACACAACAGATTAGTTAGTACAATAAATATTATGCTTTTCACAAGGCCAATAGATATCCCAATTTTAAAATAAATAGTGGATATCTCGTTTTAAAAAGATATCAGTTAATTAATTAATTTAACCGAATAAAAATGTAGGATCGTGTTGATATCATGTCCGTTCTCCTTATTGCTCCCAACAATATATGGCCGAAGCCCTGTCACCTTATCCCTCCCCGTAGGCTCGACGTCTCTTTAGCTATGGGCTTTTTACCGAGAGATCGTCATATTCATTAATATAACGTTCTATGACCCAATTCTGGCGCCGTCTCCAGCCACGGCCAGAAAATGGGAATAGGCATATCAGTTGTTAAACAAGGACCACAGGCAACCTGTTCGATCTATTGTCTACCCTACCCACACCTCAATAGACTCAAACCGTCAATATTTTTATCAAAATGATATTTATTTTCTCAAAGGCCAAGTCAAGCAGTTACAAGAGTTATCATGCAAACGAAAATATAAATTCAAACCATGAATGATATAAATTATGTTTTCTTTAACAAACTAAATTATCTTGGTGAACTTTATGAATTTGGTGATATCATGAAATCATGAAATTGCTTAATGTCGTGAAGTTTATGAAACATCTAATGTCGTGAAATGAAACATCTAATGTCGTGAAATTTATGAAATTACAAGCAAACCTAATTTTCTGTAGGAAAATGATAATTTTGCCCACCTTTGACTCAAAGGCCGCTTTGATGATGTGTAGGATGGAAATCCTAATTATCGGATTCAATCTCGTCTTCTACACAAAACAACATAATCATATGTATACCAACTCTACTTTAGTAACATATAAAATGCTTTTATATTTTGATTTCAAAAGCTATTTATTATCATTATTATTATTATTATTATTATTATTAGTCTGGGTTTATGATCTTAATATCAGTAAGAACTTTCATAATAATAGTAATTGAGATTGATTAATAATAGTTTAATAATATTCAAAAGTTCAAAGATTTATCAATGAATCCTTAACTAATTAGAAGTATAAAATTCAATTCCACATGAAAATTACGGTTAAGATTACAAATTTACAATTCAGTCCCATGATTAGTTAGCTTGGAATTTCCAGATTAATCTTTTAGGATAAAGAATTATTGATTATTAAGAGCAGATTGGTATGATCAATAAATTATGACAAAGAGGCTAACAATTCTGGTCTGGACCTCATAGTAGACCCATATATTTATCAAATAAAAGGGAACAAAATAACTACAACAAAGATCAAGAGCGTTTCTTACATATTGATACAAAATAAGTAATAAACCAACCACTTTTTATATATTGATTATATTAACAAAAGAGAATAATAGCTATTAAAGACCTTACCAATTTCTTCTTTGATTTCCACCGCTCTCGCGATATACTTTCTTTTTTTTTAATTTTTTGCCTCAACCGTATGAATGTGTTTTGTTTGTGTCGGTGTGAGTCTTTATATGATAGTTACATATTTATCCAAATTATACTGAGGCGGTGATAGATATAGAAAGTGTATGATACCGGCTCCCTTCTCTTATGTCCTCCACGTGTGTGTTAATGTAGTAGTAATGTAATGTATTTGATAAACTTTTGATTCAGATTAGAATGTGGTTGACACACATCTATTAAATTCATTTACTTACTACATATATACATTCATATATTGTGATGCCCCGAATCCACTAGGCTTAGGAACGACACTAAAACTTACTTTTCTGTAATTAAAAATAATTGATAGCGGAAGCTTAAATGAAAACTTAAATTTAATCTTGAAAGTTGGGTAAAATAATAAAATATCGTTTTTGAAACAACCCAATATATATAATATTACAAATCCACACTTTAACCAAAGGAAGGAGACACATTGCTCGTTGTCGTCAGTCCAGCTTCCTATCCCTTAGCCTGTAATGAAAATAAAATATATGTGGCATGAGTATAAAAACTCAGTGGGGAACACCGCAAGCAGCCATAACCAATTGTCACATGCATACAGTTCATAAGAACCATTCATTCATTGTTGACCAGGCCCACAGTGGGAGACGGTCCATTAGCTAGCATTAATCCCGAAGAATCCATTTGGATTACCCGAAGGAAAATCTCATTCATTCATTCTTTGACTTCCCTCCATTCATTTGTCCATATAAACGAGACATGAAACAACAATGATTATAACAGTACGACACACTTACGGATCAAGAGTTACCCCACCTTTATCAGATATTTTAAAAATTTGAATGCTAATAACGTTGAAAATCCTTATGATATCGTTATGTCGGAGCCCTCTCACTACAAGAAAACAATCAAATTCCAACAAAATAATTCCAACGAAATAGAAAACTGTTGGAATTTTAAAATTCCAATGGAAATTCCAATGCTACATTATACTGTTGGAATATTCCAATAAAAATTCCAACGGTAAACAAAACCATTGGTATAAAATGTTGGAATTCATGTTGGAATTAAAAATTCCAACGGAATTCCAACACTACAACTAACCGTTGGAAAATTCCAACAGTGATTCCAACATTAATAATTTGGATTTTTAAAAATTCCAACAGAAATTACATCGCAAAAACATACCATTGAAAAATTCCAACAAAAATTCCAACGGTAAACCAAATGTTGGAATTAATCGTTGGAGTTTCTGTTGGAGTTTATTTGTCACGCCCCATTTTACATACCCAATAAAATTGAAAACCATCCAATAGGGTACAACCCAAATATTCAAATCTTAGGCTCATCAAGAACTATTATCTAAGTACAAACAACTAAAAATATAACTACAACGGAAGTCTATAAAGCATAAATGAGATAATTATAATATAGTTGTAACTCACCAAACTATTACATGATAAAATAGTTATATTGTTCAAGTCTTTGACGGATAAACTCTTGCATAAAAGCGCTATGTAGTGTCAACTCGAACTAGAAGTCTAGTGTCGGTCGCATCGACCCCAAAATATTCGTTCTCTGAAAAGTTTTTATAAAAATAGTGGGGTGAGCTAAACGGGCTCAATGGGTTGGGGTAGAGGAATGCAATATTTGTTTAATGAAAGTGATGAAGTTTCTTTGAAAAGGTACTTAGTGCGCCTGAAAATATTTATGTATGCATGATAATGATGCACATGAGAATTATTTGTCGTAATGATCAAGAACATATCGCAATTCAGTAATGATATATTAATTTTTGATGTTATCAATGATGTAATGCACATTGTACAACAATTAGTCATGTACGGTAAAGCTTTTTGATGTTCAAACAGCCAATGGACATCCCAATTTTTAAAACAAATAGGGGATATCTTATTTTAAAATAAAATATAAACAGTTAATCAATTAGTTCGTCAGCCTGAAATAAGAAACGTAGGATCAATGTTGATCGGACAATGATCATGTCTGTTCTCCTTGTTACTTTCAATAATATTTGGTCGAAGCCCTGTCACCTTATCCCTCCCACTAGGCTCGACGTCTCTTTGGCCTGGGCTTTAGCCCAGAGATCGTTATATTCATGAATATACCGTTCTACGACCCAAGTTCTGCCGCCGTCTCCGGCCCGACCCGAAAATGGGATTAGGTACATGGGTAGTCAAACAAGGACCACAGGCAACCTGTTCGATCCATTGTCTAATCTACCCACGTCGCAATAGACTCAAACAGTCAATATTTTTGACAAAATGACATTTATTTACTCAAAAGCTGAGTCAAGCAGTTACAATAGTTAAAATGCAAGTGAATATGATCATGAATGATATACTTTATGTTTTCTTTAATAAAGAAAATTATCCTGAGAAAAACGCAAAATATAATCATAGAACAACCTTATATCGTGAATTTTATGAAACTGATGTATATCATAAAATCGTGCAATTGCTTACTGTCATGAAGTTTATGAAATAACTGACGTCGTGAAATTTATTAAATTGCAAGCAAACCTAATTTTTCTTTAGAAAGATGATAATTTGCCCACCTTTGACTCTAATGTCGCCTTAATAATGTGAAGAATGTAAATTTAGTTGTCGGGCTTGATCTGGTTTCCTACACAAATAAGATGTGACATTTTAGGAGTTTGAAGTGGAAAATTAATCATGTAGCACATCTTAAATATACTAGGGAAAGCTAAGTTTGGAGAAATTTGGATTAGGATTGAAGAAGTTGTGAGTGAAACTGTTGAAGTTACCAGAATCCAGTTGTTCAGTTGGTTTTACTTGTTTTAGTTAGAAAGTCGCATTTTAGTTTTCACGTTTCTTTCTTAGTCATTTTCTTCTATAAATACAGGGTGAGCTGTTTGTATTGAACACAATTTTTGCATGAATAAAATTTCTACTTTCTCTCTCTAGCTTAGGCGTATTTCTTAGCTCAGCAAAGATGAATGTTGGATTTCTTCATGGTATCTAGAGCCAAAGGTGTTTCTCAATCGATTTAAACATGCCGCGCAGACATACAGCTTGGAATGTGTTAGCTGGAGACGGCAAGGAAGATGATGATACATGAATCAAAGATGTAATTGATGGATCTACTACTGAAACGCGAGTTAATCGGAATGTTGATATATTTACGCTGCACAACTCAGATCATCCAGGCATGGTACTGGTAACCACACCATTGACAGATACGAATTACCTCTCATGGAGAAGAGCTATGATCATTGCTTTGGCGCGAAAACAAAATTAGGATTTGTGAATGGAAGCATACCTCAACTCGAACATGATTCACCGAGTACGAACAAAGTGGAGGAAGATAGACTACATGTTGTACAGCTGGATTTTGAATTCCTTGAGCAAGGATTTGGTAGAGTCATTTCTATATGCGGATTCTGCCAAAGCATTGTGGGATGAGATCGAACAACGGTATGGTCAGAGTAATGGCCCCATGCTCTATCAGTTATAGAAGGAGATTGTCACTATGAAGCAAGGTACTAACACTGTTGCAGTCTATTTTTCAAAATTAAAACGCCTCTGGGATGAATATGCTAGTCTAGTGATTTTGCCTCCTTGCACCTGTGGATCTAGTAGACAATTAGCTGAAATTGAGACCAATACTAAGTTGTTGCAGTTTCTTATGGGATTGAATGATAGTTATGAAAATATACGCAGCCAGATCTTACTCATAGATCCTCTACCTTCAGTGAATAAAGCTTATTCTATGATTCAACGTGTAGAGATACAGAGAGTGGTACAGAATTTGTTTCATGATTCCGTAGATATGGCTGCTATGTTTACTAGAGCACCTAGTGCTGGTAGAGGAGGAATGACTAGAGGAGGTCACACAGGATGGTCAGGTGGTAGAGGCAGGGGACAAGTCAGGTTGTCTAAGGAAGAAAAGGCTAAGCTATTTTGTGAGCATTGTCAAGTAAATGGCCATGCTATGCAGAGTTGCTTTAAATTGCATGGGTATCCGGAGTGGTACAAAGAATTCAAAGAACAAAAGAGCAAGTTAGGAGGAGATATTCAGCAAATATGGCGATGCATCTCCGGAAAGATCGATGCAATTATTGACACTAAGAAGGAGGCTCCTCTCAGTGACATCTCCAACCTTATTCAGCAAGAGATAGTCAAATTCATGAGCACTAAGCTGCACACGGGATTCAATGATACTGGAGTTGTTTCACTGAATCATGCACATTTTGCTGATAGTGCAGGTATATCTATGCATCACATCTCTGACTATGCTTTGACTAGTCTTGAATCTATTGATGTAGGGGCCTGGATATTGGATACGGGGACAAGTAGACATATGTGTGCTCATCCTACTCAAGTCACCAATATTATCACTCTACCTATTCCACTTACCATACTCCTTCCTGATGGCACAACCACTCTTGTCTCTCAGAGTGGTCAAGTTCAGCTTAATGATGCTTTGATCCTTCATGATGTCCTTGTTGTTCCTAAATTCAAATATAATCTATTATCTGTAGCACAACTTATTCAACAATTCAATCTCACCTATACTTTCTTTCCATCACACTATCTTCTACAGGACCAGGTGACTAAACAAGTTGTTGCAACTGGAGAGGTGGTTGGGAGACTCTATCTCCTGCATCCTCAACATACTCATCATATCTCAGCTTCTATTACCACTTCTCGAGTCTCTTTTGATACCTGGCACTTGAGACTAGGGCATGCTTCACCTTCTATCTTAGAACATTTAGACTTTCTCAAGCCTTTTTGTACTTCTACTCTTAAACAACAGATATCTGAGTGTAATGTGTGTCACAAGGCTAAACAGCCTAGATTGTCTTTTCCTCTCAGTATTAACCATGCTGCAAATGTGTTTGAGCTTGTTCATTTAGATGTTTGGGGTCCCTATAATGCTCCTTCTTTTATGAATACTCCTTTTATGTTGACTATTGTTGATGATTGTAGTAGGGGTACTTGGGTTTATTTGATGAGTCATAAAAGCCAAGTTCCACATTTTTTGGATGCTTTTATTAAAATGGTATCTACTCAGTTTGGGACTCTTGTGAAAGCTTTCAGAAGTGATAATGGGAGTGAGTTCTTAAATCAGTCTTGTAGAGATCTCTTTCATAACCATGGGATATTGCATCAGACCACTTGTACATACACTCCCCAACAAAATGGGGTAGTGGAAAGAAAGCATAGACAATTGCTGAACATTGCTAGAGCCATCATGTTTCAGTCTCAACTACCTTCTCATTTTTGGCCTTTTTCCTTGCTTATTTCAGCATACATCATAAATAGATTGCCTACTTCTTCTCTGAACTGGAAAACACCCCATCAAGTTCTATATGGAAAGCTCCCTGATTACTCTCAGTTAAAGCCTTTTGGATGCCTGGCTTTTGCCACAAACACTACCCCACAGAAATCCAAATTTACCCCAAGGGCAAGCAAGTGTGTATTCCTGGGGTATGTGACTAGGAAGAAAGGATATAGACTTTATGATCTAGAAACTCATTCTATACTGATCTCCAGGGATGTTACCTTTTCTGAAACCACCTTCCCTTATTGCTCTTTGTCTTCTCCCACTACTTCCACTCCTCTTCCCATAGTGCCATTATCTTCAACTGATTCCTTTACTTCCACTCCATTACACAGTCCACCTACTCATAGTGACTCTCCAGCCATTTTTTCTCATAGTGATTCTTCAACCATTCAAATTCCTTCTGCTCCTCCTCTCAGAAGAAGCTCCAGGGTTCCTCATAAACCATCTTGGATGTCTGACTTTGTTACTAATCATGTCTCCCTCTCACTTCCTCTCACAGCTACTGCTTGTACTGTCACATGTTCCTATCCTCTTTTACATTTCCCTTCACTATTTCACCCATTTTCCATAGCACATATGTGTTTTTTTTGTCCAATGTATCCGATTAATGCAAGGGAACTCGTAACTTATATTCGGCTAGTCAAAGCCCGTGCTTGGGTAGATGCAATGAAGAAGGAACCGCAGCCCGGAGGATAACAAAACATGGGTTCTAACTACATTACCCCCTGGTAAACAAGCAATTGGATGCAAATGGGTGTTTAAGACTAAATTGAACCCGAATGGTACTATTGAAAGACATAAGGCAAGACTAGTGGCCAAGGGGTATCATCAAGTGTATGGTGTGGATTACCTTGATAGCTTTTCTCCTGTAGCAAAAATGGATATTGTTCGGATTCTATTGGCTGTAGCTACACAACATCAGTGGTCCATTCATCATTTGGACATAAATAATGCATTTCTTCATGGCTTCTTAGATGAGGATATTTACATGATTCCACCTGAGGGTTATGACAAGGCCTCTCCTGGGCAAGTTTGTCATTTGAAGAGAAGTTTGTATGGGCTTAAACAAGCCTCAAGGCAATGGAACACAGAATTTTGCATCAAGCTTCTGGCATATGGCTTTACTCAATCAGTGCATGATCACTGTTTGTTTTATATGATTTCAGATGGTCGTTTTCTTGCTTTAGTTGTGTATGTTGATGATGTTTTACTCACAGGCTCTCATGAGGAGGACATTGCAGCTCTTAAGGTGTACTTAGATAACCTTTTTACTATCAAGGACTTGGGTTTTGCCAAGTATTTCCTTGGCATTGAGTTGGCAAGGGGTTCACAGGGCTTGTATTTGAATCAAAGGAAGTATGTCCTTGATATCCTTGGTGATGCGGGAATGCTGGAATGTAAACCTGCCACTACTCCTCTTCCTCCAGGCTTGAAACTTGCAGCTAAGGGTGGTGTTCCTCTTTCCTCCCCTGACAGATATAGGAGGCTTATTGGTAGATTGTTGTATCTTAATATGACCCGGCCTGATATTACTTATAGTGTTCAACATCTCAGTCAGTTTGTCAATGCTCCTACTTCTACGCATTGGGATGTTGCTCTCCATGTGCTTCGCTATCTAAAGGGATCTCCCTCCACTGGCCTTTTTATCCACACACTGGCTCTTCTTCCTTGGAAGCTTTCAGTGACGCTGACTGGGGAGCTTGTCAGGATACAAGACGTTCTTTGACTAGGTATTGTGTCTTTTTTGGTGGTTGCTTGGTGGCCTGGAAAACTAAGAAACAAAGTACTGTGTCACGCTCCTCTGCAGAGGCAGAGTATCGTGCATTGGGGAGTACTGTTTGTGAATTGAGGTGGTTGTCTTACTTGCTCAAGGACCTACAGGTCTCTTTTCCATTGCCTATTCCCTTGTGGTGCGATAATCAAGCGCCTTTGCATATCGTTGAGAACCTGGTTTTCCATGAACGCACCAAACATCTAGAAATTGATTGCCACTTGGTTCGAGATCAGTTCAAACAGGGATTCATACTACCACAGAAAGTGTCTTCTCAGCTGCAGCTTGCAGACATCTTTACTAAGCCGATGGGTGTTGCTAATTTTCTGAAGTTGGTTTCCAAGCTGGGCTTGATCGACTTGCATCAATCTCCAGCTTGAGGGGGGGATGTTGAAGTTACCAGATTCCAGTTGTTCAGTTGGTTTTACTTGTTTTAGTTAGAAAGTCGCATTTTAGTTTTCACGTTTCTTTCTTAGTCATTTTCTTCTATAAATACAGGTGACAACTGTTTGTATTGAACACAAGTTTTGCATGAATAAAATTTCTACTTTCTCTCTCTAGCTTAGGCGTATTTCTTAGCTCAGCAAAGATGAATGTTGGATTTCTTCATAAACGGAATATTTAAGAACATGTAACTAGTCTAAGAAAATAATTAAGGAGTCAGTCTTTAACCGGTATTAATCAGATATGACTTTGAAGTTTTAAACATTATTAGACCATACACCAGTCCAAACCACACATACATATACTTATATACTAATTTGGTGTTAATTGGAGAATAAATCTACTATAAAAATAAATTTATTACAAACCATTTTCTATAATCAATCTATTATTAATAGGACTAAAGTTCAATTATAACAACCAAATAGTACAATATCTCAAATTACCAATTACGTGAACATGGGTTATTCACCCAAATTTTAGTTCTTTAAAATTTATCGTTTTCCTTTTCTTTCAACACCCTTTAAGGACTTAATATGAAATTGCAAAATTACATTTTTTTTGTTTAAACATAGATTCTGCATAATTTCAGTACAAAGTTAAACATTTCAGTCTTCTTTCTTTTTAAATTTACTTTTACTTCTTTTCTGTTTTGCAATTATCCCCAAGTAGTCTTTAATAATAAGATTAAGACTTTTAATAATTATCTATCTAAAAATCTAGTCTTTTATTTTGTTTTTTTTCTACAGTCCAGATTATGTATTTCTTAACATTCGTTATTAGGCCCTTCTTTATATATAAATTACACTAAATAAAGTCCACTTCATCTTTTTCCTCCCATTCACCATCCACCAACAACCTAAGATTCCAAGGGAAAACAAAGCACAGACAATTGACGAAAACGACAGAAATGAGATATTCAAATGAAACAAATTTTTGAGTCCGTTTTCTTAATGAAAAATCCTTCTTTTTATTTTAAAGATTATTCTTTTACCCACCTTCAATTAGATCTCGTTCATAGAGGGTCAACGACGGCACCACAAAATCCTTTCATGGGTCTGCACTATCAACCTCTGAATATTTTAGATCTATCAAAGAGACCCAAAAAAACAATATTTCTTTAATGGGTCTCGGCCGATCGGGCAAGGAGTGTTTGGGGAGAGATTTTGTTGGAGAAAAGGGAGGAGAGAAGATAGAGGAGAGAGCAGTAGTGGTGTACAGTGGTGGCGTGTGGTGGCGTGCGGTGGCGGACGAAGGGAAGATCGGGGGCGGCGTGAAGGGAAGAGGGAGGAAGAGAAGAAAGTATTCACCTTCTAGTGTGTTATGTGTGTGTAGAGGGCTGAAAGTGATTAGACTTAGGGTTTGAGTAATATTTACAGAGTACTCCTTGGGTAGGGGCGTTCTCGGGTCGGGTATTTCAATGGGCTAGGCTAGTAGGTTAGTATGTTGGGCTTTTATCAAAAGATGCTGAAAATAATTCAATAGGTTTGGACTAACACTTGGGGATTTTGCTTTAATATGTCAAAAATGAAATTCAATCGCCAAAATATGGCAAAATTCAAGAGGTTTGTGTTTTTGTTCGGTGGACCGGACACGGGGTGCGCCAGATTTACCATTGGCGCACTGCACATCTGCGCCAAAGTATTTTTTTTTATTTAAATTTTGTACTGCTGGCGCAGTACAAAATCCAAAAAACACGGATTCTGAGGAGTCAACTGTCGGGAAAAAGAAGAAAAGCATGAAAAAGGCTGACACCCCTGGCGCACCATGCAGGTGCGCCAACCCCTTTAAACGAAAAAAAAAAGCCCAAAACCCGGTACCCTAGCTATTATAAAACCCCCCAAAACTCACACACCTCACAATCACTCACGGAACCCTCTCTAT
This sequence comes from Rehmannia glutinosa, assembly GCA_016081115.2. NCBI lineage: Eukaryota > Viridiplantae > Streptophyta > Magnoliopsida > Lamiales > Orobanchaceae > Rehmannia > Rehmannia glutinosa. The sequence continues at coordinate 36,709,175 of CM071928.1, read as the reverse complement.
ATCACTCTCTCACTCTCACCTCAAAAAAACCCTCCATCAAACACAAAAAAACACACACACATACGAAACACAACACACACATACAAAACACAACACACACACTCACACGGCGATTTCGAGGCAATGAGTTTTCGGCAATTTTCAAGTATGTCTTAAAATTTAATAATATATTGTATTTTATTTTTTGTCCGAAAATGTTGTATGTTAATTTCGTCATTATATTTATGAGTACATATTTTTTATGTAAATTACTTCCTATTGCTGAAATAAATTTTAATATTCGTATTATTTATCCTGTAATAATTGTTAAATTGTATAAATAATACCCGTATATAAACAATGTCAATTTTTATTTCAATTATTTAACTGTATTATCATTATAATATATAGGCGATGTCAAACATGATCACCATAATTGTATATTTTGGAGGACAAATTGTGCAAACTGGGAGTGATGTGAGATATGACCGTAACGCAATTGGTGCTAGGAGAATTTCCCGCAGAACGAATTTTGTGAAATTGACTGAAATATTAATTTCGATGACGGGGGTTGATGTAAGTCAATGGAAGTTGAAGATTTCGGCTAAATATTATTATAACAATATGTGTGAAATAGTATTTATTACAAATGATGAAGATTTGTGGTCTTTTATAAATCCGTCGGTTGGGATTGAGTTTTTTGATTTATTTGTTGAGTTAGATCCTGTAATTCAGAATGTTGAAATAAATACTTCAGTAGGACATGATTATTATCAGTATGCTGAGTTCCTTAGAGGAGGTATGGTTCCTGAACTATCTGCATTTACACAAGGTGGACCTAGTAATGAAAATATTGATGTTGGTGGACCTAGTAATGAAAATGCTGATGTTGTGGATATTTGTCGAGGAGAGGAACGTCGAAATTTTGAACCTGATGAAAGTGCATCTGACGAGGATAATGATAGTGATGGAGCGGATGAAGCTCAACAGCGTCGGCAGCGCACTTGTAACAATTCTGGTGGTAATTATGGGATTGATTCTGGAATTTCATTCTTCGATTCAAGGTACCCAGATGTAGGTAGTGATTCTGTTGGTATACCTTCGTATGTACAATTCTATGACTTTGAGACTGGTGTGTTGTGTAAAGGAATGATTTTTACAGATAAAAAACATGTGCAAAGTGCAGTTAAGGATTACCATGTTCGTTGGGTGAAACGAGAATTCAAGGTTGTTGAAAGCACACCAACCTTGTGGAAAGTTGTATGCAAACATAACCCTGGAACTTCGGTAATGTCCAGTTTGTCTTCCCAGCAATGCAACTGGTGGTTGAGAGCGAGTTTCAACAAAAAAAATTTGATGTGGAAGATCACAAAATATGGACCTCCTCACTGATGTTTCATGAATGTTGTTTCTGTGGATCATGCCAATTTAGATAGAAATTTTATTGCTGATAGTCTAATGGGGATGGCACAGTGTGACCCATCTTATGGTATTAAGTATGTCCAACAAAATATTAAAGACAAGTATGGTTATAATATTTCCTATGATAAAGCATGACAGTCGATGAAACGTGCCCGTGAAAATGTGTATGGTACTTGGGAGACCTCGTGCCGTTATTTGCCAAAATATATGGAGGCACTGCAGAAATATAACCCTGGTACAGTGGTTGAGTGGCAGCACGTTGAACCTAGTGATAGTGAAGTGAAGATATTGTTGTATGCTCGACAGACTTACAGATAGATACGTAAGGATTTATATTCATACTAAGTAATTGTAACTACATACTCAAATTTATTAATCTACAATTCAATTTATCACAGTGGATTTGGGAGCCATATGACATGGAGTCAGCAGATATGACATCATTGGGACCACGATGTATTTCAGAGCTGTGGAGGTCTCAGTGCCCATTGATAAATCATGCTATCGTGGAGATTCACCATCTAGAGCGAGTGTTGAGGCAGTTTGGCCTTAGACAACATATTCCTGATGTGCCCGCAGAAACACACACATCACTTCATGATTTTACTCGCAAAGGGCGATCTGGATGGGATTGGCCACAGACCCATGCTACATGGGTCCAATATTGGGCGCTGGCACACCAATCAATTGTTGGAGGTGATACGATAGGTCAGGGTAGGAGCACAGTTCGTGGATATCAGGCATGGTACAGTCGTATTACACAACGATTAATAACTCCACAGAACGAGCACATGACAGTCGGGTATCAGCCAGGCGACACTGCAGCTCGAGATGCCATGGTAATTTACCTATAAATTTACTATTATGCACATTTAAATTATAACATTATGTATATATTTATGATATTTGTGTGTTACAGACTACTCTACTCGATCGAATGTGGATTAGTGTTCGCGATGTTAGTGCTTCTGATCCGCAGTCTGTTGATCACCTGAGACGTGATTTTATTGAGGAGATGACTAGTGTGCGGCGCCTCCTAGGGATGCCTCCACCAGAGCCATTTCCAGAGACAGCTGATCTGTCACATGCGCATGATCGGACACGCGGCACACGGACGACCACTACTGCGCCACAGACACCTCACACACATGTGGTAGGTCCATCTGGATATGTGTTGAGTCCATCTGCAAATGCGCCAGGTCCATCTAGATATGCGGGAGATCCATCGGATATGCGGCAGTCCCTCCACTTCGCATCACACACCATATATGCCACAACCTGTGAATTATGATCAGTTTATACCACCTAGTTCACATCATTTAGTGATCTGCTCAATACGGATGTGGGAATGGCAGATCCATCTGCATATGCGCGCCCAAGTTTTCAGCATTCGCCTGTACCATTTTCCAGTGGGTTTCAGGGGAGTTATATGGATATGGATCAGAGCGCATCTACTTTCGACCAACAGGATATTGATAATGTTGAATACGATCTTAGGCGGAGGCAACGAGAGAGACATCCTCCGGGATGTGGCACCGGTGGTCATAGATATTAGGATTAGCATTAGTCAAAATTATGTATTTAGTAATTAATTTTGTTAAGACATATTAATTTTGAATGTAAATTTATAATTAATGGTTATATTTAAGTTGACTTGTGTATCTAACTAAGTAGGTACTTATTCTTGTCTTGTACAAATAATATAATTCCCTCAATTTATTTTGCCTACAATTTGTGTAATAGAATTATCACCTCAATTTATTTTGCCTACAATTTGTGTAATAGAACTATCACCTCAATTAATTTTGCCGAATAATTACATAATTATTACTCAATCAATCAACTAACGGTTTTGTCAAAAAAAAAAAATTTTTACTCAATCTATGTAAGAATAACGATTTTGCCTTACAATTTGTGCAATAGAATTACACAATTATTACTCAATTAGTCTAATAACATTTTTGTCAAAAAAAAATTTTTTTTGTTTACAATTGTTGGTGCAGCTCAAAAAGGCGCCAGCTGAATAATTTTAAAAAAAACATTCATCACTTGGCACACACAGTGGGCGCGCCAGCAATATTGCTGGCGCACAACCCATGTGCGCCACCGAGCAAATTGCCGAACCCCACCAAAATCACCATATTTGCATAATTTACTTTGATTTTTACTATATTTTGGCAAATTACCCCTAACACTTGGTCTTTTAAAGTGTTAAAAAAATTAAACTCTTAATTATAATTGGCTAAAGGGATAGAACTAGGCTAATTTTCAAATGCAGAAAACAACTTCTTATGGTTTGGTTGTTGCCATGAGTCTATACTAATTGTTGTAGACTTGATAAAACGGCCCATTAATTGGCTGGACAAGTCTCTTGTGAGACCGTCTCACGGATCTAAATCCGTGAGACGGATCTCACATGGTCCCCCACTCCCTCTTTTCTCTCCCTCTTTTCTCTCTCTTACTGGTCCCCCCTTCCCCCTCTCTCCTTTCACACGTTCACTTCTATCCTATTGTGGTCCTCCGTCCATCATCTTTATCTCATGCTCCTCTTTCCCCCTCACACTCACGCTCACACACATAAACTTCTATCGTTTTTCCCCTCTCTCTCCTCTTGAGTCTCCCTCTCTCTTCTCATATTTTTCTTCTTCTCTATCTCTATACACAAGGTTTTATATACAAAATCTCACAAAAATATAATAATAATTTTAACTAATAACTGTAATAATACTTTTCAAATAAATAATATCAGTATTGTTACTTTAAAAAAGATATACTTTTCAGAGTGGAATTGATACTTTTATAATAAAAAATGATACTTTTTTCAAATAAGAAGTGATATTTATTTTAACAAGAAGTGATACTTTTTAATAAGAAATGATACTTTTTGAATAAAAAGTGATACTCTTTTCTAATAACAAATGATATTTGTTTAAATAAGAAGTGATACTTATTTAATAAGAAGTAATAATTTTTCCATAAAAAATGATACTTTTTAATAAGGAAGTGATATTTTTTTAAATAAAAAATAATATTTTTTTAGAAGAAGTGATACTTTTGTCATAAGAAGTGATACTTTTTCTAATATAAATTATATTTTTTTAAAGTAAACAATGATACTTTTTTCATAAAAGGTGATACTTTTTTCATAGAAAGATATACTTTGTTCTTAAAAGGTGATACTTTGTTTTAATAAAAGATGATACTTTTTTTCGTAAGAAGTGATACTTTTTTACTAAAAAGGTTATACTTTTTCAAATAAGAAGTGATATTTTATTTTAATAAAAAATTGATACTTTTCAAGTCTAATTTGATATTATGTCATCGTCTAACATTACAAAAGTATCACTGCCCCAAAAATATATAAAGGTAACAAATGGAAAAATGGAGGGAAAATGATGTAATGGGAGAGTAGAAGGCCCATGTGTTGAAATAGCTCTTACAGTTTTAATTTCTTTTGTTTCTCTTTGTATGGGTTTTAATTTCTTGTTGAAAAAGGAAGATTAATTAATTGGAGTAATGGAGTGATGGACTGGAATTTTATTTCACGAAGAGAGAGAAGAAGATTAAGAAATATGAAGAGATCGCGGTCAGTTGGGTATTTGGGCATTGGATTTGGGTATTTAGGGCTTCGTCTCACGGATCCGGATCCGTGGGACGGTCTCACATAAGTTTTTGTGTAATGGGCTAACACTAATATTAGCCAAATAAAAAAAATTAGCCATCTATTAAGAGAATCCAACTCTAATTAAATAGTTTTCAAATAATAGATCATAATAAATAATCCTTAAGTATTTCTAAATTCCCAATCATTTCTAATTATTTCAATATTTCCATAATTAATCAATCTTAGTTAATTCTAAATCGGCTCAACATAACCAAACTCAAATAATTTAAATACTCGTACTAAAAAAAATAATAATAATTTAAATACTCAACCATTTTAGATAATCTGCTAAAGAGACAAAAGTCACGGAATTAATTATTGCCCCAATTATTAAATAATGCTATAATTGATCCTTAAAATAATAATTCTGGAAATCCCAATTACATATATTTCCCGGTAATGGCGATCTGACTAATTCGTAACATGACGTATTTTGGACACCTAATTACCCCAATAAGTCACAACTAATCGTTTGGTAGTACTAAATTCTCCAAATATATCAAACTACTAACAAATTAATCTGAGTCGGAAACAAGATTCGCTAAACTAAATCGAATTCTATGAAATACTACAACACTAAAATCGATCTCAAAATACTATACAAAAATAATAAAGATACAAAATAGAAACTTTATACTAAATTATTCCTTGTAACAATATTACTCAGTTATCCGAAAATGGGGTCTTATAACTCTAATCCAAGAATTTCTACTAAATCAAATAACGACCAGTCCAACATCTTTATGTTGATAAACTCGGAATTAAAATATTACGCAATAATCCAAAAGTGGGACCTCACATTATTAATGTTGGAATCACTATTGGAATTTTCCAACGGTTAGTTATGATGTTGGAATTTCCGTTGGAATTTTAAATTCCAACATGAATTCCAACATTTTATACCAACGGTTTTGTTTACCGTTGAAATTTTCATTGGAATTTTCCAACGGTATAATGTAGCATTGGAATTTCTGTTGGAATTATAAAAATTCCAACAGTTTTCTATTTCGTTGGAATTATTTTGTTGGAATTTGATTGTTTTCTTGTAGTGGAGGCTGAGGAGTTAAGTTTTTTAATCAATAAATATGGGGCATCGTGTATGTTTATATCAACGGCCCGTGCAATCCGCTTGCGTCTGTTTTTAGTCCTTTTCCCGTCAGAATTCTACAAGTGATCTCTCCAAGTACCTATATAAAGGGACTAAGGAACTGCACGAAAATTCAAGTCTTTACATCTGAAAATAAACTACAATAAACAGGATTACACAGATCAAATGTCTTCTGAGAGAGGAGAGCTAGGTTACGAAGAGCACCACAAGGCCTTTCACATCTATGGAAGCACAAGAGTTTCGAAGGCTTGGAAGGAGGATCCATCCTAACAAATCAGGGGTTTTCTTTCTTAGTTTAGATCTCTTGTCTGTACTTAAATGATGTAACAATGTTGATTTAAAGTTTGTCTATGAATTTGCTATCAATGTTTGGCTAATCTTTCGGATCTTAGGACATAATCAAAACTGTGGATTCATATTAAATCTTGATTGATTGTTTACTTAATTGATTCATGTGTTCTATTTTATGAATCCGAGTGCTTATTCTTAATTGCTTATTATCTGATCAATAATTTGCATGTCATATTTGTTAGTGCGAAATTCGGGAGATGAGTTCTAACAAATATGAAAATCGAATTCAGACATAAACGAGTGTAACGAGTTGGGAGACCTACAACTATTTGTGGGGAATCATTCAATTCATAGATCTTTTGGGAGTTAATAATAGTTGTAATGTATCGGGAAATCTACAATTGTTATTAATCTACTACTTATGTGCCGCCCGGAAGGGGAAATAGACTAACTTAGGAATTAAACTTGAAAGAATTTAAGCACAGATATTTACCAAAAGTTTTGCAGAGTAAAGATGTGATTGCAGATGTGGTCACATTAACAATCACATACAGCGGAATTTTGAAAACAATAAAGAGACACACGAAGTAAAAATTGTCTACAAGCCAACAAGCTTGTAGACGTGCCAATATGGCGAAACTTTCCACTAGTACAAATCGATTGATTCCGTATACAGAAATACTAAAACCAACTAGTAGAAACTCAACGAAAAACTCCTATCTAGAGTATATCAAATCGGTGTAATTCAACTCATCCAACAATAGACATGTGTGGACTTCGTTAATCACAATACAAAAAACAAATGGATGAAAAACCTAACAAACACAACTGCAGGGCTGAATGTGATCTCAGATGTAGTCACATTCGAGATCACATCCAGGGCAGCGAGACTCTTTGTGTTTGTATGACTCTTAACTCTCTCAAGACTCTTGTATCTCTGGTATATTTCTTGTGTATCAATTATGGACGTCCTCTTCTCTTTATATAGGCGTCCAAATCCTTCAAGAGTCCTAATAAACATGGAAAGAAGATATATATAAATATATGACAAGTATATCACTTATGTTAGGAAACAAGATATATATCAAAGAGTCCTAATATATCTATACCATATCAATATGAAATCTTTCCTAATCTATTTACAACTCAATCTTACCATAAGTCTAGAAAGGCAAAACAAATCAAAATCCAATCTTTTATTTTAGGAAATTACTTGGGCGAAAATTAACGCCCTAACAATCTCCCCCTTTTTGCCTTTCTGGACAAAACACTTATCAAGCACAAAACAAACAAACTCCCCCTCAAAAAAACAACTCCCCTAAATATCATCTTTGAGTAAAAATATCAAACAGATGCGATCACATTTGAGATCACATTCATAATCGCAAAGAAAAATCCAAAGCAAACTCAATCAAATATCAAATATCAAAGAAAAACTCCCCTAAATCGAAAGCATCCCAATCAACATTTTTTTCTCCCCTTTTTGTCCAGAAAACATAGGTAACAATCATGTATGCTCCCCTCACGTGGACACGTAAAGTTCATTTCATATGCAAAAATTTGAGGAGAATAAAGGATCATAAGACTCTGAGAATTTTGGAAGATAAACATCGAATCAAGATTTTCCATAAAATAGGATTCCCAAAAATCAAGATTTTCCATAAAATAGAATCCTACAAATCAATAACACTCTTAACCAAAGATATAGATAATTAGGAGCAAAATCTATTCAAATCTTCCAAGTCCTTCAAACCGTGTATAACCCACCAATTATTATCCATCAAGATTTTCAAGATTTTGTGAAAGAGAAAAATATTACTCTCAGATTATATATGGAAACCAAATCTCAGCAAAGTATCCAACATCACCAGGACATGCAAAACCTAATATGCCTAATGCAGCAAAAAAAAATCGCACACAAGAGGTGAAAAGTGATGCAGTAATGGATATAGGTTCAAATGTCGTCCCATTTTGAGTCACACCTGTACTAGCTGATTCAATGAATCGCAATCCGAAATCCCAGCTTTATCAAAATTTTCGAGTTTTCTTCAATTTTTCCGAGTCTCATGAGGGAGTTAACCAACAGGGAGCTTTCACTCAAATGCCAAAGGTAGCTCTTTTTCACATGATCATGCCTTTTTAGATAGCAATACGCTTGAAGAAATTGGTCACAAGGAATAGCTTCACACAATGGGTTGGTAGTTTTTTCCTAGAAGGCCTCCAAGCATGATCAAGACTTTATTCACAACTCAGCTACTGGGGAAATATCAATTTTTATTTTGAATTGGAGAGATCAACTCACACCAGTTTTCCAAGGGAGATAATATATGTGACTAGTTCGAACCATCAATCCACTTTTTGCGAGATATGCATGATGACCTTATTTTTCTAGGCCCGAAAAAGTCGGGCCTCAAAAGCCCTACCAAGGCTAGCCCAGAAAAGCCCGACTTTTTCAAAGTGCGGGGGACCAAAAAAATCCGAAAAAGCCCGGTGGGCTCGGCCTGGCCTTGGCCGGTCTTTTTGAATGCATGATGACCTTATAATGCAGGGATGTCTAAAAAAAAATCAAAAAGAAATAGAGGGGAAGAATAGAGATGCAGTGGTGGGATGTCACAGCGGATGTGATGTGCAATGTTGTGACATCTCGTGTAACATTTCAAGAGAAACACAAACCGAGAGACTTCCTTAGATTGGAGAATCTCTCAAAATCCAAAGCCTTGGTGAAGATGTCTGCAAGCTGATTTTCAGTAGCAATATACTCAATTCGAATTATATTTTTCACAACTAAATCTCGAATAAAGTGAAGTCTAATATCTATGTGTTTAGTACGAGAATGTTGGACAAGATATTTCGAGATATCAATCGCACTCATATTATCACAATAAATGGTTAAAATATCACAATGAAAATCATTTTCTTTTCTATATCGATCAAAATCTTCATGCAAAGCATTATTCCGAACATCATCTTTCAAAGAATCAAACACATTTTTAGGCTCAGAAAACGTGACACAACAAGAGATTCTTACCATTGAACAAGTAGAAGACAAACACACTAGTCTTACCATATCTCGATAGTTTACCCTTTCTTTCTTTCTAGTTCTTATGTCTTCAGAGACATCACCTATGATTTGAGAGATTGGATGATTCTTTTGAATCCTTGTAGGTATGTCACTGCCACGATCCACGATTGGGTTATTGGTTTCTTCAACAGGTTCATTGTCAGAATCAGAGTTTGACTCAGCTGCAGCAGACACGGATGTGGGCTCAGATGCCGTCACATTTGGTTCTGCATTTGAGACAGTTGTGGATGGAGCTTCAGTCACATTCTCCATTACATTTGTGCCTACATTCTTTGTTGTGGGCAGTCTCAACAAACTCGAGCAGATCCACCACATTATCTTCTTCACTCTTTCCTGCAATATCTGAGAGATCATCGAAGAAAACATTTACAGATTACATGATCGTCTTAGTACGAAAATTATAAATTCGATAGGCATGACTATTCGAAGTGTATCCTAGAAAAATACACTTGTCACTTTTGGAATCGAATTAACCAAGATTATCACGATCATTAAGAACATAGCACAAACACCCAAAAACATGAAAATATTTGAGGTTAGGTTTCTTTCCCATAAGAATTTCATAAGGGGTCATCAAACTTCCAGGCCTCAAATATACACGATTGGCAATATGACATGCAGTATTTAGAGCTTCTGCCCAAAAACCTTTTGAAAGTCTTTTAGAACTCAACATAACACAGGATGTCTCATGCAATGTACGATTTTTCTTGTCTGCCACTCCATTATACTGTGGAGTTTTAGGTACGAAAAATTCATGAGAAATTCTCTTTCTATCACAGAAAGCCGAGAAAGAAGAGTTCGCAAATTCTTTACCGTGGTCCGACCTAATTCTAACAACTGTTAGCCTATACAGATTAACAACTCTTCTATGCCAACTTCTAAATACTTCAAATGTTTCATATTTCTCACGTAAAAAATAGATCCAAGTAAAACGTGAAAAATCATCAACAATCACAAAAAAATATTTCCTTCCACCAATACTTTCAACTTCAACTGGACCCATAATGTCCATATGAAGCAATTCAAAACACCGTGTGGTATTAAAATGAGATAACATTTGGTGGGACACTCTTCTTTGTTCACTCTTTTGACAACTTCCACATACATTAGCATTCTTCATGCAAAATCTCGGTAAACCACGATCAGCCTCAAATTTCACAAGATCCCTCATTTTCTTAAAACTTAGATGACCTTATTTTTGGTGCCATAGGTCAGATTCATCTGTGTGTGCAGTGTGACACATTTGTTTATTAACATACTGATAGCAGTTATCAGATGATCTCAAACCAGCAAGAATACACGTGTTAGATTCATTAAAAACCTCACAAGATTTTTTGTTGAATTTAACATAGAGGTTATTATCACACAATTGGCTAATACAAATGAGATTAGCATTTAGACCATCCACATGCAATACATCCCGTAGCCTAGGTAGGCCATCAACATTCAAAGTTCCCTTTCCAACAATTTTTCCTTTACCTCCGCCTCCATAAGTCACATTACCACCATCATGCTTCTCATAGTGGGTCAAATACTCCAAAGTACTGTCATGTGTCGTGAACACCTGCTATCAAAGTACCAAGATCCTGCAATGTTAGATCTCAAAGAAGTATAGATAACATGACATTTAACATCAGATTTCTTAGCCCAAAAAAATTTGGAAAATTTTGAAATGTGATTACGAGGATGTCGTAATATTTCGGATGACATCTGACATGCAGAATTTCTGTTAGCCAAATCTGATTTCATTTCGAAACAAAATGGCCTAATGTGTCCAGGAGCATGACAATAGTGACAAATAAAGTGGCTTCCGTGGTTTAGATTTCTGGGAAAATTTCCTTTTATTGTTGGAGGAATCCGAGGATTCTCCTTGTTCTTTAGCTTTAACAAAAATCGGAGTTTTATAACCAAGGCCGACTTTATCATCACTACTCATGGAGAGAATATCATCCAGTTTAGCTTTCCTTAATTAAACTTTTTCATGCTTTCAAGAGATTCTTCAAGTTTAGAGTTTACCTTTTCGAACTCGAGTTCTTTCTTGGTAAGAGAGACTTCTAACCTGGTAATCACTTCCCTTTGATCATCATTCTCCTTCTTGAGTCGATCATTCTCCTTCTTCATCATTTCATTCACTTTAATCCTCTTCAGCCAATCCTGATATAGACTCGCGTACGTGTCTTCCAAACTTTCACCATCAGATTCATCAACCTGTTCAATATCGTCAGGAGCAGAGGTAGAATTGAAACAAAAAAGGTTAGAGTCAGATAAGAGATCCTGATCTTCAGATGTGACCTCAGATGTGATTAGGAGGGTGTGATCACATCTCGGGCCACACCTCGCAACACCCGAAGGATTTATTTGGAGAGACATTCGATCTTTCACCAGGGTGGTCAGAACCTTGTGATCTTCTTTCTGGACAGCGTTCTCATTGTCACTTAAGGTGACACTCAAACTCATTCCCTTTTTCACAAAAATATTTGCACATTTTTTAACATAATGACCATATCCAGAACAAGCCCTACATCTAACAGAATCAAGAGTTTTTTTATCAAACTTTTTCTGATTTTCAACTGAGGGACGAAAAGTAGGGACACTAGGAATTTCCATGCTAACAAACATACCAATTGAAAGAATTTAAGCACAGATATTTACCAAAAGTTTTGCAGAGTAAAGATGTGATTGCAGATGTGGTCACATTCACAATCACATGCAGCGGAATTTTGAAAACAATAAAGAGACACACGAAGTAAAAATTGTCTACAAGCCAACAAGCTTGTAGACGTGCCAATATGGCGAAACTTTCCACAAGTACAAATCGATTGATTCCGTATACAGAAATACTAAAACCAACTAGTAGAAACTCAACGAAAAACTCCTATCTAGAGTATATCAGATCTGTGTAATTCAACTCATCCAACAATAGACATGTGTGGACTTCGTTAATCACAATACAAAAAAACAATGGATGAAAAACCTAACAAACACAACTCCAAGGCTGAATGTGATCTCAGATGTAGTCACATTCGAGATCACATCCAGGGCAGCGAGACTCTTTGTGTTTGTATGACTCTTAACTCTCTCAAGACTCTTGTATCTCTAGTATATTTCTTGTGTATCCATTATGGACGTCCTCTTCTCTTTATATAGGCGTCCAAACCCTTCAAGAGTCCTAATAAACATGGAAAGAAGATATATATAAATATATGACAAGTATATCACTTATGTTAGGAAACAAGATAAATATCAAAGAGTCCTAATATATCTATACCATATCAATATGAAATCTTTCCTAATCTATTTACAACTCAATCTTACCATAAGTCTAGAAAGGCAAACCAAATCAAAATCCAATCTTTTATTTTAGGAAATTACTTGGGCGTAAATTAACGCCTATGTAACTCATAGAAACGCATGAATTGGTTTTGTTAAACATTGATTGGATTTAGTATTGAAAAAGCATGTTGAGATTATGTGCCTAGGGTTGCTTTCGTATTTGTTGAAAATACTTGTGGAGTTCGAATTTATTTGTTTTATTTTTATTTTTATTTTTCAATTGTTTTTATAAAACTCGTGATATTCGGTTGCTTCAATAAAATTGGAATACGATGTTATTATAGCCTTAGTATTTCGTATTCAACCCCTGAGGAATACGACCTTGCTTGTCATTATTCTATAAATTACACTGTGTATACTTGCAGTATAGAGATCCAAATATTTTTTGGCGAACAACAACGGCAGAGGCTCAAATATTTTCTACTCAATAAGATCAAATTCAAGATGTTTTGTAGTGTTCAAGGCAAGAAGCAAGGCGTTCATCGCAGATTTAACCCAAGTTTTTGGGTTTAATTCGGGAAGAAGCTATCAAGCCCTCATATTGACATTATTGAAAGTGAAAACTATCTTGGAGGAAGACCGAAAAGTCAATTCCACCAAGAAGTCATGAAATTCAAAGTCAAATATCATTGAATATTTCACGTTTGATTCGAGATTAAGTTGTCAAGCCTTCAATTAATTTATTGAAAGTTAAATTCATCTTAGAGGATATCATATAGACTATTTCACTTCCATAGTATGAAATTCCGAAGTTCTTGATCTTGAATAGAAGAATTAGAGGAAGAATAGAGATTGTAACCTTTTTTAATACTTTTGATTCAAAGAAATTCAATTTATACGATTGTTTTGTTAATTTGTAGACCAGAGGTTTTTGAGGTGTCAATCGATGCTACCCAGTGGGTTCTATACCATTGGATTAATATACACCCATGTGTATGTGTGTGTATATGTATTGATCTAACGGTATAAAACCCACTTGGGTAGGTACCCAAGTGGGTAGCATCTACTTACCCGTTTTTGAGCTCCTCGGTTCTCGATTTTTAGCTGGTCTGCAGCCGGTTATTTGTGGTTTAATAGTAAATCTGGTTTTACATGTGTGTTTGGACTGGAGCAGGAACTAGTTCCCAATCGAACCGATTGAATCGGCCGATCCGGTTGGATTTTTCAAACCATGCTCAAAGGTTTCTTGATCAGTTGCCTGAAAAATATAGTTTTTAGTCTTAAGATTATTTAGCTTTAATGCTTCCAAATCTGTTCTGTGTTTCTGAATGCACGAGTGGAGCAGTTAGTGATGCTACACTAGTTTCAACAACATGCCAAGACTCTTTCGATCTCAAAAAGTTCTCCATTCGCATATTCTAATGATGGTAATGACCATCAAAGCCTGGAATTTTTAGTTGCAGTAATGTTGCTTCAGGTGCCATTTGCTACTACAAAAACAGAGAAGACGAGAAAAAAAGGATACAACTATATACTTTCAAACTCATTATGCTTCCCTTGGCTTTATCCTTATATTTAACTCTCTTTCACTACCCCTTTTTACTCTTAACTTTATTAACCAAGTTCTGGATACCATTGTTAAAATATTAGGAAAATGAAAAATAAATAAATACTCATAACATAACACAATATGGAGAAGATCATGTGTTGAATTTTTCTTGTCAATCAATCAGCCTTTCATAGGCAATTACACCAATGAAATAAGCAAAGAAATAGCAAACAAACTAACAGACATGACTAGGAAACTAAAGCCACCTATATATGTCACTAACAAAACACTACAACTATATATATACTAGGATTATTAGCAATGGCCAAACTCAACACACTTGTTGTACACAAACATATAAGTAATGCTCGAGTAACAATCACAAAATTATCAACCAGAGAAAGCCAATATTGAGGGACCGACTTACTCACAGCTGACAAGTGATGGGATAAACATGAAACTTGACCAATGTCAAACAATTGATACCAACCAACATTGAGAGACCATCTTTCATTAACGTATTTTGCTAGGTGTAGCCTCATTAATGCTTCAACCTATCTCATTTTTGAGTTTTTGCAAACTTCGAAACAAGTTCGAGTCAACTCATCATGCACATAATTTGTTTCAAAATTATCATTCACAATGAAGCCAACCATACTAGCTAGCTTGAAAATCAGACTCATAATTATTTGGGTATTTCATATCATCAAAAATATTAAATGTAACTACTTCACCATCAAAATCAAAAGACAAAATAGCGAAAGTCGCATCAATTTTTCTTTTAGGTGTTTTTGGGAATGGCATTAGCACGTAAGTTGATGACAATTGTGAAACTTAGATGCCCAATTTTTGAATGCTTGCTTTGTTTCCATTTGGAACAAATGAGTATTGTTAGCCAAATTTTTAAATAATTTCTTCTAAAATGTACCTGAATATGAGGAGGCTTGAGATTTCTGTTGAAACCCTTGTACTCGATTTTCATAGCTAAGATTAGAATGATCCCTCCAACCTAGATTATTGGTATTATTTTTATTTTTTTTTTTGAGAATTAGATTATAGGTATTCAATAAAGGATAGTTACTCTTTTGTGGTTAACAAGGAATCCACCAACAACATTAATTTGTTCATTTGAGTCATCTTGATGGAAGGGGCAAATGCACATTAGAACAAATCCTACAAGTCTTTACTTGTTTCATTTGTTGCGCTTGCGCTGCTGCTCTCATTTCCACAAGGAAGGTTAATGTATCTAACCTTTGATCAATCAAATATTGACCAATCCCAAATTGGTGTGCAATTCCAGTCATAGTAGAAACAAGGAGAAATTAAATTTTGCGAGAATTAAATCACTTAAAATCGTTCCCCGACAATGACGCCAAAATTTGGTTGGTGTCAATCCCACCAAAAACAAGTGAGCTAATTTTAATTTGCCCCACAAACTATGTGTGTTATTCTACTTTGCCTACTTAACTTTGAATTGTTCTACTTAACCCTCCTAACTTTACAAATTGTTGCACTTAGCCTATAATTTTCCAATTTATCCCTCACTCTTAGTGGATTATCCGTATTTATTACATATCAAAAATTATTTGGATCAATTTCTCTCAAAATCTCCTCATCATTAGTCAATATAATAGTAGTATTAAATATAATAAATTCCATTGATAAACATAGGTTATGATACCATTTTTAGATATCACAATTACAAAACCATAAAAGATAGGGACAAATTTGAAAATTATAGGCTACGTGCAATAATTTGCAAAGTTCGGATAATAAAGTAAAACAATTTAAAGTTAATTAAATGCATGGCAAAGTAGAATAACTAGCACAGTTTGTGGAAAAATTAAAATTTCCCCCAAAAAAAATCACTTACTCTACACAAATGAGGATATGGTGAGTAGGATCCTCTCCACAGGAACAAGAGATTTAATTCTTTTAATGTAATTACAATAATGGGGAGTTTTGAAATTAAATATCTAATTATCGATTCTAGTAAAACAAACCTAAAATTAATAAACAACTTAGAATTAATGAGATAAAATGATATATAACAAAAGCTTCTAGCCAAAAGAGTTATTTCCATCTTAATTCATGTTATTGATCATTAATGCAATAATAAACTCAAATATCCATTAATAAACTGCCTATAGTCATTGAGCGACTGCCGAACAACCAATCTCTCCATACTTTATATGTAATCAAGAGAAACTCGTTGATACTTCTCTAATCAAAAGACAACCCTAGAGAAGCTTATAGGATTTAGTGTTTTGATTAAATTTAGAACTAGAGAGACCCAATTCTAATTAACAAACACACAAGGGAATTCATTTAAATTAGATGATATATTTTCATGGTATATATTCAAATGTTTGCTAGGCCTTGAAATCATGTCATTCGTCACTCTATTAAAGCAAATAAATAATTACGGATTTGCCATTTTAATTGGCCGTAGATTGTCAAGTTTAATAAAATAATAGATCTTTTTATTCAATCAAATAATCGGGAACTTGGAAATGCGAAAATAAATAAATACCTATGAACAAGTGTTAAAAGTAATTGGATCTCATGATAACATAGAATAAGAGTTTATACAATTCTTCAACTAGAAAAGTAAAAATGAAGAACTAGGGTATTTTGATGATGAAGATGTGGAAAATGTTATGGACTAAAATGGGAATGGTGTGTGAAAAATCCTATAGATTTTCCTCTTTAAAGAGAGGTAATTTGAAGTTTTAATCAAGAAAAACTAAATTTAACTCACTTTAACATCCATGTAACTACCTATATCCTAAAATTAAAGAAATTAAAATCAGTATATAATAGTAAGAACTAATAAAATATCTGAAATAGTTTAATATAAATAGGAATTAAATCTCATAAGTATTTTATAATAATTGAGCATAAAACCCCTACAATTTTCCGCGTGCCCACGTAGTATCAAAAGTACAACTATATGTGCTTCAATATATTTTTCTGACTTATCTTTGACTAGCGTATGCTCACATGGTGTTTCCATTGCAAATCTTTTATCCAAATGGAGCTTTTCCTTCAACTTTTCAAGAAATATTTGCATACAATCTAAAATCACCAAACATAACAAAACACCACAAGTAGTGTAATATTTATCCAAAAATCTAACAAATATCCACAAGAAATATTACACTAAATTACTCATATCAACGACTTGATTGCATAGAGTAAGAGTAAATGCAAATACACGAGATGATGAGAAAAATAGAGCAGTGTCAGAACAGTGAAGGTCACTACCTTTGCCGTCGCCATACCAATGAATTAACTATGAGTTCTATAATGATTTCCTTAGTTAAATTAACATTTTCTCTATCTATTTGGCTATATGCGATACTTACTATAACCTAAGTGTTTCGTATTCAATCCCTGAAGAATACAACCTTGCTCGCTGCTATATGCTAGCTATGTTGTACACTTGCAGTTTAGTGAAAAGATTTTCACGGTCAAGTTTTTGGTGTCGTGGCAATGGAATAAAAGGTTCTACTTAGATATTGTAATAAGTAGTTCAATCTTTATTGAAGCACAAATTTTAATCGCCTTTATTTATTTGATTTTTAATTTTTACTAACTTAATTTTTAGTTTTGTTTATTTTTGTGAGTTGTTGTGTAGGAGGCGTCACGACATAGAAAGTTAAATTTTTCGATATTTTTAAGAATTAAATATGATACTTCAATGATGCACAATGATATATATTCCACGCGAAAATGCCCAAATACAATGACATAGAAAGTGATGCTTTTCAAGCAATTTATGATACTTGTAAGCATTAAATGTGATACTTCTAATATACACAAAGTGATATATTCCATGTTAAAAATGCACAAAATAAGTGACACAATAAGTGATACGTACTAAAAAAAAAAAAAGACACTTTTCAAAGATCGAAAATGATACTTTTGATACAAATAAAATGTTTAAAATGCACTATACTTTGAATCAAATAGTGATACTTTCAAGGCAATTTTGATACTTCTCAAAGATTAAAAATGATACTTCTAAGATGCACATGATATATATTACATGTTGAAAATGCACAATACTATGACATAGAAAGTTATACTTTTCTCGGAAAAAGAAAGTGATACTTTTAAGCCAAAAAAGTTATATTTTTAAGTGCACTAACCTCTCAAAGATCTTCCTCCAACAACTTTTTTTTTATTATGAGGATTTTTATCGACTTCTTTGCAAAAATTATTTTTACTCAACATTTTCACGAGATGTCCTTCACACACACACACACACACACACACACACACACACACACACACACACACACACACACACACACACACATATATATATATATTTGATGTTTTTAGCAACTTTTTTTGGTTCACGTCTACCGCTAACTTCCTTCACCCAAGTTCCTTATTTTCAACATCTTTTTCCGGTTTGTGCTTACTAATAACTTTCCTAATTGGAATCCCTTGTTTTACATCTTCTTTCCCGAATTTGCTCTCCCCCTTCCCCCTCAAGTATATTGTTCGACTGCTAAATACCTAAATTAAATCTAGCAACGCTCGCAAGAGCACGAGATCAATCGTAGGGTAGCAAGTTGACCAAAGTCATTCCTCGCGGAAGACTTTGCCGGCAAATAATTATTATGCGTCACAATTAACAGAAAATAAAATCTTAAACACTCTAATTCAATTTTTAAGGTTTGTAAATAACTAAATTAATTATTAAAACAAATATTCAAAACTAACACACGAGATCTGGATAAAAAAAAATATATGAATGATAAAACGTCTAGGGCTTCAGATTTGTATCCTCAAATTACCAAGCAGAATATCAATCAATTGATTATGCAATTAAATAATCAAGAAAATAGATATAAACAATGCCTAGATTTGATAACTCTCGTATTCACAGATTAAGTCTAGCTAGATCAAATTTACTCAATTAATTAACCAAGTTAGATAATACATTGTTGATTCATATCTAACCCCCTAAATGAATTTAGTTCGGCAATAATATATATCATCTCTTGATCTCAATTATTCCCTCAAAATAATCAAAAGTTGATCAGACAATCAATTATAAAATAAAGCAATTCAATTAGGAAAGGCATAATCAATCAATCAATCAATATTCATGCTTGTTTATTCGATTCAATTCATTATAATCCTAGAACAAGAGAATTAGCTCATGGAGAAATTCATCAATTCAATTAAGCAAGAGATAATAATCAAAAATATTCTCATGAAGCAATTAATATCAAAAGAAAATCAAATAGATAAATAAAGGTGGAGAAGAATTACACTTTTCAAGTTGTAAAGAGATCCCCAAAGAAACCCTAGAATTAACGTGAAGAAGAGAAGGGAGAGAGAAGAGAGAATTCCAAATCTTGTATCTAGCTTGAATGAATGAAAATCTAAAGCTTAGACTCCCATTTTATAGCCCAAAGGCCCTAACAATTTGGAAGAGTCCAAATCCTAAAAGAAAACTACTAAAAATCGATAAGATCAGTAAAATATGCGTTCAGATTTTCTGTCTTGAACGACCACTGAACGACCACCTTTTAGAGACTTTTTTTTGGGAACAACCATGGACGGCCATTCCATTCTTCTCACGAACGGTCTGCTACTTGGGAACGGCCAGGGAATGGTCGTTCCTTTATTTTCTCCTAACCGAACAGCCATTAAGTGGCCGTTCGCGATCCGTCGCCTAGTTTCTTCCTTTGTTCACTTTCTCTTAGCCCACACTCCATTTCTTCTTCGTTCTACCTACACTTTTCTACCAAAAACATGCATAACACACACAAAAATAGACTCAACAACAAAACACGCAAACACACAAACAAAAGCACGAACTATACTATGAAAAATATAATGAAATCCAAATAACCACACAAAATACTAATAAAAACAGAAAACATATACGAATTACTTTTGTCGTGCAATCTACACATAAAGAAAAATTTAATAAGAATCGTGTTGGAAATTATTCGGATCCTGGATCTAATCCGGGCCAAATAAGATCCGGCACCGATCAAATCGAATGGAAGCGGAAGCGAGAGATTTTAAAATTCGAGTTTTAGATATAAGAACACAAGATCATGCTTATTAAATTTATTCAAACTAAAGGAAGAAAAGAAAATTTACCTCTTTCGACGATTTTCTTGTTCTTCGCTTTTCCTTTGTTAATCCTTCAAATCCCCGGCTCGTAGACACCACGATCTTCCAATTCGATCATCCATATCAACGGCGGTGTGTGGGTACCCAAATAATAATTCTAAGTTCCTAACTTTTATTTTCCTACGATGTACTCAACTCATGAGATCGTAGGATTGGGCTAATTGGATAAGAGGGAATTGAACTAGATAAAAGTTAAACCACAAAATCTCACTTTAAAGATGAATGGCGAATTGCAATATAAAACAATAGTCCAACCAAAACCAATTTTCAGTTCATAGAGATTTTCCTTTTTTTTAAAAAAAAAAATATATAAATTCAATTCATACTTTGCATGGCTGAATAAGAATGAATTGAATTTGATATTCCCAAAGAAACCTTTTTCAATAGCCAAAGAAAGTGAACATAGCCTAATGGATATTAGCTTTAAAAAATTCTTCTCAAGATTTGAGATGGGGCGGCCGAAATTATGTCCTTCATTGGTGAGATGTGGTCCTTTTTTATAGGGGCCTTGTTTAATCATTTTCACTCAAGTCGGTTTTCTATCTAATCTAGAATTCATAATTCTAGATAGACTCAAACTCTAATTGATAATTATCCAATATAATTATCAATTTAATAATTATATTAATATCATAAATATCTTATATTTATTTAATTCCAAATATAGTCAAAACTGTAGAATATCAAATATTCCCGTAACTAACTAATATTAATATATTAGCCCAAATATTTTGGAAACTCTTTTCCATAAACCCTTAGGAACTGAAAATATTATTTCTAACTCGTTTACTCTAGGAAGGCGAACGGGGACCATGGACCTATAATTATAAGCTCCAATAAATTGAATAAATAATTAACTCTTTAATTAATTTATTCGACTTATTAATTCCGATATTACTCCACTATAAATTGAGCAGTCCACTGATCTATAAATTGCACTCTTATAATTATAGAATATCTTACTCTATAAATTGAGCAGTCCACTGATCTAATCATTACATATCGATTAATCCTCCATAGACAATTCGTAAATGAAGCTAGGTAGTATCCGTTAAACCTCTTCAATTACCTCTTATCCTCATTTACCATTAATTCACTAGCGAATGGTTAATTTATAATCGGATTATAAATTAGAGATCTCAAACCATTCAGTTCCAGAATTAACAAATGAGGGAATCGTCTTTATACTTCTCGCAAGAAGGAATGGATTCCATATCTGTGAATTTATATTCCCAGCTATTTAATTCAAATGTGAATCTAAAATGCAAGTATTGGGAATGTCTTAGGACAAACTTAAACGAGCAAATTAAGAATCACACAGGAATAAATAGGAGTCTATAATCACTCAGGATTAAGATTTATCCATATATGACCATCTAGTGATTTAATTCGATTTTCCATTTCTACAACGGAATTTGTATGGAAAATTCAAATTAAATTGGTACAAGTCCTATATGATCAAATCATATATAAATGCCCCCACTAAGATGTCTCCACATCAATGGTCCAGGATAAGACAGACACATTCAAAATGTTCGGGGTCGCATTAATGATGTTTTAATTAAAGATCCTATACTTTAATTAATTTCATCACGGACTTTATTTTAGTTTATTATCCATAATCTTAATCCTCTTGTATTGGTAAGTTGATGCTACCCACTTGGGTAGCTACCCAAGTGGGTTCTATACCATTAGATCAACACATACACACACACATCCACATGGGTATGTGTTAATCCAATGGTATAGAACCCACGGGGTAGCTACCCAAGTGGTAAAAGCATCGACTAATCCCTCTTGTATATAACTCTTATATAGTAAGATTATGGTTACAATAAATAAACTAGGGATTTTCATGATGTTCAAGAAAATACATACAATATGCAAAAGAGTTCGAAAATAAATGTCGCATTTATTAATAATCAAAAATAATTCACAATTGATTTAAGGGCACTATCCCTAACAATCTCCCACTTGCCCTAAAGCATATGAGACATGTCTCCAGTCCTATGTTCTTTCGCCATTAAAAATACTTTTTAGGCGGAGACTTGTTGACAAGATCAACAAGAATGTACACGACCAGATATTGACTTTCGAGTATCCTTGTCCGACTAGAAGTCGAATCGGTCATGATGGTCGTCTATTTTAAGGTCAACCACTTAAATAGACAAACATCTTGATCTCAAACATATTTGAGAAGGTTCTTGACTATTATCTAATGAAACATTTTGGATTAGATTGAAAGCGGGGTGGCTATCCCTATCGCGTATCAAATACCGATCCTAGTACACAACATAGCATACACAAGGTGCCCTCTGCAGAGGCATAAGGAATACGTCTCATGTCCTCTTCATCATGAGGTGTCTTAGGACACTGTTGTTCCTTTATGGAGAACGACTCCATGTCGAGTTGGTAGGTAACCCTTCTTGGAATCTTGCATTCTATAATGCAATCGCATCTTATCGATATAAGAAGCTTGAGACGATGCCAATAATTTGTTCTTGTGATTTTGAACCATTCAAATTCCAAGAACATAATTCGCTTATCCAAATCTTTCATGTGGCATTGCTTGGCAAACCAACCTTTAACCGTAGCTAACATCTCTACTTCATTCTCAATTAGTAGAATGTCATCTACATAAATCATTAAAATTGCCACTTTACCATCATTGATCCGCTTGTATACACAAGACTCATCAACACTTTGGTCAAAACCAAGACTTGATCATCTCATCAAATATATGGTTCCATGACCTTGAGGCTTGCTTTAACCCATAAATGGATCTAAGCAATTTGCGGACTTTTCGCTCTTGACCTTCGGCTACAAAATCATATGGTTCGAATCCATTTCTTGGTTCATAGCTTCAAGCCACCTCTCTTTATCGAATCCTCCATCGCTTATCGAAAAGGCAATGGATCATCGTCTACCCCATCAAGATCGCAACATTTGCCTCTTCGATTTGGACGATAAGCGATTGGTGGTCTAATCACCATCCCACTATGTCGAGGTGTCATGACATTACGATCGGGTATAGTGGTATTTTTAGCGATTTCCCCAACAACTCTTGTTGTTTGTGGTCTCGATCTCATCGTAAAGTAACTCCTCGAGTACAACTTTACTTTGAGGTCGGAAGTTTTCTATATAATCATTCTCAAGAAAGATAGCATTAGTCGAAACTATTACTTTCTTTTCTTGCGGATCATAAAACAAACCTCCTCTCGTTCCTTTGGGATATCCAACGAAAGATACACTTCCTCGAACATGGATGCAACTTTCCGTCTTTCCTTTCAAAGACATGTGTTGGGCACCCCCATATGCGAAAGTGGCGTAAACTAACTTTACACCCATTCCACAACTCTAGTGGTGTCTTTTGGGTTGACTTAGACGGAACTACATTCAAAATGTAAACCGTTGTTTGCAATGCATACCCCCAAAACGAATCGCAAAAGTGTCGCGTAGCTCATCATCGACCTAACCATATCAAGCAACGTTCGATTTTCCTTTCAAAGAACACCATTTTGCTAAGGGTGCTAAGTCTTTGTGAGTTGGTACAAAATACCATGCTCTAGCAAATAATCTTTAAACTCGATGATCGACATACTCGCCCCCCGATCGGATCGAAGGCACTTCAAAGATTTTCTAGCGCTTTTCATCTTCCGCATGAAATTCCTTGAACTTTTCAAAAGTCGGATTTTCTATGCATGAGATAAATATATCCAAACCTCGAGTAATCATCAATAAAAGTGACGAAGTACTCAAAGCCACCTCTAGCTTGTGTGGTCATGGAACCACAAACATCACTATGCACAAGCTCTAGTGGTTCTTTGGCTCTATTGCCCTTTGCAAAGAAAGGTCTCTTAGTCATTTTTCCTTCTAGCATTAATTCACAAACGGGGAAGAGTGCCAACTTTTAGCTCTCTCAAAGGACCATCATTTGCAAGCCTATTTATCCTTTCTAGTGAAATATGTCCTAACCTTAGATGCCAAAGATATGTTTCATCATCTTGAGAAACCTTTTGCCTTTTTGGTTTAGAATGTTCTACTTTAAATATTTCGGCATTTAGCGGTGGTTGTTCATTAGGCTTAATTAAATAGAGTCCGTTTTCCAATTTTGCAAAGACAAATATCACGCCCATTTTTAGAAATAATAATCGAATTGTCATTAAAAAATAGTGAAAATAAATGTTCATGCAACTTTGAAACAGTAAATCAAATTTCTACTAAAACCAGGAATATAATAAACATTGTTTAAAATCAATATTTTATCTCTAATATTAAGCTTAATTACTCCCACGCTTTTTTGCCAAAACCATCGCACCATTGCCAACTCGCATTGTGAAAGACCCATCGACAAGCTCTTCATAAGAACTAAGCATTTGTAAGGAAGAACAAACATGATTAGTAGCTCTAGAGTCAACTACCCAAGTAGAAGAATCTTTGGCTACCAAACAACTTTCAAGAACAAGTAAATCATATTTACGTTTCTTGTTTTCCTTTACGTTGAAGAGAAACTTGGGACAGTCTCTCTTCCAATGTCCCTCTTCACCGCAGTGGAAACAATTTCCCTTTGGTTTATAGGAACATTGCTTCTTGCCTTTGAGATTTTCACATACGAGTACAATATTCATGTTATTATTCTACTTGTTACAATTTTCTCCAGTTAATGAATCATTCAACAGTTCAAGCATAGGACAAGACATCATTGCTGAAAATTAAATAAAGCGACATAAATAAATGAACGAACATCATAGAGCATTCAATTTAGGAATCATAAACATGATGCATGAACGCAATAAAGTTTATCCTACCAATTCCAAGGTAATTTAATCTCACATTTGAAAAGCCGCCGTAGGGTAGGTCAAATCAAATGACGATTAAATCGAGACCATCTCAGATTAATAATATAAATAATCAAGACATCTCATATCTTCATTTATTTATTAATCACCTTTTTAATTTAGCCTAGATATATCCAAACTATTTGATTGTATCCTTATGAGTGTTACCCATTATTTCGGATTTTAAAAATTAACTCAAAATCGCCGCCGTAGGGTAGGAAATTTAAGAGTTAAGTTTTAAATCCCTATCCTTTGGGAGATAAAGCCTTGATTATTGATTTAAGTGAAAACCATCCGTAGGGGGACGAATCTGAGCGTCGCGAGGCGTCACTTAAATCTCACGGTGCTTTGATCAATAATGGAGGCCATAGGATTTATTGTCATGAATCCTTCTTCCACTCATTAATTTACAATAAATGCTTCCTAAACATTTAAGTTATAAAATATCTTATGTTTTAATAAGTCAAGTCCAATCCTATTGGTCTTTTTGATTAAACTTCTCTAATTTAAAAATCTAACTTTTAGAAATTAAATCATAATTTTAATCAATTGATTAAAATTCTCCAATTTAAAAATCTAACTTTTAGAAATTAAATCATAGTTTTAATCAACTTTAAAAACCCCTAAATTATCAAAATAATTAAGGGAATAGGGATATAACGGAAATATTTCATGAAAGAACAAAGGAAACAACGCGCAAATCGAAAACGGACATGCCCGAGCCCTGTCTCGAGACCTGCCCGAGTTTGCCGGGAGCTGCCGGACTGCCGGGACGCCCGAGGCGGCCAGGCTGTCCAGGGCTGCACTGGCTGCCTGCCGCTGCCCGAACGCAATCCGGATTATTTTGTTTCTAAAATATTTAATTCGGAGATTTTTCATAAAAACCGTATCCATTTTTCACAAAATTAATTCCAAACAATTATCCCAATTTTAAAATCATATAAACACTTTTATACAAAAATTTTAAAAATTATTAAACACTTTTATATATAAAATTTTAAAAATTATATAAACCACTTTTATATCAATTTTAAAAACCATATAAAACACTTTTATATCAATGTCAATCCATCTCATAGATCTATCATAACAATTAAACAATTCAATTATCATGATGCATGACATGCTTGGGAGTGGGTTCCATGAATGACATATCAATATGCATAGCACATATATCACATTTACGTCACATAAATATTAATCCGCGAAATAATAAATATGACGATTGATGCCTTAAATTAAAAGAAGCACATGCATCATATATCAAAACATGCAAGATCAAATCCTAAACCCACTCCAAAATAAATTTAATAAATGAGATCTAGTTCTTATATCAAAAACCAAATGTCTCTGATACCATTTGTTGGAAATTATTCGGGTCCTGGGTCTAATCTGGGCCAAATAAGATCCGGCTTTTCGATCAAATCAAACAGAAGCGGAAGCGAGAGATTTCAAAAATCGAGTTTTAGATATAAGAACACAAGATCATGCTTATTAAATTTATTCAAACTAGAGGAAGGAAAGAAAATTTACCTCTTTCGACGATTTTCTTGTTCTTCACATTTCCTTTGTTAATCCTTCGAATCCCCAAAGCTCGTAGACACCACGATCTTCCAATTCGATCATCCCTATCAATGGCGTGTGTGGGCACCCAAATAATAATTCTAAGTTCCTAACTTTTATTTTCCTACGATGTACTCAACTCATGAGATCGTAGGATTGGCTAACCTGGATAGGAGGAATTGAACTAGATAAAAGTTAAACCACAAAATCTCACTTTAAAGATGAACGGCCGAATTGCAATCTAAAACAATAGTCCAACCAAAACCAATTTTCAGTTCATAGAGATTTTCCTTATTTTTTTCAAAAAAAAAAAATATATAAATTCAATTCATACTTTCCATGGCTGAATAAGAATGAATTGAATTTGATATTCCCAAAGAAACCTTTTTCAATAGCCAAAGAAAGTGAACATAACCTAATGGATATTGGCTTAAAAATTCTTCTCAAGATTTGAGATGGGTGCGGCCGGAATTATGTCCTCCAATTGTGAGATGTGGTCCCCATTTTTATAGGGGCCTTGTTTAATCGTTTCCCACAAAGTCAGTTTCCTATCTAATCTAGAATTCATATTTCTATATAGACTCAAACTCTAATTGATAATTATCCAATATAATTAGCAATTTAATAATTATATTAATATCATAAATATCTTATATTTATTTAATTCCAAATACGATCAAAATCGTAGAATATCGATATTCCTAATTAACTAATATTAATATATTAGCCCAAATATTTTGGAAAACTCTTTTCCATAAACCCTTAGGAACTGAAAATATTATTTCTAACCCGTTTACTCTAGGAAGGCGAACCGGGGACCATGGACATATAATTATAAGCTCCAATAAATCGAATAAATAATTAACTCTTTAATTAATTTATTCAACTTATTAATTCCGATATTACTCTACTATAAATTCGAAATTGCACTCTTATAACTTTATAATATCTTACTCTACAAATTGAGCAGTCCACTGATATAATCACTACATATAGATTAATCCTCCATAGACAATTCGTAATTGAAGCTAGGTAGTATCCGTTAAACCTCTTCAATTACCTCTTATCCTCATTTACCATTAATTCATTAGCGAATGGTTAATTTATAATCGGATTATAAATTAGAGATCTCAAACCATTCAGTTCCAGAATTAACAAATGAGGGAATCTTCTTTCTACTTCTCGCAAGAAGAAATGGATTCCATATCGTGAATTTATATTCCTGACTATTTAATTCAAATGTGAATCTAAAATGCAAATGTTGGGAATGACGTAGGACAAACTTAAACGAGCAAATTAAGAATCACACAGGAATAAATAGGAGTCTATAATCACTCTGGATTAAGATTTATCCATATATGATCATCTAGTGATTTAATTCGATTTTCCATTTCTACAACGGAATTTGTATGGAAAATTCAAATTAAATCAGTACAAGTCCTATATGTTCAAATCATATATAAATGTCCCTAGTAAGATGTCTCCACATCGAAGGTCAGGATAAGACAGTCACATTCAAAATGTTTCGAGTCAGTATTAATGATGTTTTAATTAAAGATCACATACTTTAATTAATTTCATCACGGACTTAATTTTAGTTTATTATCCATAATCTTAATCCTTTGTATATAACTCTTATATACTAAAACTATGGTTACAATAAATAAACTAGGGATTTTCATGATGTTCAAGAAAATACATACAATATGCAAAAGAGTTCGAAAATAAATGTCACATTGATTAATAATAAAAAACAATTCACAATTGCTTTAAGGGCACTATCCCTAACAAATCAAACAAACATAATCTTAAAAATTCTAACAAACAATCTAAATGCATTCCTTATTATAAAATTTCAAGTCCAATCAAGTTGAAAAGATCACTACAAAAAATGCAATAATTGCAACGAAATATTTGCGACAAATACTAATATTCGTTGCTAAAGTTGAACATTAGCCACAAACATTACAAAAATTATTGCCAACTAATTAAAAGAACAAAAACAAAATAAGAGTTTAGTGTATTTGCAACGAAATAAAGTTGATCCGTCGCTAAGGATAGCGGCGAACATATATATTTTCGTTGCTAAAAATTAATAAATACAAAAAATTAAAAAAATAATTGTTAGTCAAAAATATAAAATTTCGTTTGCTAAAGTTTCAAAATATTTTCAGCAATCTTTGTGCTTTTGTTGGTGATGTTAAACCAAAATAAAGAAAAATAATAAATTTAGTTAATTTATGAAAATTACGATTAATTGTGCGGCGAATTGCTTATTTCGTCGCAAATATATTTAATTTATGGAAATTGCAATTATGTTTGCGGCGAATTATTCCGTTTTCGTCGCAAACATATTTAATTTGTGTAAATTTCAATTAATTTTGTGGCGAATAGTTTAGGTTTCGTCGCAAATGTAAGAAAATTAAATTACATTTGCAGCGAATTGTTTAGTTTTTGTCGCAGAAATGTTTAATTAATGTAAATTACAGAAAAAAATGTAAATTACGATTTTGTGTTTGCGGCGAATTGTTTAAGCTTCGTTGCAAAATTACAAATACTTTTGGGTTTCCTCTTTCACTTTCTCCCGCGATCTTTTCTCCCGCAAAATAACCCAGCGCATATATAATACGCATTCATCAACCCGTTTTTCTCAACCTCAATTTTCATCGAATAAAATCTATGTTGTTACTCCTCAATCTCCACCGCCACCAACAAGAAGAAGAGCTTTGTCGCTCTTTACAATTACCACATTTTTATCTGGATTTGCATTCTCCCATGGTAGCAGTTCAAATTATACTTGGTCCAAACCCGAGATTTCAGATTTCGTGGAGCTCCCAAATTCTGGTGGTGTTAAAGCCTTGGACCTTCGAATTGGTGATGCTGGAGAAACTCCCTCGAATGGAGACAAAGTACACTATTATTCCTCCTTCCCCTCCCCCCCACCCTGTATTTCATTTCTTGATACTCTTTGATTTGGAGTACTTAAAAGTTCAACAGAATGAATCAATATAATGGTTGCTTTTTGGCTTTATTTGGAAAAAGGTTGTAATTCATTACTATGGAAGACTGGCTGCAAAGCAAGGATGGCGCTTCGATTCCACTTATGATCATAAAGATGATAATGGGGAACCGATTCCTTCTGAGTTTGTTCTTGGTTCAGGGAAAGTAATTATCTCTGCTACCTCTTTGAGATTTCATGTTTCCTCATCTATCATTGATTGCTTTAGATTTCATGTAGCTTGGTACCAAAAAACAATTACCGTTTTTTTTTGAATAATTTTGGGTATTTTTTTGAGAGCAATACGGAAATAGGATTATTTTTACCTTTTTCATAGATCAGTTTTGCTTTTGATGCTACGCACACAGCTGGACTCCAGACATCTGGACTGGTAATTGTTTGAACTCAAGTGTTTGGATTTATCTATCGATGCACAAATCCAGTGTTAAATGCTATTCTGCTACTTGGATGTTTCCAAATGTTGGATTCAGGTCTTCAATGTATTTTTCCAGGTAAAAGTTGTTAATATGTTTCCATTATTGAGGACTGGTAATTGTTTGAACTCAAGTCCTACTAAATCTTTTATTTGGTACCACACTCTGCAAGTGGAAGTCTAGTCATTCAGATATATAGTTCATCAGAAGGCCCTCTCATTTTATACTTTCTTCCCAATTTTCTTGTGTTATAATATGAGAAAAATGACATCAATGAATTCAAAAACATACTTCAACTTGATACTGTACATAGTTTTTTTTTTTTTGTGTTTCACAAGTATAAAGAAATTGTTATTAATGACACTGACATGTTGTAGAACAATAGCCTCATTTAGCATGTAAACATTAACTTCCCAATATTTGCTTATGAAGGATTTTTTTTTAACTGCTAAACTCTATATGCTGGTAATTTTTTAGATAGTGACAGTGAATTTGATCATAACTATACTTGTCTTGCTTTAGTTTGTGTTGAGTCTTGTTAAGTGAATGCTCAATGTTAACGCCCAAAGAGTTTGTTTACATATATGTATTACACCACCCTGCTTCTGTATAATCACAAAAATGTTTTGTGGTTTGAGCAAGAGCATGTTTTTACTCAATTCTGCTGATATGCATGCAGATTTGTTATTTACAGGGTAGTTTTTGTATACGTTTATTGAACCAACTCGTTCCAAATAATAGCTCTTAAAGACCAAATGTTCATATATGATGTACTAGAGATTGTCATGTTAGTTAATAAGAAATCAGACACCAGAAGAAGAAATGGATTTATACTGTCTGCAAAAAGAAACACCAAATTCCATTTTTCTTTTATTCAATCCACCTTTAACTAATTTCTTTTCAATTTATCCAGCAACTTTTTCAACACCATATTCTTTTGTTCCTGCAAAAAGATCTGCCTGGAATATTTAGTTATCAGGCCAACACCAGACACCAAAAGGATTTGTACGTTGAATTCGTTTAGACGGACCCAAGGACAAAGGTGAATAGGAAAATGACGCTTTGGCTGAAAGTGAGGTGACCCATTCTTGAGCTGTTTTAAGCCTCCATTGCTTCTGTAATCACATCAGGTTTGCCTTGTGCGCAGAGCTTCTCTTATCTTACTTGTCTGGTTGTCTGCAATTTCCACCCCTTAAGTTGTATTCAGGGTTGTCATGGCTAGGCACTGGTGTATAGAGAACAGCTCATGGACAATACAGCCTGTCAACCTTAATTATTTTAAAACCCCATCATTTTTATCTTAGTTTATTAGCAGAGATTGATTTGTTGTTTCTCCAAGGAAAAATAAATAAAAAGCATAGGACTTAGTATTTTGTCCTGGCAATACCAGATTGCTGGCGTATTCAAGTTTTCTCCAAGAAACTGTTTTTGTGTTTTAGTTTTCTTCTCTGTTCTGTTTTTTTCTTTTTTATCCGAATGTATGCTTCCTGGGTCATCCGTGGTGCCAAATAACACAGAAAGTAGCATGTAGGTACTTACTGAGATATTTCAATTTATTTTAAGTGCAGTTAATCAGAATTTTTGTGCTTTAGATGTTACTTATTAGTCTTTATATTGACTTTAGCCAATGTTTAGTGTTTTGCAGCTTGCACTATCACTAAAATAATTTATGCCCCTTTTCAGTTCATATCCATAGTATAAAGTTGACTTTGAATGTGAGTTTTTGATATTGGTGCAGCTACATTCCTTTTTATCTCCTTTTTACAAGTCAATAGAGTTCTGAATATCTCCTATCCCCTAGAGGTTATCTCCTATTCCAGCATTATTACTTTAGAGAAATGTGGTTTTGCAACACCTAGGAGTTGTCACTCCTTCCACTATGATAAGGCATATCTAGAGATGCAGAACACTATATCAAAAAAGTTACTTGTGTAATTACAATTGACATTTAAATGCATACCTGCACATCAGAACATCAACAAGAGGGGGAAATATATTTTTCCTTCAAAAAGTTATGCAACCACTAGAAAATTCTGTAAATAAGCATGAACTTCAGTAGGAATTCATTTCTTCTTCAGTATTGTAAGTTATTTGTGTGATAAATTCTTTTTGTACCCAAACAATAGCTCATGAGACAACATATCAGTACAACACACTGGCGGAAAAATCAAGCAAATTGGTGGTCTTTGTTCTGTGACTAATAGTATTTACAAGCTATTCTAAAAATTATTGGTAAAAGGATACAAGGCATATATATATCAGTAGACAGAATGACAGATTCAGTAGACATTTTTCTTTTTCAGAATCTGGTCTTACATTCAAATTTTCTTTCAATCATGAGAACATATTTCCTTTGTGCCTGCATTGAAAATTTCCAGTTATTGTTATCACGTTTCTAATTAGTTGTCAGTTCTGAATTAGACTTGGATTAGACTTGAAAATGGACAAATAGTTCTGAATTGTATTAATGGTTCCCATTTCAGATGTGTTATTTAAAAGCAAAGGAAGCAGAAGTTGTTTTTTCTTTTTCTTGAATTGTTATAGTTCTGAATTTAATTTTTCCAGGCACGATCAACGAAAAATTCTAAAACCCGCGCTGCGATGCCATACAATCATCTTGCAGGTTCAAGGTCATTTCTGCAACATTGTTACGGTCGTGTAAGTATAAAATATATAGTTTCATTTAAATTATTATTTGATTCAACCTTTATTTAATGAGTTTTTTTTTTTGTTTTGCAGAGTGACGATCCATGTAACAAAAAAGATCGAATTACTCTTTTCCAACAAACACACTACAACAATGAAAAAGGGTGGATAGGAGAGAAGGCTGAAGTGTTTATGTAAGTATTAAATTGATCTACTTGTTTAATAAAAATATGATGCTAACTCTTCCAATCCAAAAATCCAGTTTTTGATTTAGGTGGCTTAGCTTATGAGTAAATGGGAATAAGTTGTTGAAAGTTAGGGTGAATTACAAAGACTACCCCTATGTTTTAGTCTAATTACAAAAAGTCCAGTTATCTTTTAAAATTACGAGTACCTCATTAACATTTGTTTCTTTTTACAAAAAAGAGGGTATTTGTTAGGTAAATACATAACTCAATTAAGGGGTAGCTTTTGTAATTATCCCTAAAAGTTATATTGAATCAGGGGAGTTTACTCTTGTTGTTGATGATTGATTTTCAAGTAATTATTTGGTTTTGTGATTGTTTTGATGTGTTTGAAAACTAATTAGACATAGTTGGTTTTCTTTTCTCTATCTCAATGTAATGATTATTTGCTTAATTTGACATCAGATAAAGGAATTTCGCTTAATTTTAAGTCACTATTACAAGAATGGTAAATAGTAATTACTCCTGAAATGCTCATTCCATAATGAAGGTTAAAATTATTTTGTTAACATACTTAGTTATTAACATATCTATTGATTTTAGCATGACATGGTTCAACCGAGGATGAGATTCGTGACTCGAGCGCCAAACCGATATCGCTTAGGGAATGACAGTCACCTTTTGGATGATCCGAGATTGCCGATAGGGTATGTGATCAAATTCTTGGACGTCGCCAGGTGGATATATACGTGGGCTTGGGAATGCGCCCAAATTTCCTTCCACTTTTGCAGTGCATCATCCAGACCGACGAATGCACAATTAAAGGAGTTGGTTAGAACTCAGACCAAATTGCAAACACTCGAATCAAAACTAGAAACAATGTTACAAGCATTTGAGAGTGTAGCTCCAGGAGTAATGAAATAGTTCTTCCAGCAACACCCATCCTCCACAGCTCCGCCACCTCCACCGTCGAACTCGAGTCGTAGATAATATTTTATGCATCTCTAATCGTCAAAGTAGCTTTGGGAGTGAAACAGGGGTTATCTGATCTTTCTTAGATGTTTTTGTTGCAACACTTGTAATGAAAGGTAACCAAACTGGCACGTTTTTCATCTTTCAGAGTGACTAGTGACTAAATGAGAATGTGTGTGTGATTTATCATCCGTAGTGCTTATCCTTGTTTTTATATACTTAATGATGTTGTTAGATTGTGTTGTGGTTGTTGTTGCAATTAGTTGATTATGATTATATTGTGAAAACAGGTTTAATAGTGGTTTAATGTAAATAAACAAAAATAGAAAAAAAAAAGTATTAAAATTTAGCGGCGAAATTCGCTGCAAAGGTATTAAACTTTAGCGGCGAATATTTTCGTTGCTAAAAAACAAGTTTGTGTAGTGGATGTAATAACATTCATTGTTATCGAATCTCAAATCCAGAAAGCACTTCAACAAATATAATCACATACAAGTTAACAAAAATCTAACAAACATAAGCTTAAAAAAATAACAATGTAACCTTTTCTTGCTTATGAAAATTCCAAATCTAGAGAATCATGTAATCACGTTCCTTGTTGTCCAACATTATATTCAAGTCCAATAAGCACTTCAACATACAAGTTACCATCAAAGTTGAACAAAATCCCACCAACAATAAAATCATGTTAGTGCTAAATAAAATCTACACATATTCCAATTGAATAGACAATGAAATGTAACAACACTTCACATACATAAAAATTCCCAATAATATTTACACAAAGGAAAAAATCTAGAATTTAGCAAACTAATTACCTGCACCTTCAATGATTGTAAGCAATGGGGATGAGCGAAAACGAGAGTGAGAGAGACAAAGGAAAAACGGATAGAGACAGAAGGAGCTAGCGAGAGAAGAACGAGAGTGATGGACTCAATGGCGGTTCACTGCGGAACTGTTGATTGGTGGAAATAAAATAAGAGAGAGACAGAGAGCCAAAGGAAAAAAAGAAAATTGGAAAAATGCAGGAAAAAGAAGTGGCTTTAAAACCCTAAAGTTCAAACAAAAAGAAAATAACTAGGGCAGCGGGTCGGGTCATGTGAACCCGTCTGACGGGAGATGACCCGTAAGCAGAGCATTCCAGGGGCGGTCGAGCTGGCAGCGCCACCGCAAGGGCCCGTCTCCAGCGAGGGCCCCTGCCCCCGAGATTTTTTTATTTAAAATTTAATTGTTTAGAATATGTTGATATCTACAATAAAGACTACAAATTGTAGTGAAATAGTTGGGTAGCTTAGTGGTTTGCGCTCTCCTAAATGACTGTAAGAGTCACTTAACAGAAATATTCCAAGAAATATTCCAAGAATATTTCCCCTTTGATCTGTCGAAGGTTGCTAACGGCAAAATGCGCATAGTTGAGATTGCTAGTTGCCAAAATAAAAGGTTTAGGTTTCAAAGTTTCAAAAGTGCTCAATTACAAGTTGCTTAATTTTTTTTTATCCGTTGGAATTCTATATTCTTTTGTGTGTAGGGAAAAAGGTTAGTGTTTAATAATGAGTCATAATGTATTTAAATTATGTATAACTGTATTATGCAAATATTTAGTATGTTAAAATAAAATATAAGAGAGTGATTGCTTGACGTTCGTTATGTTCTTTTCTACTTTTGGGGAGAATATTGTGAAAAACTTATTTTGAGAAATGAAAATTAATTTTTGAGAGTATGATTGGATATAAGATGAAAATGTGATGATGATAGTTGATGTGATAATTATTTTACTGTAATAATGTTTTGATGTAATTGGTGATTTGAAAAATAAGAGAGAGTAAATAGTGTATTTGTGATATGATTGTATAATGGTAATGATTGATGTGATATTTGCTTATTAAAATTATAAATGAATGTGATTGATGATTGAAAAGGTGATCGAGAATAAATAGTGAGAATTTTAAACATTTTCACACGTAATTGCAGGCCGATGATAAATAATTCATCCGGAAAATGAAAGGAGTAAAAAAATCTTCCAAGCAAGCACTCCCTATAACGTTGTATTATTTTATGTTTCGATCAATGAATTTTTTTCGAAAAATTGATTAATTAGATATTTTTAATCATTATATAAATGAATACAAAAGGGCCCATTGTCTTTTCTCCATTGAACCTTAAAAACACAGGAGCGACCATGCCTGTTAGACACTTAGACTGTCGTTTATAAGTTTTTGCCAGAATCATATAGTCACATATGGAGACATTTAACGACCAAGCTTATTGGGCCGCCAATTTGGACCTAATCACAAAGATATATAGGATTGGCAGGGCAAGAAAATAGCTTAATAACTCATCATCAC
Organism: Rehmannia glutinosa; assembly: GCA_016081115.2. Lineage (NCBI taxonomy): Eukaryota > Viridiplantae > Streptophyta > Magnoliopsida > Lamiales > Orobanchaceae > Rehmannia > Rehmannia glutinosa. The sequence goes on along the minus strand of CM071928.1, from coordinate 36,672,658 downwards.
GGTAGGAATTAGGCAGGACTAAGACGATCAGAAACCATTTCTACATAAAAAGAATCAAATCTCAATTAGAAGAATTGGGTGCATTGCATGTGATCTATCCAATACAATTAGGGGCAACGAATGGTGAAAACTAGAAGCCCTCTCAATAATCCAACAGCTATCAATTGAATCAAGGTTTTTGAGATGTTATGGTTGCGATTGGATACACTTTTATTTTGGAAATTTTCTTTTTGTTAGAGAATAGTTTGGAATTATTAGGAGAATAAGAATTTTTTCGGAAATGTGAATGGATATGAAATGAAAATCTAATGGGGAAAGACGATGTAACATAAAAATAGTAAAATAATGATTGAATATGATTGACAATTAAAAATATGTGTGAGTGAATAGTTAAATTAACGGAAAAATGTGTAATAATGATTTGGTTTTTTTAGAAAGTGGGTAGATGTTATTGGTGTAAAAAAAAGTGAAAAAAATTGAGAGTGAGTGAATAGTGTATTTTTTGAAAATTTTGGTAGACTATCGTATTTCTGAGTAAAAAAAATTTCTTTAGCAGAACGAAACACTACAACATAAATGATATTAGGTAACACCCAAGAAATGTTACCTAATAGCCATAAATGTTACGATAGACAATATGTAGCACTTTTATTGTGATGCACTTGCCCCTGTTACCTATAATCTAAGGTATCACTTTTATTAGCTTTTAGTGACACATTTTCTAAGTGTTACATTGAGTTCTCTATTGGTAACATTTTGAAACAATATTTCTAAAGTGTTACATATGAATCTTATGTAACACTTTTTATATTTGTGACATTTTAAAAAAAATACTTCTATAATGTTACATAGAATCTTATGTAACACTTTTTTTTGTAGCATTTCGTAGAAATACTGTTTTTTGCCACTAAGTAGATTCGAACCCAAGACCTGTTATATGTGGAAGTGACAATTTGTCATTCTTATTACAACTTTTGCTTTATTTTATATAAACACATACACATACACACACACATGTGTGTATATATATATATATATATATATATATTTAGAGTGGCCAACAAAGACTTCATTGGGTTGACTAGTTTCGGTCAAGGTAAAAAGGCGTTTGCGCGTGCAACTCAGCCAGGGATTAATGAGACTTTCACCATTGTAAGGAACATTAATAACAACACAAAAGCTTATGTGAGATCGTCTCACGGATCTAGTTCCATGAGATGGAGCCCTATTTACTAAATAACCCGCTGAAATCTCCAAAACCCCGCTGAAACCCCCCAAACCCGCCCCAAAAACCCGCTGAAACCCCCAAAGACCCCAAAATCCTTTTTTTTCTCTTTCCTTAAACCCTGCTTCTTCTCCCCTGTTTCATATGTTTCGAAATTGAGAATTTTCATCCGAAAATTTTGTCGCGATTTGTCTCTAATTTTTCTCCGATTTGTTGCGATTCTTCAATTTCAACTCCCTCTCTATTCGAAAATTATAACCAAATTATCACTTTTAACATATTTTATGTGTTATGAGAAATACTTTCATATAAAATTATAACTTTTCATGTTAAAAGTATCAATTTCTGTGTTAAAAGTATCACTTTCTGTGTTAAAAGTATCACATAACTGAGTATCACTTTTAACATATTTTCTGTGTTAAGAGAAATACCTTCATATAGAAGTATCACTTTTCATGTTATAAGTAATAATCGCATACGTATTAAAAGTATCATATAATCGAGTATCACTTTTAACATATTTTATGTGTTATGAGAAATACTTTCATATAGAAGTATCACTTTTCATGTTAAAAGTATGACTGTTGTGTTAACAGTATCAATTTTCCTGTGAAAAGTATCAGTTTGCATGTTAATAGTATTAATTTGTTCATTTGTTTCTGATAAATAATTTTCATATAGAATTATCACTTTTCATGTGAAAAGTATCACTTTCTGTGTTAAAAGTATCACATAACTGAGTATCACTTTCAACATACTTTCATATAGAAGTATCACTTATTTACTTAAAAGTATCATTTTGTGCTTATAGTATCACTTTTTATAGACAAAGTATCACACGACTCTTGTGGTAGTTTTTGGTAATATTACATGATTTTTTTCTGTAATGGGGACAACTGCAGGTGAAAAGTATCACATTTTTTACTTAACAATATCACTTTTTTGTTTAAAGTATCACTTTTTAACAACAAAGTATCAGACGAATTTAGCCAAAAATTTCATTCACTAATTACAAAAATATCAATTTAAAAAACTACAGAACAATAATATCAGTTTAATACAAAACTATTCAAACAATTACTAAAACAATCGAGGATATGGTTGGCTTCATTGTCATGCTCTTTACGATTACTACTTCTTTTCTTCTTGGTGTTACCTTCAGGTTCTTGGTTTGTAATGGTAGAACGCATACCGATTCACAAATTAACTGTGAGACAAGGGATAGTGGAAAGGTTTGTGTTGTGGTAGAGCACTCCCGCTCATGAGATTGGCGATGGAGTAGTGAGAGGGAGAGATAAAAAGTGGCTGTTGATTTTTGGTGCCTTGGGTTTATGTTTAGGGTTTTGCCTTTTGGGTTTGATTTTGGGCTTTTCCAGCGGGTTAGCAGGTTTGGCATTCTGGGGCTCCGTCTCACGGATCTAGATCCGTGAAACGGTCTCACAAGAGACCTCCCCTAATAACAAAGTGCGAATCCGTGCCTCTAATGGCCTCTATTTGCAGGTAATTAATTACTATATATATAATGCATGCTATAAAATTGGTAGGTTTTGATGATATCATGTCAATATTTATATTTAGTTGAAAAACTATGGATGTCTCACAAATTCAAATTCATGCTAGGGACGTCTAATTTGGTTAATTATTTCAGATAATTAATACTTTGAATCTTAGTAATTATCTCCTAAAAAAAATAAAATCTTAGTAATTATGCTTTACTTTTACTAAAAAATTGGCTTAATTTCATTTTTTGTCCTCTAACTCTTAGGGATTGACGATTTTATTAGTAATGTAACTTTTGAATGTGGCAGTTGTAGTCCATGACTCTTTTACCATTTAGTCAAAATAGCAATATAAGTACTTGTGTAACTTTTAACAGTCATAAGTATTTTTGGTATTTTGGCTAAACGATAAGGGTATTGTGGGAATAAATGAAATATTAAAATATCCAATTGAGACAAAAATCAAAACTTATAGGACCAAAATTGCACAAATTAAAACTTATAGGAACAAAATTGCACAAAATCAAAATATTATGAGATCGGAATTATTATCTAAACTATTTACAAAACCAGAATTGTAATTAAGGCAATAAGAATTTCACTGTTTTTAAAAGTTATTCTGAGGCTAGCTTACATAAACTATCTTACCATTCAGTCTATTTACAAAAAAAAATAAAAAATCTTCCAAGTTTGTAAGTTGTAAATATTCTCTTTGTTTGATACATGTTTTTATCTTAGTTTTGATGATTTTATTTTGTCACCAAAACAATGTTTTTAAAGGTTGTCCAAATACTCCTAAATGATTTAAAATGGTTTTAATATTTTCCGGAGTATTTCCTCAAGTTTATTTTTGATAATAATGGACAACATTTTTAATGACTTTATGTCAATGGTTTTTACTCCTAAAAACAGATTTCTAAATGTTGTCTAAATACTCCCGATTGGTTTAAAATGTTTTTATTTTCGGAGTATTTCTTGAGTTTTATTTTCGACAAATATTGGACAACGTTTCTGTCTCGTGGTCGACCGGTCGCCCTATAGGGCAACCCGTACCTAAAGATGTTTTCAGAAACAGAAAATGAGACGGAGTATAAAACAAGCAGGTCGACCGTCGCTCAGGCGTCGGCCGTCCCGTCGGCCGTCGGCCGTCGGCCGACCGATCGGCCGACACTGCAAGTTTCTTTTTGAAACAGAACTTAACCCCTTCGTTTTTTGATTAGGGGACCGGTTGAGACAGGGTCGACGGCCGAAGCTACGTCGCCGACCGGCCGCCTGTTGTAATTTTCAAAGTATTCTTATTTTCTCTTATTTTTGTGCGACCGGTCGCCCTGTGTATTGACAGCAAATTTCTGACCGTTTGACAGCAGACACATTTCCTTAAAATGTGGGATTGATTTCTAACAGCTATATTCTTGATTTTAATTGCAATTTTTAGAGATTTTCAGTCCCAAGAGGAGCCTATGCTTGATCAATCATCTCCTATAAATAGAGGAAGTTTTGGAGCAACCATGATAACAATTGAGATACAACACAACAAGATACACTTCAAGCAAACACTTGGTCTTTCATTGTTATTATTCTTGTTGTAAAATTGCCTAGCTTATCACTTTCACATCTTTGAGGTCTAGGCTATTCTTGATTACACTTTGCACTCAAATTGTGTAATATTCATTATTGAGTTGTAATCTTGATTTTTGTTATCATTCAAACACAAGATATCCTTGTGAGTGTTCTTGTGGTAAGAGCACACTTGGATGATCTAGGTGATAGGTGAAAGAAGATTGTGGTAATCTTCTTATTGAGGTGTTGAAGAATTTGGTATTCTTCAAGGTTGAAAATTGTGGTAATCTTCACAAGGTGCCGTTGAAGGAAGATTGTGGTAATCTTCAAAGGGAGATTGTGGTAATCTCCAAAGGTGTTGTTGAAGAAGAGTGTGGTGCTCTTCAAGGTGTTGTAAGTTGAATTTGTATTAATTTTGGTAATTAATAAAATTCTTTTTTTTCGAAATCCATCCCGGATATCCTGGGGTGGTAGAGGATTAGGCCCTAGGTGGGTTGAACCTCTTTAAATCGACGTGTGTTGTTTACATTCCGCACCTTTATTATTTTGTTTGAGCATTCGATTGTTAAAAGAGGGCGAAATCGAAAGATGGAGATAATCTATTCACCCCCTCAGATTATCGTAGCCGCTGGACTTACAAGTGGTATCGAGCCAAACTCTTTGGCAAGCTCGTTTCACATCGCGAGTGAAGAGAAACGATCGACGGCGACTACGAACAAAGCTCATCTATCCGGCACCTCCACCACCAAGCCACCACTATTTGATTCCAAGAATTTTAATTTTTGGAAAGAAAGAATGGAATGCTATCTACAAGGTTGCGGGTTCGACATTTGGAACACCGTCATTAATGGAGAATCCATTCGACGAAAGATACACCATACACCTCAAAAGGCTTCAAAAAGCTCAATGATGAAGAAAAGAAAATCATCTCCTTAAACGGTAAGGCTTTAAATATTTTGTATTGTTCATTTACTAATTTAGAATATGAACATATTGTAGGAATAAAGTCGGCACATGAAGTATGGAAAAAATTAGAAGCCATCTATGGAGTATTTGCAAATGAAAGGAGTCAAACAAAAGCATCTACTTCTCAAGATCATACAAGCTCAAATCTAAGGAATAAGCCTCCTACAACTTCCAATTATGAAGAAGTTGAATATTGTTTTATGGGCATCAATGAAGAAAATGAGGTATGTCTTAAACCCTCTACTTCCTATGATATTGTCATTCAAAATGATTATAGTGATTTACAAAATGATTATGATGAACTTAAAAATGAATTCCAAAGCTTACTTGTTAGATACAAAAATTTGAAAAAGGAATTCAATATTTTGAAAAATGATAAGGATAGTTTATTTACTTCTTATGAATCACTATCATGTGCTCACACCACCACACTTGACAAGGTTAGAAACCTTGAAAAAGAAAATAGTACTCTTGTTGAGAATATTGATTGCATGAAAAAGGATTTATTAAAATCCAACTTGAGTACCAATAAAATGTCCAATATTGTTGATATTCATAATTGCGATAAAGGACTTGATCATAAGCCTAATGTTGTTAATCATATGAAAAAGGATCAAGTCACTATGCATATTGGTCATTATGCTCCTAGAATTATTACTTGTTTTTATTGTGGCAAAAAGGGTCATACGGCTAATTCTTGTCGGGCTAGAAATAGCTCTAAATATTGTTGGAGACCTAAAAGTCTCAAAGTTAATCTTAAAGGACCCAAACACATGAGGGTACCACAAAACAATGTGCTATTAGGTACCCGGCAAAGCAAAAATCGGAGAAAATTCATGCCACCAAGAAAACATCAAATGAACGTTTCATTTGATCAAAGAAGGAGAAACTACTCTCAACAAAGCCAATTTCCAAGAAGAGCGTATAATCAAAAATGGGAAGAACACAATCCTTGGAAATGGCAAAGACATCATCAACAAGATGATTTTCAAAGAAGAAGAAACCATCAATCATGGGAAGGTAACCAATCTTGGAAATGGAGAAGTCATCATCAACAAAGTGACTTCTCAATGGGAAGATATCATCAACAATGGGAAAGACACAACCCATGGAAACGGCGTAATTGGTAAACCGTATCTCCCCATTTGTATATGCATTTTATTTTTAAATCTATGCATACTTTTAATTGTGTCTTAATTGCAAAATGAATCTTCAAGTATTTATTTTTAATATAGGTCTCTTATATATTTATGAGTTTCAAAATTTTTAAAAGAGACCTTGCATGTTTTTCTAAAACTCTTGAGCATTTTATTAGACTTATTTGGCTTATTATCTCTTATGTATTTTTATAGCATAAGCTCTTTTCTTGATATTACTTGCCTACACTTGTGTTTTTTGTGCAAATTTTGTCTAAGAATTGTGTAGGATATATATCTCACCTTCATTGGCTATTTCGTCATCAAAGTTTCTTAAACTATCGAGGTATGTTCACTCGTATTTCCCTTAGAAACTCGATATTATGTTTATGCACATATCTTTCAAGATATTTCATTTCAACCCCTTAAGTGCCTCTAAATGATTTTGTGAATTTTTCTTTAAAAGGCACTACTCGTTAAATCCCGTTTATCTCGAGTTTATTTTATTCTCGTTACTCGTATTTGTTGGATTTAGTCCATGATTATCTTTTTGGATAGTTTTAAAACTTTTGGGGTGCAAAATCGATTTTTGTAAAATCTGGAGAATGAAAAATTACATCGATTGGGGACGGTCAAGCGGGGCCCGCACGCCGACCGCACGTCGACGTCGTCCCACCCTCGACCGACGGTCGCCCAGGGTTATTTTTCAAGACTATAACGGGTCTGTTCTTCACTTTCAGAAACAGAACAAACATTTCTCCAAACCCTTGTTCAGCGTATTTCACCCCTTTTCTCTAGAATCTTCAATTCTTCATCATTTTTCACGATTCTTGTTGCTAATCTTCTTATTTTCACAAGAATCTTACATATATGGCTCCTCCAAGAAATTCCACCGATCAAAATCCCACTTCTAAGAGAAGAAAGGGCGGAGAGGGTACTTCGAGAAATCGGTGAGACGAAGCCGAACAAAGGGATATTCGAGCCACTCAAAGAAACGTGGCCCAAGAAGGTGATGATGTTCAAAATCCCATTCTCTCTCGGGCCCAAATTACCGAAGCTTCGCGGAACAATTTCGCTTCGAAAATTGCCGTTGGGCGAAAGGTAAAAATCTTTTGTTACTCAAGCTCCAAATTCTCGCAATGCTCTTAATTTCATCAATAAGTATGCGGAATGGTACTATGAGGATTCGGGGATGGGAGGTAAATCTATTGCTCGGACTAAAATGTGTCGTTTTAGCTCATTTACAAATGAGTATCCCACCATTAGGGGATTTTTGAGGAACAAGGTTGGATGTATCTATGGGAGCATGCTTATGTTTTGTATGATGATGATATTATCCAACAATTTTATGCTAATATGTGGGTGCAATATGATAATGAAAGAAAGCCGATTGCCGTTAATTCGCTTATAAAGGGTCGTCATTTTAGATGGACTCCCAATGATATTTGCCGGCTTTTACATGTTAGAGAAGGTGGTTGGGATTATTTCTCTTGTGGGACTTGGAATGATGAAATGTTGGGGTGTCGATGAAAAAGTTAGTTAAGACGTATTTGGGAGTATGGCCAAAGTATTCTTTGTTCGCAATGACACTTGAGCATCGTATTTTATCGGTCATTGTCGCATATTGCATTTGTGGTAAGTCGGGAAAGATGCCTAGCAATATGGATTATTTTTTGACTTATAAGATTGCTAGGAGGGAACCACTTAACTTTGGTGCCATACTTATTCAATGTCTAATCGAGTCCATTACTCAAGGTAATAAGAAGTTCGTTATGGGAAATTGGATTTGTAAACTTCTTATTCAATCGGGACTACCTTCGTCGGAGTGTAACTCGGAGGTATTTCAAAACGACTTTGACATTGATAACATCGCCCAAATAGTCACTATGCGCAAGAACATGGAAATCCGACCAACCAAAATGGCGAGAGGAAGAGGTCAAGAGTCTCCGATCCTAATGACTTCTTTGACGCCGGGCCGCAAGATTGGTGGAAGAAGGCGAACCGAGCAATCCGGAGGGTAATACCGGTACTCAACCGCCTAGGAGGTATACTCAAGCCGAATTTGATGAGATGAGGGCTTTTCATGAGACGAGGTATGAGGCTTTGGAGCAAAAGACCTCCAAAATGCAAAAGTCTATCGGCAAGTTAAAGAAATTCATCAAGGACTTAATTCCGGATCTTGCTTCTCCTCGGATGAGGAATGATGTTACCCACCCCTTTACTTTCTAGCATTTTCATTTAAGTTGCTTTGTACTTTTATGAACTTTTGTAAAACTCATTTGTACTAATGATATTTGCTTGTTTTTTCTTAAAAGGGTTAATATTGCAAGTTGATAATGACTTGTGGGTGTTCATGATATTGATAGAGTATTTGATGGTAAAAATACTCTAATTTAAGCATTGTTTGATAATTGGTATGAAGTACTTGATGGTAAAAGTGCTTCTTTTAAATGTTTTGATCATTATGCTTAGTTGCATATGCATTGGGACATTTGATATATCATACATGTATTGTTTGATGGTTGCTCTAATTTTTGGCATTTGTAATGCCTTGATCATTCTTAGCTTATCTCAATTGGGTTGAACCCTTGAGAATCTATTTTAAGCTTCTTATTTGTTGAACAAATTGTTGCATATGGTGCATATGATCTTTTTTGAGATTTGGAATGAGGTTGATTGATGATATGAAATTTTTTGGCTTGAACCATTTACAAATGTTATATACAACCTCTTCTATTTTTAAAGCACACAAGGTGTTTGTTAAAATGTCGCAATGAAACTTTCAACTTCTACATGATTCTCTTGCTTCAAAATGTCTTAAAATTGTTTTTAAATCATGTTTTTAGCTTACTAATAAGCTTATGGATCTTTTATGTTTCAATTCTCTAATTTTCCTTGGATTATTATGCCTTAATTGCTCAACGGTTATTAAACAGTTCCTTTGGCGCGCTTTGATATTATTGTATGGTGTTTTCACCATCCTAACATTCTTTTTGATGATTCCAAAGGGGGAGAAACAGGATATTGGCTCATTAGTTCAAAGAAGCTAATAAAAGCTTGTCATAAAAGCTATAAGCTATGGCTCATAAAAGCCATAAGTTGTGATTTGTTCTTAGTCCAATTGTTGCTTGATGGACTTATATTATTGTTTAATGATGTTTTGTGACAGGGGGAGCTTATAAGCTCTTGAACAAATTGTAAAAGCTAAAGCTTTTAGCTTATGGAAAATTGCTTTTACATTATTCTTGATATGCTTGTTGATAGGGGGAGCTTGTGCTTATTATTGAAAATATCTACTCCCTACTTGGTTGCTTTAATATTTTTGGAAATTTTGGTTGCTTCCAAACGGTCAAATGTTTTTACCGGAAAATCATTTCTAAAATTGCTCTCTTAGTTTGTGTAAAAATTGTTTTGGTTTGTAATCATCAAAAAGGGGGAGATTGTTTGATACATGTTTTTATCTTAGTTTTGATGATTTTATTTTGTCACCAAAACAATGTTTTTAAAGGTTGTCCAAATACTCCTAAATGATTTAAAATGGTTTTAATATTTTCCGGAGTATTTCCTCAAGTTTATTTTTGATAATAATGGACAACATTTTTAATGACTTTATGTCAATGGTTTTTACTCCTAAAAACAGATTTCTAAATGTTGTCTAAATACTCCCGATTGGTTTAAAATGTTTTTATTTTCGGAGTATTTCTTGAGTTTTATTTTCGACAAATATTGGACAACGTTTCTGTCTCGTGGTCGAGGGTCCGCCCTATAGGGCAACCCGTACCTAAAGATGTTTTGTAAAAGAAAATGAGACGGAGTATAAAACAAGCAGGTCGGCCGGCCGCATCGCGTCAAGGCGTCGATCGGTCGACCGACGGCCGCCCGATGGTCGACCGGTACTGCAAGTTTCTTTTGAAACAGAGAACTTAACCCCTTCGTTTTTTTGATTAGGGGACCGGTTGAGGCAGGGTCGACCGGTCGAAGCCTCGTCGACCCGGTGCCGCCTGTTGTAATTTTCAAAGTATTCTTATTTTCTCTTATTTCGTGCGACCGGTCGCCTGTATGATGACAAAGAAATTTCGACCGTTGATGTGAGACACATTTCCTTAAAATGTGGGATTGATTTCTAATGACTATATTCTTGATTTTAATTGCAATTTTCTGTAGATTTTCAGTCCCCAAGAGGAGCCTATGCTTGATCAATCATCTCCTATAAATAGAGGAAGTTTTGGAGCAACCATGATAACAATTGAGATACAACACAACAAGATACACTTCAAGCAAACACTTGGTCTTTCATTGTTATTATTCTTGTTGTAAAATTGCCTAGCTTATCACTTTCACATCTTTGAGGTCTAGGCTATTCTTGATTACACTTTGCACTCAAATTGTAATATTCATTATTGAGTTGTAATCTTGATTTTTTGTTATCATTCAAACACAAGATATCCTTGTGAGTGTTCTTGTGGTAAGAGCACACTTGGATGATCTAGGTGATAGGTGAAGAAGATTGTGGTAATCTTCTTATTGAGGTGTTGAAGAATTTGGTATTCTTCAAGGTTGAAGATTGTGGTAATCTTCACAAGGTGCCATTGAAGGAAGATTGTGGTAATCTTCAAAGGGAGATTGTGGTAATCTCCAAAGGTGTTGTTGAAGAAGAGTGTGGTGCTCTTCAAGGTGTTGTAAGTTGAATTTGTATTAATTTTGGTAATTAATAAAATTCTTTTTCTTTTCGAAATCCATCCCGGATATACTGGGGTGGTAGAGGATTAAGCCCTAGGTGGGTTGAACCTCTTTAAATCGCCGTGTGTTGTTTACATTCCGCACCTTTATTATTTTGTTTGAGCATTCGATTGTTAAAAGAGGGCGAAATCGAAAAGATGGAGATAATCTATTCACCCCCCCTCTAGATTATCGTAGCCGCTTGGACTTACACTCTTAACATTTTTTTCTTGTAAATTACACCTATTGAGTGGTGTGATTTAACAAAGAGATCCGTGTACCTGAACTTGCTTATTGTAAAGTGAGGATGGTGGACTTCCGGTATTTAGATCAGGGGTGACCTGAAATCACAAAGTGGTTAGGCTCCTTGTGGTGGTCCGAAGCTAAAAACCCGTAATGCTTAATAAACAACGAAGCAAAGTAATTTAAGGTTAATTCCTCTAACTTACGGGCTGAGCTTATAAGCTCTTCGAAACATCTTATAAGATGTTTGAGAGCTTATAAGTTGTTTAAATTTGTTTGGTAATTTTTTTTAGAAAACGATCTTATAAGCTCCGAAAATAAGATGTCAGGAGCTTTCGGAGCTTATAAGATGTTTTTAAAAAAGTAGGGGAACCCCAACTTATTTTCAAAATAAGATCTTATTTCAACAACCTCCTTTAATTTTGACTATTTTAATTACAAAATTGTCATTACTAACATCTTAAAAGCTATACGCCATCTTATTTTATCCAAACACTTCAACCACTTATTCTTAAAATAAGATCTAACATCTTATAAGCTCTAAAAATAACATATAAGATGTAGAAGTTTATAAGATCTTTTAAATAAGCTTAGCCAAACACTCTCTAAGAGTGTTATGGGGACTATTTATAGATTTCAATATTAAATTATCAACAAGGAAGAAGCATATTAAATTATCACATTTACTTCAATTTATTTGCACTGTGAAAGGCATTGGACGGTGATTCGGTGAGGGCTGATTATGGAGGAAGCCCAGATGAGTGGAGTGATCAAAATCCCTCTGTATTCCAAATCACCATAATCCGTACATTACAGGGTGAATATCAGTTAACCAACGGTTATGGCCCCACTAAAGCTCCTGCTGTGATAAGGGTAAGGTAATCAAACACATTTACACAAGGGATAGGTACAAAAAGATCATCAAGTTTAATTTGGGCTAGTTTCAAAAGACTTTGAGGTTCTTGAAAATTGTAAAAGTCCATTTGGGGTTTGATTTTGTCTTAAATTTTAAGGATAATTGTAGTATTTTTGTAAGTATCGGGGGATTTTTGAAATATTTTTTTTACTTATAAAGAAGAAAAATATAAGACGGAATCAACCTCAACAAATTTTTTATAATTTTCAAAAACATCATTTTTTTTTCTAATTAGCCCACCTTAGGGCTATTTTTTTTTTTGGTTAAATTATCATTTTGTTCAATATATATTACAAGAATTAGGCATTTGTAGTTTAACTTGTCAACATTGATCAATAAATATAATTAACTAAAATCACAGAATCACTGGAACACCTACATCGTAGCAGACGATTTCAGATATATGTCCCAAAATGGGCTGACAGCTGTTAGAATTCCAGTTGGGTGGTGGATTATGTATGACCAGAATCCACCAAAACCATTTGTCGGGGGCTCTTTACATCTAAAGGACGCTCACGGCCAGTCTCACTCTAACGATCCCTCAATCGAAAAAATCATCACGGAATACTTCGAAGACATCTTCTCTTCATCTCACCCCTCCACCACGGACGTGCGGAATGCGCTCAAAAGAGTCAGACCTAGAGTCACAACGGCTATGAATAATCAGCTAAATCGCCCCTACCAGGCCGATGAGGTCCGCAAGGCACTCAAAGAAATGCATCCTTTCAAATCTCCCGGCCCAGACGGCATGAGTCCGGTCTTCTTCCAGAAATTTTGGCACATAGTGGGTAAGGACGTCACGCAATATATTTTAAAGTTCTTGAACAATTTGGACCCATCCCCTTTACCCAACTTCACTCACATAGTTCTTATCCCTAAAGTCAAAAATGCAGAAACGCTTACTCAATTCCGTCCTATTAACCTGTGTAATGTGATCTACAAACTAGCCTCGAAATGCATTGCCAACAGGATCCGTTGCCTCCTTCCCGATATCATTTCTGAATCCCAATCGGTTTTTATCCCTTGTAGACTTATCACAGATAATATCCTGGTGGCTTATGAAACTCACCACTTTATGAAATCTAGGAAATCGAACTTTTTTGGTCTTATGTCTATTAAATTGGATATGAGTAAAGCTTTTGATCGAGTCGAGTGGTCTTTCGTGTTAGCCGTCATGAAATCTTTAGGCTTTTGTGACTCTATTATTAACCTTGTGCGTTTGTGCATCACATCTCCCTCATTTTCTTTTCTTCTTAATGGCAAAGAATTTGGTAATCTAACCCCCATAGAGGCCTCCGACAAGGAGACCCTCTTTCCCGTATTTATTTATCTTTTGCTCGGAAGTCTTTTCTTGTATTTTGCGGGACCTACAACTCGGTGACAAAATTCATGGTGTCTCGGTTTGCAAACGGCCCACAAATTTCTCACCTCTTTTTGCAGACGACACTCTACTTTTTGGCCATGCCACCCCGACTTAAGCCCGTCATTTGATCTTTGTGATTCGCTTTACGAAAGGATTTCGTGCCAACATATCAATCTTGCAAAATCGGGATCTTCTTCCCTAATTCCAAACCTGACAAAATTGCAGAAATTCTTCGAATCATGGGTATGACACGGGTTAGTAGTCACGGCAAATACTTGGGTCTTCCATCGGTAATCGACAAGAGTGAAAAGGAAGTATTTGCGAGCATCAAAGATAAAATTTGGGCAAAGCTTCAAGGGTGGAAGGAACGACATCTCTCACAGGCAGGCAAGGAAATCTTGATTAAATCCATTATCCAATCCATTCCCACATTCGCTATGTCTTGCTTCAAGCTCCCGGATATTATTTTGGACGACATTCAAAAGATGGCAACGAACTATTGGTGGGGTTCCTCATCTGACAAGAAAAAATTGCACTGGGTATCCTGGGACAACCTTTCAATCGACAAATCTCGGGGTGGCCTCGGTTTCCGAAATTTCCGAGCTTTTAACCTATCCATGTTGAGTAAACAAGCATGGCGTTTGCTGACGAACCCCTCTTCTCTACTGAGCTGGGTATTTAAGGCGAAATATTACCCGAATTGTGATTTCATGGCTGCCTCCCTCGGCTCCCGTTCTTCATGGTCCTGGAGAAGTATTCTTGACACTAAACCTCTACTCCGCCTTGGCGCCAGACGTCTTTATCCGATCGGGGAAATCCACACACATTTGGTCCGATCCTTGGATTCCTCGAACGTTAAGTTTCTACCCGCATACTCACCCGGACACACTCCCCCTAAATGCAACTGTTTCAACACTTATTGATGAGAACTCAAAGAACTGGAATACAAAGTTGATCAATTCGATCTTTTCCCCGGAAGATTCACGTGCTATTCTTTCCATCTCTCTGCCTTATTCCACCACAAATGACCGGTGTTGGCACTTTAACAAGAACGACAAGTTTTCGGTTTGTTCGGCATATCACACGTATTTAGCGTCGGAATCCTCACCCCTTCGACTGTCTCCGAACGCTAGCAGCAGCGAGGATCCGAACCCGCTTTGGAAAACCATTTGGAAGCTCAAGATTCATCCTAAAATTAAACTTTTTATGGTTTATTCAGCCCGCAATTGCTACTACGGCCGACAATCTTGCTCGTCGTGGTATCCAAGACACGAACCCTGTCCGATTTGTCCTCGCCGAAAAACTCCGAAACCCACATCTTCTTCTCTCCCGCCCATTCTCGAAAGCAGTTTGGCAACATGCAGGCTTGCTACCTCTACTTGAAAAATTCCAACAACCCTCATGGCGCCTGTGGCTTCAAGATCTTCTCCTTTTCCAGGGTGATTTTCCTATCGAACTCACCGCCATCCTTTGCTCACTGATTTGGTACCACAGAAACAGATACAAATTCGAAGCTTTGTTGCCCGAACCTTATATCTTGGTGACTTCAGCCAGTAACATGCTAAGAGACTTTAATGACGCGCAGCCGGAGCGAATTTCCCCGCAATTACTTTCCCACCCTCTTTTTGGAGAAAGCTCGAATTGCCCAAAAATTTATTTTGACGGAGCCATCTCCCCCTCTCGTCGTTGTGCTGGACTTGGTATAGCTCTTCTGGATGAACAAGGTAATTTTTTGTATGGGCTCTCCAAGCAGGTTCGAGATATCACAATTCAGAAATAGCAGAATTTCTCGCCCTTAAAGAATCTCTTGTGGTTGCTCGAAACCTGAACCTCCCTCATCTCGCCGTCTTTGGGGACGCGGCCTCCGTTATTATCACCGCGCAAGGGGATTCGTCATGCCCGATCGACTGTCAAGCCATCTTCGAGGAGATATCACGCTTCAAGCAATCCTTTTCCCATCTTTGTTTCTTTTGGATTCGTAGACCGCTTAACTCTTTGGCCTATAATCTAGCTTTCTATGCTAAGTCTATGAACGCCTCAGAACATATATGGGATTGTCTGCCTTCATCTGTTCAATCGTCGCTGGACGTTTTCCAGCAATATTAATATATCTTCCTTCTAAAAAAAAAGCATATATATTCAAAGTCAAATAAATTACATTGCATTTTTTTATTCTGTAAATTGGTAGGATATTGATGTTATTTTCGATTTCGTGTCTTATGGGATTTTGATTCTGATCTCAACTTTCAGATTTTGTGATATTTGGTCTTTTATGCACATGGCTAGCTACTCTTACAAAAAGACGTTTTTAACATCGGTTTTGGAGGACATTCAACATGGATTATTTGAAATTATTTGAAATCATTTGGATTTAAGGAGAGGATTTAGGAAATGATTTCTAATAACTCTAAATAGGAAGGATTTGTGGTTGCTCCCAAAAACGACCTCCTCTCGCCGATCACCTTCCAAGACGAACTCCTCCGTGAAACCTGCATAAGGGGGGCCGGAGGGGGGCTCCGGCGTACCCTCTCCGATGCTTAAGTCAGTTACTTAGAAGAGAAGCCAAAGACAAGAGAGAGAAAGAACAATGTAACAGTAAAAAGAATGAGATTAGGTTAGAATGAACCTGGGCTTGGGCCTTTTATACCTTAGCTAGGATTAGGGTTTCCGTAAAATCCGGGATTGCGTTACGATTTGGTGTCAGAGTCATCATTAGATTAGGATCGGATCTCCTAAAAACCCTAATTTTACGCCTTTAAGACCTCAATCCCGAACTGATCTGAGGGACGTCGGGTCCATGTTTTAATATTTTAGCCCTCGAAATCTCAAAGGCACCCTGCTGAGCTGAACCCTAGCTCAGCCTCTTTTCTCATATCCCGAGGTTCCTTTAGGAGGTGCCAGACCAAATATGCCCTTAAAGTACAACAGATCATCTTTAAGCATCCGAGGCTTAAGAGATCGACCCAATGCCACAAGCATTATTAGTTAAGCCATACGTTCAGGGCTTAGAAGGTCGGCCTAATAAGCCAGGCCTTACGCAGATCGGCCCACTGCTACGGGCCTTACAGAATCAATTGTGCTCAGGACTTAAGAGGTCGACCCAATACAATAGGCTTCATCATTTCAGCTTGTTTATGGGCTTAATAGGTCGGCTCAATGCTATAAGTCTTATCAGACCGGCCCAGTGCTCAATGCTTAACAGATCAGCCCAACGCTATGGGCCCTGTCAAGTCGGCCCAAGCCATATTTTACCCTTATCAATTTGAAATCTTCCAAAATGACTACAAAAATAGTTTACAATTATTTAAAATCCATTATAGAATGACTCAATCCAAATAACCTCAATGGCTTTGTTATTATGAACTTGAAATCCATAGCTCAAATTCTTCCATCCAAATGGAGGAAAAATATATTTCGGTCCTATAACTTGGACTACTTGGAAATTTAACCCTCTAAGTAGTCACGTTTAAATTTTGGTCCAATATTTTTAAAAAATTTGACTTTTACTCCGATTTTGACCAAAAGTGTAATTTTATCGGAAATTACTGACTGTAACTGGTGAGGTACAAACATATTAAAGATTTGGGAAAATTGTCACCTAAGCATTGAAATCCTCAAATGTTATGTGTGAATTTTGGTGATTGAACATGTCAATTTTTGCACCGAATCACCCGAAATTCCTAAAATTCTTACCATTAACAGCCACTGATCCTAGTCAGCAGTTCTAGTAAAATTACATAATTTTGGTCAAAAATCAAACTAGATGTCGAAACTTTTAAAAGAGATTGGATGAAATTTCAAGGTTTAGGACCAAAAGACTATTTTCCCAGAAATTAACTAGCGTGACGAATAATCAAATACACAACAAAAATTTTGAAATTTGTGATTAGAATCACAACAAGATTCAACTACGAGGCCTGAAGGGCACTATTATATATAATCTTGTGGGATCAAAATTACATTTATTTTTTCTATAGTTATATTCTGACACATACATATATATATATATATATATATTCTTTGGCACTTTGTACAGTAGTATTTTTCTTTTACCACAAAAAATAAATGTTAGTCTAATTTGGAAGTGGATATTTTGTGCAGGCAGTACAAAATGAAGGTGTTAATTGATCTTCACGCGGTTGAAGGATCACAGAATGGTAATGACCACAGTGGAAGCAGAGATGGATTTCAGGAATGGGGAGCATCCTACATACCTCATACTGTAGCTGTCATTGATTTCTTGGCTAAAAGGTTAATTTTACATCTCCTGCTTTCATATCCTACTATACCATCTGTTAAAATTCAAGGGTCGAATTCTTAAGTTTGCAGTGAGTGTTGTGCAGAGTGTTGGCAACACCTCTAGGTGTCACCCAGCGGAAACTTGTGTTTTTTAGATTCTTTGTTTATTTTATCAATTAAGAAAAATAACCAAAACATAGAAATGAGATTGAACACAGAAAATAAAAATTTGCACAAGTATAAAAATACTTGTGCGGCGCCACTAAGGCAAAAACAATGAAGTAAAATTTGATTACACAAAATAAAGAACAAGACAAAGACTTCCCTATTGTATTTGGTCTTTCTACTCAACCTTCTACCATAAACAGAAGAGAACAACTATAACCTATCCCAGATTACAGATCGTCTCTCAAAACTACCAAGAAGAACCAACTCTCAAGAGGTGTTGTGAAAGGTGACGTCAACACCTGTCGAACACACTTGACACCTCTCCCTCTTCTTGTGAAAAAAACTTGGACTCTTTTGTGAAAAACTCTGATCTTTTGCTCTGGAATCCGTACCCAGCTTTGTGCAATCTCCTTGCCCTTTATAGAACGGCCACATCCATACAAAATAGGTCATACAACCAACTTTCAAGTTAAGGGGTTAGTAGGAGATTGAGAGATGTTGGTTCCTTGAAAGTAGGACACAATCCCCACTATCTCTCAACTCCCAAACAACTGACTTATATCTTCAAATCCACGTAATTGAGCCTGCAAATTATTAGTCTATTTTTGTTCTAGAAAATTGGCAAAATAACAAGATAAAAATATTTTAAAATTATTAGAGTATTGACTCAATAAGTCAACTCTGACACCATCATCTCAATTAATGCATTTTAAAAATCTCAATCGGTAATAATCTATATTACAACAAAGTAAAATAAGTTTAAGTGATTTTTATTTATTTATTTATTTAAATTTCAGGTATGGTAATAGGTCAAGCCTAGGGGCCATTGAACTTATAAATGAGCCATTAGCACCAGGGGTGTGTTTGGATGACTTAAGTAACTACTAAAAACAAGGGTATGGTGCAGTAAGGAAGTATAGTTCAAGTGCATATGTAATTCTATCAAACAGATTAGGAGCAGCCAGTAACACAGAGCTTCTTCCTCTTGCTAAAGGCCTCTCTCGTTCCGTCATCGATGTGCATTACTACAATCTGTACTCCGATATGTTCTCAAATATGAATGCACAGCAGAACATAGACTATATATATAATCAGCGAGCCAAGGCGTTGCAACAAGTCACTCCCACCAATGGTCCTCTTAGTTTTGTTGGTAAGTCTCAAGTTGGTTCAATTAATAAGCTCTCATATTTTGTGAATATATATATATATATATATAGGATTTGGTTCAAATGAGACCACCCTCTCTAGGTGAGACAGTATGGACTCATCTTACCCATTGATCTTAAAAAATGAAGGAATGTGATTAATTCAGTTTTTTTTTAATTTCCCTGATTTCCGCCAATTTAAGGGTAAGGTGGTAATTTTGTAATTCAAATTAGTGGTCCCAGCGGAGTTTATGGGAAATTTGAGATTGAAAGCTAGGATTTGGTGTCGGAATTTAAGGAAATATTTTTTTTTCCAAATATTTTTATTTTCTGATCTGATTAGGGTTCTTCTCTTTGCATAATTAGACATCAAATAATGCATATTTAGTTGTTTTGTTGGCACTGTTTTACGAAAACAAGACATAATTGAATATAACGTACTGCATATTTCGTTATTCTACACTGCATAAATAGGTTCAACGTAATGTATATTCAGTTATGAAAATGAGATGTTGCTTTTAGAAATTATAAAAATGGGATGTTACATAATGTACCGCATATTTAGTTATTCCACATAATTGCATAGATAGTTTGTAGATAATGCATAGTTAGTTGATTTAGTTGCATAGTTTATGACGTCTTGCATAGTTGGGTATCTTTGTACTACATATTAGTTTTTTTTTTTTGCATAGATAGTTTTCGGATAATGCATATTTAGTTTATTTTTGTTGCATATTTTGAAATATGTAATATCCTACAGATATATGCATCGTTTCATAAGTATATATGCATCGTTTAATGAGTATTTATACATCATTTCATTAGTATCTATACATCGTCTTATTCGTGAAAATTACAGTTTTTTAAGAGTTGATGTTAATGGATAGTTTCGAGTTCTCCATCGACGTCTACACCATTGATGTTTTGTGTAGAGTTTTTTCCACGACTGATGATTCATCATGCATCATGATTCGAACATAAGCGCATCTTCTTCACTGTTTTATTTTTCATAGTTCGAGTTCTTCAAATTTGCGTTAATGGTGGAATTGTGTGTGTGTGTGTGTGTGTGTGTGAGAGAGAGAGAGAGAGAGAGAGAGAGAGAGAGAGAGAGAGAGGGAGGCGTGAGGGAGAGGGAGGGAGAGAGAGACACGTGAGATGAGAGATGCATGAGAGAGAAAGAGATTCGATTCCTACCTTGTTATGTTATTTTACCCTATTACCCTTATGTTAATTAAATTAATATTTTAATATAATTTTTATCCATTAAATCACACTCATTGATTAATAGTGGAGGATGGTAGAGATTAGTCCATTGTGTCACACCTAGAGACATGATCTCACTTGATCATCCCTATATATATATATATATATATATATATATATATGGATGAGATCCTATGAGACCATAGCTATAGGTAGGAACATGAGACTCAATCCACACCCTCTAACCAAATAAAATAAAAGGCTAGGATTTAATGGCATTTTAGAGTAATTAAAAAATAGTGGGGACCAAATAGGGGTACATTTGGAATGTTAAAATCAGCCAAATAACTGTTTTCCTAAAATCAAGGAATAGAATCTTACCATAATCACCATCTTGTTCTCCCAACGTGAACGCATCGTCCAAAAACCAGAAAAAAAAACCCACGATCAAAGCAACGTCTTCTCCCAGCGTCCAAATATCAGCCTTCATCATCGTCTTCTCCCACGATCAAAGCAACGTAAAAAACACAGAAATCCCACGCAAAAATCGATCCAACTAATATTCTCGTGATCAAAAACACCAAAAAATCCACATCAACAGGATCGGTATTGCAATGTCACAGACACAGGATACCCCCTCCACAAAGCAGTAATATTTGTAATGTTAAACAATCAAAAATGTGTGGTTCGAATGCATGTAATGTTAAACAATCAAAAAATTCTCCAATTAATTTTGTACATATAGCTTTGGAATTCTGTGCATATAACTTTCTAATTCTGTGCATATAGCTTTGTAATCTGTACATATAGCTTTGCAAATCTGTAACTCGTGTATATTATATGCTTAGAGTATGTGTGTTTAGTTCGTATTAATGATATCCGTGTTTAGTGTCTCGAATTTGTGTATTTATTATGAAAAATATGTATCACATATAATGTAACACATATAACTTCTGTACATATGTGTGTTTAGTTAGTATTAATGAAATGTGTACATAGTGTCTAGAATCTGTGTATTTATTATGAAAAATGTGTATCACCTATAATATATCCAAAATAGCTTCTGTACATATGTGTGTACAGTTGGTATTAATGAAATGTGCGCATAGTGTCTCAAATGTGTGTATTTAGAATGAAATATATATATAGTACATATAGCTTCTAATATATGTGTGTATAGTGTCTCACACATAATGTATTCCCTAAATACGTTTTTGCCTATTAACAATGCATCTAATATATGTTTAAAGCATTAATTATGAACACAAATGGCATTAAATATGTGTACTTATACAACAAATATTGGTGAGTTCAATTTTGCACCATACGTTCATGTTCTGTAAATATGGATTTACACGATACATTTAAAATCTGTGTAAATAGTATTCAGAATTTGTTGTTTTAATATCTAAATATTGTGTTTTTGCAGATCAAGATCCAGATTACACAGTTCACGTTGGTCAGAGGCTCGAAATCTCACCTGGATCAACTAAATATTGGATCCCAGAGGTTGAGCAAGAAAAAATCCCTCGTGCCAACATGCATTTCCGTACATTGGAGGCAGGAATACAATTTTATAAGGATTATGGTTTGTGTAGTGGCTTCGACGTTAGAAGAAGCACTACGAAGAACAAAGGGAGTGGTAGTCATCTGAAAAGCAGGCTCCAAAGCCAAAGAGAAAAAGCCATAAAAGCAAGCACAAAACTGAAAAGAAAATGTGGGACATGCGGTAAGGTTGCAACACATAATAGCAGGACATGCCCGACCCGCACCAGCACCCCCTGAGCGCTATGTGTATTTGTCACACTGTTCAATTTTTTAGTGTAATATTTACGATTGGCAATTTATAATTTGTTTACATAATTCTGAACATAAACATACTATATCTGCAACCTATTTACACATTATCTGTGTATTACCCACACATCGTCCTTCAATGACAACATCAAGATCAATAAACGTATGTTTTGGAATTATGTGTTTAAAGATGTCGAATTATGTGTTTTTAGTTATGTAATAATGTTTGTTTAGTAATAGCATATTGTTTTTGTTATTTTGTGCAAGCATGTATATTTGGTTTGGAATTATGTGTTTTTAGATGTAGAATTATGTGTTTTTAGTTTTGCAATAATGTTTGTTTAGTAATAGCATATTGTTTTTTGTTATTTTGTGAATGTATATTTTGGTTTGGGATTATGTGTTTTTAGATGTAGAATTATGTGTTTTTAGTTTTGCAATAATGTTTGTTTAGTAATAGCACTTTTTTTTTTTTTTTTGTGCGAGTATGTATACTTGTTTTGGAATCATGTGTATTTAGCAATAGAATAATGTGTGTTTAGTTATATAATAATGTGTATATAGTTTTGGGTTAGTGGATACTTAATTGTACATAATTTTGTGCGTAAGACACACAATGTAATAACTATAATACAATATTAATATTTGTATAACAACATTCGACCATATGTACATGAAAAATGCAAATTTATATTGATTAAAGAGAAAACACCTTGTCCCCGAACCATTCATATCCACAATTCAAGAAACCATCTAAGTCATATGCAAATGGCTCCAAAGACAAAAAAACACCAACGATAGTAACCTAACTATACAAAATGATGAGCACATTCGCATACTACGTTGTCTATTTAAAACAAAACTACAATACGATCTTCCCCGTCCAAAACTTTTACGGCTTCTTCCAAACATCTATCCTTTAGCTCATTGCTATGGTGGAGGATTATTGCAAATTTGAGTACTTCGTGCGTAAGTTAGGCAGTTGAGACGCATTATTCTTCTCCAAACCACAATCCCATCCCTTGGTGCCACCGCCCATGTAGCTCTCCATATGCCTCATGGCATATATACCACAATCAACTTTGTTTGTGGTATCTCTCCAAGGCATGCATACTCTAGACGGGGTGAATTTCCGGACAACATTAGCCATTTCCGGGCAGCCTTTAGTCTCCAAGTAGTTTGAAAATATCCGAACCTGCAAAATATACCATGGAAAACAACTTCAAACTTCGTAGACTATATATTATAATTAACCATATCATACTAACTAACTACACATAATTTCAAACTTAAATACACACAATTACATACCTATATAAACACACCCATTCTGCACTCAAAAATTATCTTCCCATATCTTTAACTCTGATCACTATAAAATCCAAAAACATGTGGGGTTGGGGTGGGGTTGGCCGGGGGGTGTGTATGGGTGACTGTATTGTATCAAATAATTTATTGTTTAGTCCTTCAGCTTTTCTAATTCAAATTTCAAATTCACAGAAAAGTACTTTAATGTATATATCTTTGATGCATCGTCCGAAAAAAACAATGTGCTATTACTAAATAAACATTATTACGAAACTAAAAACACATAATTCTACAACTAAAACACATAATTCCATGACAGTATGCTATCCAAGGCATATATATGCTGAGTAAAAACATAACAGTCGGGACAAATGTTTCAGCAAATCTTGTACAAATTCTAATACCTTAGAACACAATTTACAACTGATAAAAAAGCAACATGCATAACTGATTGAACGCAAAAAAAGCTCACCAACTTGTCCAGCAAATCTCCATATTTCTCCATTTGCTTCCAAACAGACGAGTTGTCGATAATATGGCAGTTAAACTCTTGACATCAAAGGTCACCAGAAAGATGTGCTCGCTCTTACAAATCGGGAAGAAAAACTGAAACACGCTATACATTAGGGTCTTAGTAATTAACAGAAAAGATTTGAAAAAACAATGAGATTAATTACCAGTACTTACCATGTCAAAGTTGTTCAATTTATCGGAGCTCGGGTCACCAAGCTCTGTGTCGAGTCCTTGCACAAACGACTGATACACAGTGTTCTCATCTAAGCCATCCCCCGGACTAACGATCGTGAACAACTACAGCACATATACACAAAAATAAAAAAAATAAAACACGGATTTTAAGACTTGAAAACACTGAAGAAAAATGAAAACAAGAAACTAAAAATAGGATAAACATACCAAAAAGCGAGGAAGCAAAAAAATTTGTTCGGTGTGAATCGCTACTCCTCGATCCCTCCATACCATTCAACATCCATGCCCAAAGGTCCAAAATAGAAACATTAATGTAACCTCCGGGACGCATAGTCTCCACAATTTCCCTCGACAAAAGTTTGTCACCGGCGTTAAATACAATATCATCTCTAGATGGAAAAAAAAGAATTACAGTGTAGATAAAAAAAATGAAACTAATTAGTTGGATGATAAACGAATCCTTACTTGTTTATCCCAGGATTTTCAAAAAGCCATTTCGCAATCATGTTCTCATTTTGATTAGGCTTCGAGGAGACGTCGATCTGTCTAGTCACAAATGGCGAAGACAGTACCACACTTTTCTTTGTCTTCCTAGTAGCTCTACGGGAAAAAACCTTCTTAGATCTTTCTAAGGCAATGTCGCGCTGCCCCTTGACCTCCCCAGAGCCACTAGGTTTCACGCCACCAACCTCCATTTCGACATCCTACGAACCCAATAAGAATAATTATGAGCTCGTATACACATTGATGATGTAAATCATAAAAGATGGGGAAAAAATACGTACGGTCTTTGGATTCTCACTCAAAGGCGCGTCATGCCCCCCAGAACCACCAATCTCAGAATCTTGCACCTATAAACCAAAAATATATAAAAATAAAGCTACTTATACACAAAATAAAACTACCTATACATAATGTAACTAACTAAACATAAAACAGAACTAAATAAACATAATTACAACCCTAAATGCACATAATATTTTACTAATTTAAACATAGAGTAGCTGATTTTTCGATCCCCACTTGCATCACAGCCCCCCCAACATTCATTTCCAGAACCTACAAAACATACAATAGTGTGAACTAAAAAAATACTTAAAAGCAAAACTAATTAATCATAATATATAAGTAATGTAAACATATATAATACCCCAACCTCCATGCTTGCCATACCACCGTCTCGCACATCTCCCTCTTCGTTGACACTCTTCTCATAGTGCCGAGACGTGTCAAGAATGTCCTCCCATCTACCAACATTGGTATCTTGAGTCAAGCCAAGAGAAAAGCTTGGTGCCTCATCACACCATTTCTTGAATTCATCTCTCTTCAGAAATGCACTTTCGATCGCCTCAATTGTAGCAATATTCTCCGCCTTGCTCCAAAAGACTTCATTCTGTTGACTTTCAGTCCCTTCCATACCATCGTCCGAACGACGAACCCCACCCGGTAACGCAGTTGAGCATAAGAAGCCCTTCGCAACGTTCCTAACCATGGCAAATTTTGCGTCCTCGACCAAGTCCTTTGGAGCAGACTGAAGAATAGATATAATCTCGACAACATCGGAGGACAAACATTTTAATCTGTCAAGTAAACGACCAGTTATCCCCTGCACATCAAAAATATGTGTATTAAATCAGTAAGTGTATATGCACAAGATTTACAAACTAAATACACATAATCACTAACATGAATGTACATAATTAGAATATACATAATTTAAACACTAATTACACATATTTCAAACACTAAATGCACATAATATAAACCTGAATACACATAATCACTAACCTGAAAGTACATAAATAGAATATACATAACTTAAACACTAATTAAACATATTTGAAACACTAAATGCACATAATATAAAACTAAATACACATAATTACTGAATACACATAATCACTAACCTGAATGTACATAATTAGAATATACATAATTTAAACACTAATGACACATATTTGAAACACTAAATGCACATAATATAGACCTAAATGCACATACACTAACCTGAATGTGCATAAATAGGATATACATAATTTAACACTAATTACACATATTTGAAACACTAAATGCACATAATATAAAACTAAATACACATAATTACTAACTAGAATGCAAACAAAAATATACATAATTTAAACACTAATTACGCATATTTCAAAAACTAAATGCACATAACATAAAACTAAAATACACATTCGGATGAACAACGCCGATCGGCCAGGGATGACGAGGTCCCCCGACCTGAAAGCATCCTTCTCCTTCCAAGCCCCGACAATTCAAATTGCGGCTAAATTGGTGCTTCCCCATCAAACGGGGGCTCGATAAACCCCATCCCAAACCCACCAAGGTCAATTTCCTTATTGTTCCTTTCCTTTAGTTTGTCCCCGCTCCAAGCCGACACGATGGGGACCGTCCTTGGAACACTCCGCCTCACGCACTTAACTCTATCAACATAAAATACCTGTGCAATTACATAGATTACATCAAAAAAAGAACATGCTCCAAAAAAATCAAAAAAAAAAATAGTGGGATATAATACTTCCAAAAACAGCAAGGGCCCATTAAATTCAGTATTATCTTCCGGCGACCAGGCTGCTCTCTTTTCAACCAATGTTGTCAATGTATGCTCACACCATGCTAAGTTCCTAACATTTCTGACGTCTACAAGGCTTTTAAGTAAGTGAGGATACACGTATGCAGTTGAAAAATTACCAATAATAAGGTACTCAATCAATATCAAGAAGAGCCTTCTAAACCAATCACCGCCATCCACAAAACTCCGCATTTTATCAGCCACTTGCTTCGGTGTTATCTTGTAATCCTCCCTCCCGAACATAGCAGGCCATCCAGTGTACAAATCGCAAGTCTCCGATTTTGTTTTCTTCACTATTGGCTCCTGCCCGTTGGGGAACCCCAATACTCTCTGGACATCATTCGGTTCAATGCGAATGCGCCTAATACTATCCAACAATAACTCCGAGCTAGCCAGGTTAAAATTTTCAACTAACCAATACATTAGCTGAGATGGGAAGTCGACAATTGAAAGAGAAATCAAACTTCCGAATCCCATATCAACAATCGCATCAATCTGAGCCGGGGAAAGATTTACAAGCGCATTCACCAACACCCTTGGGTTCGACCTAGTCAATAATGTCGTATATAAATTCTTTGCCCTCTTCCCCCGACCATCGCCTTCGTCCCCACTCCCCGCGGCCCTTTTCCCCTTGTTTTTCGCCATTTAGTTGGTAAAACAAAACCTACATAAAAAATAGAACCAATTATTTACAAAAAACATACAACTAACTGTCCATTAGCATAAACCATATTCACATTATTATATAACTAAACACAGATAATTCTATAGCTAAGTACACATGATTCCAAATCAAATATCATACCCCCACCAAAATAACAAAAAACAGTTTACCATCATACAAAAGGGCAAACTGAGCAAGGAAATGCAACACATAAACCATAAACACATTATTATACCTAAACACACAGAATTCTATATCTAAATACACATGATTCCAAAACAAATATACATGCCCCCACCAATTATATCTCATTCAACAAACCCCCAAAATTAAAACCCACATAAAATAGTACATTATACATGCCCAAGGACTGCTACAATAATCCCTCCTTAACACGGCAATTGCTCTATTCCAAGGCAGAATGTAATGTTTAATAACATGATCAACTATCCCAACATACATAAAATCTTTGCCAGGACCAGTTACAGAGTCCGTAAATTGGTTAAAATAATCGGCAACTACTTCATTGCTCGACGAATTAATCAAATAATCCAATAGCCTCACATAATCAAGCTTCAAAAATTTTGCAAATCTCTTATACCTAGAAGTTTATTCCCTAAAATTAAACAAATAAGAACAATAGAAATCAATAATAAAAACCCAAATTGGAACCCTAACATCAACAAACACAAAAATAAAAAGAAAATAAAAATCACAGATAACTTACAATATTTTGTGCGAGAACCGTGATGAAGATAGGAGATGATTACTGCTAGTTGCAGATTGAGCCCTACCGTGGTGAAGATATGAATAAGAATCAATACAGTTTAATTATCCTTTGAATAAAATCTGGAAAGACGGGACGATGTCGTGGAGGAGACGGTGGCAGATGAATAAAATCTGGAGAATAGGAACCGATATCGTGGTGGAGAGATGAAGATATCCAGCGAGTTCGAGAATTAGGAGACGGCCCGATGGAGTGAAGCGGATGAAAGAAAGAAAGGAATCGGGTATCTCGGAAAGAGGGAGAGAAAATCGCGGGGATATGAATAAGAATCGATCTGATTACAAATTCAAAAATTAGGGGTTTACAATTATATCCTTGGAATAAAAAGACAGATTACTTTCCTACCCTTGCTTGCCACTACCATGACTAAAATAGATGGGTAAAATCTGGACCATTGAATATTAAATCAAATGGTCTAGATGTGGTCTCATGTTCTTACCTAAAGGCCCTGGTCTCATTTGATCATATCCCTATATATATATATATATATATATATATATATATATATATATATAGGGATGAGATCCTATGAGACCATAGCTATAGGTAGGAACATGAGACTCAATCCACACCCTTCAACCAAATAAAATAAAAGGCTAGGATTTAATGGCATTTTAAAGTAATTAAAAAATAGTGGGGACCAAATAGGGGTACAATTGGAATGTTAAAATCAGCCAAATAACTGTTTTCCTAAAATCAAGGAATAGAATCTTACCATAATCACCATCTTCCAGTCCCCCAACGTGAAAGCATCGTCCAAAACCAGGGAAAAAAACCCACGATCACAAAGAACGCGTCTCCTCCCGGTGTCCAAATATCAGACTTCAACATCATCTTCTCCCACGATCAAAAGCAACATAAAAAACACAGAAATCCCACGCAAAAATCGAACCAACAAATATTCTCGTGATCAAAAACACCAAAAAATCCACATCAACGGGATCGGTATTGCAATGTCACAGACACAGGATACCCCCTCCACAAAACAGTCCCAACAAGGTAATATTTGACACCAATTCATCAGCAAAAATGTGTGGTTCGAATGCATGTAATGTTGAACAATAAAAAAATTCTCCAATTAATTATGTACATATAGCTTTGGAAATTCTGTGCATATTGCTTTGTAATTATGTGCATAAAGCTTTGTAATTCTGTGCATATAACTTTGTAATTATGTGCATATAGCTTTGTAATTTTGTGCATATAGCTTTGTAATTACGTGCATATAGCTTTGTAATTCTGTGCATATAGCTTTGCAAATCTGTAACTCGTGTATATTATATGCTTAGAGCATGTGTGTTTAGTTCGTATTAATGATATACGTGTATAGTGTTTCGAATTTGTGTATTTATTATGAAAATATGTATCACATATAATGTAACACATATAGCTTCTGTACATATGTGTGTTTAGTTAGTATTAATGAAATGTGTATATAGTGTCTCGAATCTGTGTATTTATTAGTAAAAATGTGTATCACCTATAATATATCCAAAATAGATTCTGTACATATGTGTGTTCAGTTGGTATTAATTAAATGTGCGCATAGTGTCTCAAATCTGTGTATTTAGAATGAAATATATGTAGTACATATAGCTTCTAATATATAGTGTCTCACATATAATGTATTCCCTAAATACATTTTTGCCTATTAACAATGCATCTAATATATGTTTAAAGTATTAATTATGAACAAAAATGGCAATAAATATGTGTACTTATACAACAAATATTGGTGAGTTCAATTTTGCACCATACATTCATGTTCTGTAAATATGGATTTACACAATACATTTAAAATCTGTGTAAATAGTATTCAAAATTTGTTGTTTTAATATCTAAATATTGTGTTTTTGCAGATCAAGATCCAGTTACGATTCACGTTGGTCGAGGCTCGAAATCTCACTGGATCAACTAAATATTGGATCCAGATTACATAATTCTGAGCATAAACATACAATATCTGCAACCTATTTACACATTATCTGTGTATTACGCACACATCGTCCTTCAATGACAACATCAAGATCAATAAACGTATGTTTTGGAATTATGTGTTTAAATATGTAGAATTATGTGATTTTAGTTATGTAATAATGCTTTTTTAGTAATAGCATATTGTTTTTTGTTATTTTGTGCAAGCATGTATATTTGGTTTGGAATTATGTGTTTTTAGATGTAGAATTATGTGTTTTTAGTTTTGCAATAATGTTTGTTTAGTAATAGCATATTTTTTTGTTATTTAGTGCAAGTATATTTTGGTTTGGGATTATGTGTTTTTAGATGTAGAATTATGGGTTTTAGTTTCGCAATAATGTTTGTTTAGTAATAGCAAGACTTTGCATTTTATGAATTTTTTTGTGCAACCATGTACACTTGTTTTGGAATCATGTGTATTTAGCAATAGAATAATGTGTGTTTAGTTATATAATAATGTGTATATAGTTTTGGGTTAGTGGATACTTAACGTACATAATTTTGTGCGTAAGACATACAATGTAATAACTACAATACAATATTAATTTGTATAACAACATTCGACCATATGTACGTGAAAATGCAAATTTATATCGATTAAAGAGAAAACACCCCACGCCGAACCATTCATATCCACAATTCAAGACCATCTAAGTCATATGCAAATGGCTCCCAAAGACAAAAAACACCAACGATAGTAACCTAACTATATAAAAATGATGAGCACATTCGCTAACTACATTGTCTATTTAAAACAAAACTACAATACGATCTTCCCCGTCAAAACTTTTTGGCTTCTTCCAAACATCTATCCTTTAGCTCATTGCTATGGTGGAGGATTATTGCAGCTGAGTACTTCGTGCGTAAGTTAGACAGTTGAGACGCATTATTCTTCTCCAAACCACAATCCCATCCCTTGGTGCCACCACCCATGTAGCTCTCCATATGCCTCATGACATATATACCACAATCAACTTTGTTTGTGGTATCTCTCCAAGGCATGCATAGTCTACACGGGGTGAATTTTCGGACAACACTAGCCATTAGCGGGCAGCCTTTAGTCTCCAAGTAGTTTGAAAACATCCGAACCTGCAAAATATACCATGGAAAACAAATTCAAACTTCGTAGACTATATATTATAATTAACCATATCATACTAACTAACTACACATAATTTCAAACTTAAATACACACAATTACATACCTATATAAACACACTTATTCTGCACTCAAAAATTATCTTCCCATATCTTTAACTCTGATCACTATAAAAACCAAAAAATGTGGGGTTGGGGTGGGGTTGGCCGGGGGGTGTGTATGGGTGACTGTATTGTATCAAATAATTTATTAATTAGTCCTTCAGTTTTTCCAATTCAAATTTCAAATGCACTGAGAAAAGTACTTTAATGTATGTATCTTTGATGCATTGGTTTGAAAAACACGATGCTATTACTAAATAAACATTATTACGAAACTAAAAACACATAATTCTACAACTAAAACACATAATTCCATGATAGTATGCTATCAAGGCATATAGATTTGAGTAAAACAAAATTATTTACCAAAACATACAACTAATCGTGTCCATTAGCATAAACCATATACACAATATTATATAACTAAACACACAAAATTCTATAGCTAAACACACAGAATTCTATAACTAGGTTCACATGATTCCAAATCAAATATACCTACTCACACAAAATTCTATAACTAAACACACAGAATTCTATAGCTAAACACACAGAGTTCTATAACTAAGTTCACATCATCCAAAATCCAAACTGAGCAAGGAAATGCAACACATAAACCATAAACACATTATTATATACCTAAACACACAGAATTCTATATCTAAGTTCACATGATTCCAAATCAAATATACCTACACACACAGAATTCTATAACTAAATACATGATCAATTCTATAGCTAAAACATACATAAAATTCTATATCTAAGTTCACGTCATCCAAAAGGGCAAACCGAGCAAGGAAATGCAACACAAAAACCAAAAAAAAGCTCACCAACTTGTCCGCAAATCTCCATATTTATACCCTAAAATTGAAGAATGAAAATAATAAAATAGACCATAAAAACACAAAATAGAACCCTACAAAGAACAAACACCAAAATCGATTAGAAAAACTTACACCCAAATTGAACCCAAGAAGCTTGTGTTGAACCCCGTCCACGAATAGTCGCCAAAAATCGAGAGATGTTCAAACCCTAGATACTTGGTGATCGATATTTTGAAACGGAGAGATAGAGGAAGCAGTTTAGGTAGGATGAGATGAAGCAATTTTTCGATTTTTTTTTTTTAAAGGGAGATGGAGATAGAGGAGATGGAGATGGAGGAAGAAAGATTTCGTATTTTTGAAAGAGAAAGAAGAGAAAATCGTGGGATTATGAGATATCAAATTTCGATTACAAAATTCGAAAATTAGGGATTTACAAATATATCCCTTAACTTAAAGGGCAAATTACTTTCCTACCCTTGCGTGCAACCACCCATGCCTAAAATTGAGAGTAAAATATGGACCATTGATTATTAAATCAAATGGTCTAGGTGTGTCTCATGTTCTTACCTAAAGGGTTTGGTCTCATTTGATCATATCCCTATATATATATATATATATATATATATATATATACAGGGAAAATAGTTTTTTTGGGTCTTGTAACTAGCTCCATTCGGATATTAGTCCTCTAAATAGTTATAGTTACCACAAAATTTTGGTCCAATATCATTAAAAAATCTGGACATTTAGTCTGATATTTGACCGAAATTGTATAATTTTACCGTAATTGCTAATTAGGACTGATGGGTGCTAATGTTTAAGGAGAATAAATTTAATATTTCAGGAGAATGAAAACAAATGTATAACTTATAATAATATTTTTGCAGGAGAATGGACTGGTGAGTGGGGGGGTTCAAAATGCGCCAATGCAAGAGTATCAAAGATACGCCAAGGCTCAGGTTAGACGTTTATGGCAAGGCCACGTTTGGATGGGCTTATTGGTCTTACAAATGTCAATATAATCACTGGAGTCTCAAGTGGATGATTGAGAACAACTACATTAAATTGTAATAAAAAAAGTAATTATGTGTTATTGTTGCTCAAAGAACAAATATATGCTCGTTGGAGTAACAACCTTTAAGTATGATATTTCAATAAAATATGGTCTTTTACTTCATTTCTACTTTCCACAGAACCCCATACATACAAAATTTTCGTTTCAGAAATTATGTTTACGGAAATGCCAATATTTTCCCAATAACTTTATACTAGTAGGAAATTAAGATGGGCCATATTGAAAATAACTTGAGTGAAAACCATCACTGTAATTCAAGAGCGTTTATATTAACTAGTAAAAAACACGTGCGTCGCACGTGATCCACATGACTTTACTAAAATAATTTTATTGATTAATATTAAAATATTAAAAAGTGAAATAAATATTAATTAAATTTAAATATTACACAATATTTAATATATATTTTGTTTTACTTTAATTATAGATCAATATGAATTGTTAAATAATCATTTTAAAGAATTCAATCCCACAAAAAATTTACAATTAGTATAACAACGAAATAAGTTTTATATTAACTTACAATCACATTCATCGGTCTTTTATTTCATTGTAATGGCTAGAAAAGTATTCTCTTACATGATTTTCGAATTCTTTTAGCATTAGATGCATTTTACATAATCAAACAAATAATTTAGTTTATAAATTATAAGCTAATGATTAGTAAATCACATGCAAGTTATCACATTAAAAAAAATAATTAAATATTATACCAAAATCCATCATAATATCACCATTTTATTTATTATTGTTATTTAATTAAAATAAAATAAAATAAAGGTTAGTCAAATTCTTATACTTCATGTGCTTACTTCTTTAATTTTATCTCAGTTCTTCGATTAAAGAAATGTAAAAAAAAATTACAATATAATATATATGTAAAAAAATTCAAATATTATTTTAATTCTAGTAAGAAAGTCAATATTTTATCATTAACACTTAAACTTAAAGTTTGTAGTCCTCCTATTCCAGTGTCTTAAAATAATAAATATTAACCTAATATATAAAAAAATTAATCCATTATTTTCATCGAGAGCCAGATATTAAATAAAACTATGAAAAAATGATAAGTCGAAATCTGAGTTTTGAAACTCTATTCAATTGCACAAAAATATCTTTATTTAATAAATAATAAAACCAAAGACAATCAAGTCTTATGAAAGAAAAAATAAGTTAACAATTTTTACGTGTCAATCTTCAATAATAAAATATAATACTAATTAACTCTTATGTTTGAATTTCTTTTTTCATTCACTTATGTTTTTAAAAGTTATACATAATAAATTAAAAACTAATATAGTATTTTAAATTTCATAAAGTTTTAGAAAGATATGTTATATTATTAGAGTTTGTACGTGCAATTGAATTTAGCTATTTTGGTTATACTAAAATTTACATAGTCAAAGATTTTGTAGCCGCATAGTTATGAAAATTGTAATTATTCTTATTATACTGAAACTAATCTATATTTGTTTGAAGAGACTGTAAATTTAAAATTGATCTCATTTAATCTCGTTTACAAAATCATATTATTAATTATCAATCCATTTTTAGTGCCTTTTTATTGAAAAAATGGTATATAGTACTTTAATCTTTATTTAAAATTTTGATTGAATTTTTGATCAAGTAAGAAAATATGGTTGCCAAAAATTTAGATATCAAGTGTTAACCCCCCCTAACTATTCTCTTCCGCATCCTTATGTGAAGCCCCGATTTTTCCGAGCTTATAATTGATTCTTATTGTCGTCTATGTATTTGATCGACTATTTTACCGCGTCACTTTGACGGGTAATTATTAATAATATATATTTTGTACTTTATTTTATTTTATTTAATTACTTGTGATCATGATCTTTATTAATTCTATTTTGCATTTATGATCACTTGATTGATCATTATTACTATTTTTGTATTTATTAGTCACCTTAGAATTTTAAGAGACTATTTATTTTAGAGACTTTTACCTTATAGAATTAAGATTTTGATTTAGATTAAGTGATCATGAGACTTATAAGTGATCAAGGAAATCACTAATTATTTTGGAGATTGATATATTTCATCTATTATCATCAAATTTTGGACAAAAAAAATATATGGAATTACCATAAAGCCCCTAGTATGGACGGCCATGATGATATTTTTGGAGTAAAAATATCATCCAACTCTTGTACACCTACATCTTATATTAGTCATCTTGTGTATAATTATACTATTAATTCAAACATTATACACATCATCTCTTACATTACTTCTTTAATATTATTTTTGCCAACATGTTGGAAGTCTTCCAACATTCCATTCAAACCACCTCATGCCCATACCTTTGACCTCCAAAATGTTCCCCATGCAAGGAGGCAAAATGCAAGACACAAAATTAAACAAATTCCTCCCCCTCTCTCACTCAAGTGGACGGCCATGAGGCCTTTTGTTTCAAAAATTTATCAAAAATTTTACACCAACACATTCATCTCCTATACAAAATCCTCCTCCTTCTCTCTAAACCCCCTACCTCTCTCTACTCTTTTTTCTTACTTTCTTCTTCAACACTTAGAAAATTTTCAAGACTTCTCTCCTTATTCTTCATAAAATTCGAACACCCCTACTACAAGGTAAGATAATGGACTCTAGTGTATTTTTCTTCTTCTTCCTAATTTTTTTCAAATTTTGACACCCCTTTTTCATTTTTGAGAAATGGGCTGACCTTAGGTGATTTTGGAGTTGAACCAAAATTCCCAATTTTAAAGCTTCAACTAGTCTCCAATCACCTACTACACAAGGTAAAGTGTAGTCTTTCTCATTTTCTTATCTCCTTCTTTTTCTCCTTAATTTTTCTCTCATTTTTCTAACTTCAAATTTTTGATATTTCTTGACTTAGGGGCTGACCTAAGAAGCCTCATCCAAAAATTGTGAAATTTATCCTTTTATTTCACAATTTCCAATTTTAAGGTGGGTGGAGAAATACTTTCCAACTATTAGGTGTTTTTATTAAATTGCATGTAGAAATTTTGATTATGAGCCTTGAGATATATAATCTATGTATTGCATGTCAATTTTATGTATCAAATCATGAAAATTCCCAAGAGTTGCTCAAAATTGCTATTTATTGAATTTTAGGTGCATGCATGTACAATTTAATGTTTTATTTAATGAATTCTTGTATGTATTGGATATGCATGTGTATGATCTATAAAATTCATGTTTTGGATGACTTATAACCTGGACAAGTCGAGCATAATTGATTAAATTTCAATTTTGGACTTAAAAATGTAAAAATGGAAAGTTGGTGGACTAAATTGCAAGAAAATGAAAGTTAAAGGACCCCTCTACAAATTTCGAATTTTGGAAGTTTTAAGATAAATAAAATCAACCTTTAAAAGCCCAAGGACTAGATTGTAAAATTTTGAAAGTTTAAGGGCTACTTTGCAAATTTAAAAACTGTACCAGACCTTAACATTAAATTTTGAAATTTTCACTCTTAAGGTACTGGGATTGACATATTTTAAATGTATTCCAAAAATCCAAGTATTTAGGGCTTGGAAAGTAAATTTTCTAAAATTGAGGGACTAATATGTAAAATACTAAACTTGAGGACCCAAATGAAATTTCCAGGGACTTATGCAGCCCATGCACCTGGAAATACTAACTTAACTATAACTTAATTATATTTTGGACCCAAGATTCAAATTTCATAACAATTGGACCCCTAAAAGCCTTTAAGGCAATTATTTCAAAATGGGACAAAAATGATATTTTCAAAAGTTAAAGGACCTACACTTATTTATTTTAAAAACTGCTTTTGTCCCAATATCCTACCAACCTTAGTGACATGTTTCAACTGGAATCACAATAAAAGCCCTTCCGGTTTGTGAGTTCCGATTATTTCAAACTTAAGGTCCGAATTGGCAATTTTTACAAATTTGGGGCCAATGTGAGAATTTTACAAAACCTCGACCTCAAAACTTTAAAAACCTGAATCTCTGGACAATTTGGAGAATTTAGGAACTGACTTCATAATTTTTCAAGGTCGGGATATTTATTTATTCAATTTTTAACCCCAAAAGTGTTGGTTTTTACAAAACGGGGCTAAATTGAAAATTTTCTTTTATAAAGGACCTAACTCAAATTATTTTCTATTTTACTAAAATAGCCCTGGACCCTCTGACTTGGAGATTTAATTAAAATATTTTATTCTCCCAAAAACCCTTGACTTATCGGATCAATTTGACCGATTAATACCCGATCGCGGAGCGACTTCCTCGCCTTGCGATTTTGAATCTATAACGGGACTTATGTTCCACCTAATCTTTCAAGATATCGAAGGTTGCTTATCCTTTCGATAATCATCTTCATCCAAAAACTCCACCAACGCCATAATTGCCACTCGCATTTTTCAAAAAATTTCCTGAACTGCTTCCCTAAATCAACTATACTCATTGCTACAGTTGGTTTGCTGTACTTGTATTTACTTTCCTGCTTGAGTCAACTTGGTGTGTCGGGGTGTTACGAGGAAGAACGAAGGAATCGCTATCTGATCCACACGATTCCGGAGTTATCGGACCCGTTTGGTTGGCGCTACAAACCCGTACGCAACCGCTACTTGTTTTGCATTGGTTGGCGCTACAAATCCGTACGCAACCATTATCGCCTTGCATGGGATTGGCGTTACATTTCCGCACGCAATCCTACTGTCTTATTTGAATCACATAGTGCATGTGTGACCATGAACTGTTTTCTTGAACTGTATCAGTATATTACTTAAATATATTTATCACGACGTTTGTGGACTGTGTGTGAATTCATGCATCATACTCACGCATTTTCATGTAACTGTTTTCTCGCATTAACTATATATCGCCACACTTGCACACGATCACCCCATCCACTGAGATTTTTGTCTCATCCCCACCTATTTTCTAACCTTTAGATGAGGACTTCGTTGAAGATGCTGAACCGGCCTTGGATTGAGCCATTGTACTCCGCTTGTTGGATTTACTACTTCTTGTTGTTATTGATGGACTCATTTCTTTTGATTGTTGTTGGACTATTTTATTTTTCTTTTCATTCCGGTCTGTAATTGAAGGGCGTAGGACCCTTGACTTTTAAGTTGTTATCTTTGGCTGATTTTCGAGGATGTAATTTGGATTGTGGATGTTGTGGACTGTAAGTTGTACTTGTTATTTTATTTCCGCTGCTATTTAGACTCTGTTCCATTGAGTTTTCGTTGATATTCGTCTAGACTGTTTGGTTATTTGTATTTAAGTTGTGGATCGTCGTCGCGTCCCGTTTGGGGCGTGACACCTTATGCCCGGAATAATTTATATTACTGGCACTAAACATGGTCACTTCACTCCAATTTATTATTATATATTGTTTAACATAATAAATTTGAAACATAAGTATTATTTTGAATATTTTGATAATTATATTAGCGCCTAAATTAACATGTAATTTAAGAAATATTAGTCTTTGACATAAATATCAAACTATTTCATATTAAATAAGTTTAGTTTATTTATTTATTTGTTTACAATTTCATATACACACAGTGACTTTCCATTTCTGATTCTTGATTTCAAGTTTTTCATAATATTTGATTTTATAAAAAATAGAATAATTTGTACCCAAATTTATAATAATTGTCTTTGTGCTTGAATATTTATACGTCATAAAGGTGTGCTTTTAAAATGAACTGAAATTTTATCAAAAATATCAAATTATGCATATTATATGAAAGCCATTTAAT
The DNA here is from genome assembly GCA_016081115.2 of Rehmannia glutinosa. Classification (NCBI taxonomy): domain Eukaryota; kingdom Viridiplantae; phylum Streptophyta; class Magnoliopsida; order Lamiales; family Orobanchaceae; genus Rehmannia; species Rehmannia glutinosa. Next base: position 36,633,594 of record CM071928.1, on the reverse strand, counting down.
TTTTCTTTAGAATTTTATTTATGACCAACATATTTTTTTTAACTATTTACTTTTATTCTTTCAAACTTTTATAATATATTTCATTTGGTTTAATCCTAAACTATTTATATATGTGAGATTAACCCCCAAACTTATTTAGATCAATCTCAACTCATTAATGTCAAGTATAACCATTTATTTTTCAATATTTTTTATTCTTAGTTTTCATTCTTATTTGTTGTAATTATTTAATTTACTTAGTTTTTATGAATGTTATGTTAGTATTTGAACTAATATATAATTTGTAATATATAATTACTTTCTCAGTAGTCAAATTGTTACATGTTAAATGAGTTTATTTATATTTTCTTATGCATAACAGATATGATCTTTTAGACTAATCCAATTTTAGCTCATGTTTCACTCTTTCACACCATTTTATTAAAATTTAATTATTTTGGTATACGTTTTTATTATAAATATGTATCATATTGATATTTTAAACTAATAATTTTTGATGGTGTAATTTCAAACGACATTCAAGTTTTATCACAAATGTCAATACATATGGATTTCTTTTATTAAGTTTGTCTTCTTTGTTTTTCTTATAAATTTATATATACAACTTTTAACACTTTTCTGCACTTGTTCATAAAATTTATAGGATATAAAATAATTGAAAGATTGAAATCATAATATATTAAAAATAATAAAATAAAACTAAAACTTATAATGTTATATATAGAAAATTAAGTAAAAATCATATTAACACATATAGTTAAATTTAAAAGGTAACTTTTTTATCGCGACAAACTTGTTTTGGTTCTTGTTCGCGCTTTTTTCATGTTAATCTTATTCCTTTGATTTTGTACTTTTTATTTTACTGATATGGCTAATTAAAATAAAATATAAATGAAATTGCAATAAAAATAAAATATGAAACTCTCTTATTTTCAATATTATTTCTTTAACAACTATCAATAAATTAATTTTTAAATTGCATATTACTAATTGAGGGAGAATTTTCCGACCATAAAGGAATTATGTATTTTCTCTACTTTTTATTTAGCATCAAAACCACCTTATATATATTTTTTATTTTATTTTTTTCTTATCGTGTATATTGTAATTTGATTTTTTTCTTATAAATTGTAATAGAAATATTAATTATGGAGAAAATTTAAAAGAATATAAGAAATATACAATTTTGCATCATACTAAAAGTTAAATAGTTAAAAGTTTCTTCTATAATGACTTGTGTGTATGTTTAGAACATACAGTTGAAGATTTTGATTTTATAAGAAATTTTAAGTATTCATAGTGTTATGATTAAAAAAATATATTTTCAGATTCTGAATTTTTTTTTGCTATAATGAACATCTCACATATAATTAAACAAAAAAAATTAAATAAATAAAAAAACTATAGAAAAACATAAATTCTTAATTTTTAAATAATGTTGAACTTGATAATGTTAAAATTTTCTCATTTGAAGTCATTATATATGCTTATGACATATGGTTAGAAAGCTCTCGAAATCTAGTTTAATATGAAGCTAATATTATTTGAAAATTCAAAATATTTTAAGAGTTATGGCTGAAAGAATAAATACTTTTAAAATGTAGAATATAAAAGATCACATTGTCTTATAATTGAACAAATAGAAGCTAAATAAATATCAAAGTACTTAGTTGTCCTAAAATTTTACTATGTCTAAAGGATATTTTTGTCCAATCAAAAATTGCAAGAAACATTCACACTTTTAAGATAGTATAGATAGATAGATATATATATATATAGATATAGATATATATTTATTGTGGATCAATAGATGAATATTGATGCTGCTTTTTAGGGTAGATCCTTCCAAGTCAAGGTACCTGGTGAAGTCAAAGTCTTCTTCTCCCAAAGTTGGAAGTCTCTAGTGATGGGAACTTGCTTGCAACAACAAACGTCAGATGGGCCCTGGGGTTGTCTTAGAGAGGTCCATTCGACGCTCAAGTCGGCGGTGTGAGCGAGAGAGAAAATATTAGACAATAAAGTGAATCTTTGAATGCGTGCAATGTGAATTGTCCGAATATAACTTACAATGAGATGGAGAGACCTTTATATACCTGGGTAGTGGGTCTCATGGGCCGCGTAGGAGAAGACAACACGTGGGCCGTGTTATTCCAACTGTAGCCCACCAATTAATGGATAACTAATGGGATTAAATAAATTCATAATTAATATTCTAATAATAATAATGAAAGGAGAATATTTCCCACACAAATATGGAGAAGATTATTTGAATCCATAAAAATGAAAATGTGTGATTGACCTTCTAGATAGGGGTGACAATTCTTGACATGATATTATGGAACGATAAGAAAATGATACGAAAATAATGGATTAGTATTTAACCTTATCGTGTTCGTGTGTTTATCCTATCGTATTTGTGTTGTGTTTAACAGATAGAACATTAACATACTAACGACATGTTAGTTTGTTAGTGACACGATATTGACATTATAAGAACACTATCTGGAGACACAATAATGTCATGTTTACTGTTAGTGACACGATAATGACACGTTTACTTATTCTTATCGATACGATAACTTGATATTTTGTATGTTTGTATCGTGTAACCATTCGTACAAATACCGTTTTTAAATACAATCGCATCCCATGGAACTTGCAAAGGTTTTTTGTAAAGGTCGACGATGACTTTAGGCAATTCGAAAATGGGATCAACGGGTTTCGGCCTATCAGTAGTTGGAACCCATTTCTTGGGTCGCTCATTATCCTGAACATAACTTAATATTATTGAAGAACTATATTTTATCAAATTGAATTGTTAATAGATGAAATACATAATGAAATAACTTGGTTGAAACAACTGTGACAAAATATCTCGGCCATGCAATAAAACCACCTATGGCCTCTCGTACTAAACTAACCTCTGTGGTAGGCACGAGGACTGGCGCATCACCATCACGAACATCCTCAACCACTCTTTGTGACGACCTAATTTTATGAAATTAAAAGTACTCTAAAAATATTATTAAGAAAACACATATTTCTAAATTAAAGTGATCCCAATATAATTATCAAAAAGTTGATTTAGAATTTTTAATTCTGAAGGAAAAAAATATGACAATAATAATAATAATAATAATAATAATAATAATAATAATAATAATAATAATAATAATAATAATAATAATAATAATAATAATAATACATCTTCCAAATTAAATATCCAACAATTATTCAAAACATAAACCGTAAAAAATTAAAGACATAAATCCAGAATTTAGTCCAATCATAATTATTTAAAATATAAATATAGCATGATTTATTCCACTATCCACAATATCATATCTTCAGCCGGATTTCTCGACTTTGTTTATGATAATAATAGGGAGTGAGCTTCATCTCATGCTTGATGAGGGATATATCTGTCAAAATTTAATATAACATGAAAAGCATTCACATAATTACAACAATAAATTCATTAATTTCTTCTTTTTCCTCTGACTGGCTAGTTTCTGCATATAGTATTGCGGGTTCACCCCGAAGATACTTTTGATCCCGGACCCTTTTCATGGCCCCTAACTTATATGAATTTATTTTCTCTTGACATATATTACAATTAATAAATACCTTCATGAAACATTAAATAAAGACAAATAATATAGAAATCCCTACCTTAATAATCGCAGATACTCGATGTAGAAAAATGAACAATAAAAGTCCTAGTCCTCGACCCCTTCGTTTTCTACGTTAAATAAATATATATAATTATTATGTGAATTTAATAAATTAAACTAATTAATGAAATAATTTGTAAAAAAAAATATTAAAAGAAGGCTTGTGAATTGGGAATTATATATATCTCTATATATATACACACATAGGAAACTTGAATAATAAGTAAAAAAAATTTCATTACCTTATAATTATTTGAAATTTAGTGTAAATTCATATGAAGTTATGAACATATATATACTAAATAATCCTACCCGCTAAACCTAAATTTAGCCCCTAAAAAAACTAACCCCTAATTTGTGGAGAATCAGCTGGATGGCGAAGTTGTCCATCACATTTTCTCGCATATGCATGCCATGTAAGGTTCATTGCATCATCTACATTCACAAACAATTGCTTAAACCTTGGAATTATTAGAAGATACCATAACACCTTCGCAGGGGAACATCGTTTTGTGCTCTCATCACTGCTACAATCACCATACTTGACTTTGTACCTTGATACCCCACACTTGAGGCGCTTACGCAATGATTCATACTCTTTTCTATACAATATGCAATCATTAGGACATGCGTGTAATTTCTTGTACTCCATACCCATCGGACACAAAATCTTCTTCGCCTCATAGTTACGGTTCGACAATGTGTTATCTTGGAAGCATCTCCTTCAACACTCAAGTAATTGGTGAAGCTTTTATCACTCTCACCCATTTCTTGCCTTCACGTTAACCAATTTTAACACTGCTGAGAACCTAGTAAAATTTTTGCATCCCGGATACAAAGGTGTCTCCATTTCACTTTTTATAGTATCATACATATGTGCTCGCTGAAAAGACTCTCGATCAATGTCAAGAATCATGTCCTCTAACTGATAGTCCATATCTTCACCTGTCTGCACAGTTGGGATGTCTACCACTTCACCATGCCATATCCATGTTCTACAATTCTTATTTATTCCATCACAAATAAGATGCTCCCGAATCTTGTCAACTTCATGTCATCTCCCATTCAAATAGTTGATACAAGGACAATAGTATTTTCCATCGCGTTCTATTCAATTTTGTCGAGCAAATTCGTAGAAACTTTTCAACTCCGTTGTCATACTCATTGCTTATGTGACTTGCAATCATCCAACTTTGATCCATTTTTATCCTCTTATCAATGTGTCAATAAATTGCAAGAATAGCTATTAATGAGAAAATGTTAAAAGAAATCATATTTAGGGTTCAGTTATATTCTAAGTGCTTGGATTCCTCTCCACTTCTAATCCTCTATTTAAAATAAGCCCCTATATGCACGTATATTTTACACGTGCGGTAAGGCTTCTCGAAGGAGGAGTGAGACCTTCCTCGAACTTATTAACACCTTGGGAATGTTACATTTCCCATTGCGAAGAAATACCTTTTGAAGAAGAGACAGAGGAAGAAGCTTCCTGATTCAGAGTCCAAATCGATCCAAAATATTTGCATGTTCCTTCGGATACACGCATTATTCCATATGGCCGTGATTTTGATTTCGCACCAGAAGAAGCAACATACTTTTCCCGAGCCTTCAGAGCCATGTGTGAAGAAATGGAGGCTATGGAGAAAGGATTTGCCGATTTAAGCACTAGAACCGACAATCACGATGCCATGATTATAGGGGTTATCGAGGAGCATGCTCAAAATCAAAGAATGGGCGCTATGCAGACTAGGACTCTTCGTATGGAGCAAGTTGGCTACTTCAAACGTAGTAGGTCCCAAAGGGGTGTAAGTGTAAGGTTTAGAAGGGGGTTGAATAAACCTTACCAAATTTTCGATTTAGTCCTTTTAAATCTCTGAGTTAATTCTACACATTTGTGTCCTTGATGGACAGTCGAATTAGTCACTCAAAGTAGAGTTAATCTCTCAAAGAACTCAAATTTGCATTGATGGAGTAACTCATTTGTTGGCTACAATTTAACTCATTGTGGTTTTATTTTCAGCGGAAGACTTAACACCCTTAAGTTTGATTTAGCAAGATTTTAGAGCTTGATTTAGTACTTATAGATTATCAAATGGATAGCAAATTTATCGTGAGATATAAGCAATTAAAAGTGCGAGAAATATAAGTCTTTGAAATGTAAATGACACGATAAAGTTTTTATAGAGGTTCGAAGATGGGGTAATTCTTCTACTCCTCTCTTCTCCAACTCCTGGAGGAATCCACTAAGTAATGATCGGTTTACAAAGTGGTAGTCCCGAGTCCGGATACAAGTCTTGATCACAACGGCCGACTTGATCCTTTGGGACTCGATGGAGACGCCTTGATCACTCGGTGGCTTCTCGACGACTCGGCTTCTTCATTGGGCAAGTGCGCTTTGCTACTACGACTCACTTGCTCAAGCTCTTTGGATTTGATCACGAAGCCCTCCAAATGCTTAAGACTTAGTTCAACCTTGAACCTTTCTACAATCCTTCTGGAAAGTAGACCCCTTTTCTTCAAGAGTTTCCTCTTCAACCGATTGAAGTTCTCTTTTTCCTTCACAGGTGAGTGTTGGATTGATGTCTTCGTAATGTAGGCTTGAGGATTGAGATTGTTTTAGTTTTTACGATGTGCTTGTATATCTCACGTATGTGTCATGCATGCATCATATTTCTCAAACAAACTCCTCAGCCTTTTATAGTGAACTTTCAAAAATTTGCCCGTTGAAGAGATAGGCTTATTTTTGAAAGTCACTTTGCAGTCGTTGGCTTGCGATCCTTGGAATTGCCATTTCCTCGTATGAATTGTTCTTTCACCTTTTTGAGTTCGACACGGTTTGATGCTTCCCATTGGTTCATTCAATTGCACGCTCGGGGTCGAGCACTCGAGAAAGGTGGTATGGACATATTACTTGTTTAAGTAAATCTCTTGATTTCTATGCAACGGTTCTTTACAGTTATCTCGACTTGATCGCATTTCCTTGCTTTCCCAGGTGACTTAGAGTCGCTTCCAATCATTGGATGACTCTTCTCACTTCAACTTGAGACTTGGCTTTTCTTGAGTTGACTTGATCGATGCTCCACTTGCATCGCATCTCACCGCTTCTTGATAGAGTTCGTCTACTCTTCTTTGCCATACTCTGTTGTCTCTCGTGAGTCTTCCTTCCGATCTTGATTGTCTTCTTGCATGTTAGGACGTAGGCGACTTAACTCGGCTTGGCCACTCTCTAATTGTTACAATACAATTTACAACAAGAATTGGGAGCCAACTTTCTATTCTAAGTTTTACATGGCATTCATCAAAATCTAAACAATAAAATTCCTAACAATTTCCCCCTTTTTGATGATGCCAAAACTTAAATCATACAAAGATGCAAATAACAAAGATACATACTGAGATAGTGTATTGACATAGAATGTATGCTTGAGAATCAATCTTTTTATTGATCATATCATTCTTGTACTTAACACATTTGTTTACAAGGTGTATCGAGTACATTTTGTCTCTATCTTGAAAATAAAGAATTTATAGCTTTATTTAAGACTTACATTGTATGTATTTACATGATAAAATACACGAAGGGTTGGATAGCAACACTTCATCTCATTGTCTCCTTCTTTCATCTTGTTCAAAGATCTTCTTCTCTTCTCCTCTTCTTCTCGTCGTCATTTGCCTTCTTTTTCTTCTCATATGCCTTCCTGGCGACTTCATCTTTCCTTGTTCTTTCCCTGTCTCTCCCGCCATAGCCGAGTTTGTCTTTTGTTTTCTTCTTCTATTCTCTTTACATACTCGGCGTTAGTTTTAGCCACTCGCAAATTCGCCACTTGGTCAAGCCCCGGCCAAAGGTAGATCCCTCCTTTCTTTCCCGGATCTCGTATTCAATATTCTTGGGCGGAGGCCTAGGGTCAAGCTTCTTCCTCCACTTTGATTCTTCCTCTACCTGCAGGCGTATCTTTGTCTTGGGGTCTTCTTCTGGTGATTGACTAGCGAGAGTGACCCAGAGTGATCTAAGGAAGTCTGGCTGTCTGTCGCCTTCTTCACATAATGTGAGACCTTTTCCCAAGATACAAGTCCCAAGCTTGAGCCATGGACATATTTGCAAAGTAACCTTGATTCGAGCGTTTTGAATTCGTCAAGCGATCTTGGCTCTGCCCGGCATACGAAATGGCATACGTGTCTCTGTCAACCGGAATGCCTCCATGTTCTTTCAAGATGTTCATCACCCTGGCATCCATTCTTCCTTCCACTTCCTTCATCATCCCTCGCTTCAATTGCTTTTCTCTTCTCACCATAGATACAGAGTGTTGGAGTGGGCAGAGTCACGGGAGTTTGTCGCTTATAATGTCGGTGACAGGACCTTGTTGGGGAGTTTGTGCAATCATCAATGTTACATCTGCGATCCTTCCTCAACAAGTTTTCCTTTCTTGATTTTCAAGACTTCTTGTTGATTTTCCCTTCTCATTTGCTCCTTTCTTTTCAAACTTGATTTTTTGCTTTAAGGTATTCCTCTTCCCCTTTTTGGCATCATCAAAGGATAGAGAACCCGGGGAACATCTTTGGCAAGCATGAAGTCGAATCTTTCGATGGTTGAATTCTGCTTCAGCTTCAACTGCGTTGTATGCGGCTCGAATCGAAGCGAGTAGCGTTGGATTCTGTGAGATCGCCTTCATCTTAGCCATGAGAAGGCTGAATTTTCTTGTCATGTGTTCTTCCAAAAGCGTATATCATTTGCATTTTGCTCACGCAGCAGCCTTGATCTCGGCAAAGTGTGAGCTTCATGCATATGCTCAATGTGTTCCCTCGGCCGTTTTTCGCATCGGCATTTTCGACTCTCCACACCACAGCTGACTTGTTGAACAATTGCGAAGTATCTCACTGTTCCACACGCATTGTTTTTCTTTGTTGCCACCATTCCTTATTCGAATTTGTTATGCCTCTTAAGTCATTTGTAAGGGTGGCATCTGTTGTCCGGGCGCATGTCCAAAGGCTGATGCCTCTCCATCCTTTCAACTTCAAAGAAAGAGTGCCTTGAACACTTCTCGAACCGATTCTTGATTCGCATTTGCGGTGATGGCCATACAAAGATCATCGAAGTCATAATCACTGGAACAATGGTGTCGTTGGAAGAACGGGAGGTGGTTTGTGATAGCGTGCTTGTTCATTTTCGACTCTTCGTGGAGTTCTAGTATCTCCAAAGTGAGAAAGGAAAGATTCCACAAAAGATTCATCACCGACCGGGATGCGTTCGATGATGAGCGGTGCGCGTGAAGTTCTTTTGGGAATCGACCTGCTTTGTAGCTTGAGGAGCCGGAGCGGTGGTCCGGTTGATTGGGTTTGGTTGTGAAGTAGACGAGCTTCTTCGAGCCTCAATCGTCTTAACCGTTGGTCTCGGTGATTTTTCCATTCGATGAGACTTGTCCTCGGCCTTATCAGCGGCGTCATCGGACGATGATGAGATTTCTAGTGGTGGCTCATCATCAAAGTTAACGTTTGACGAGTAGTCTTGGGATCGACTTGCTCGTGCGGAACATCCGCGGTGAGTCTTTTGGATTTGTCATGGGGTTGACTCGGCTTCTTCATCGCCCGATCCCGAGGAAAAGTGACATCGGGGTTGTCTGGGAATCATGAAGTGCGCTGATCTCCTTCTCGAGATGGGTCGATGATTGCGGGAGGGATGTTCTCTACTTGAGCCTCTTTACCCGGGGAAGTCTCAACCTCCCGTGGGCCTTCATTTCCTCCGGCCCGAGTCTCCCTCTTTGCGAGGCCTTGGTCCTCCTTTCGGCTGTGTCACGGTGTCTCGGGGTCTTCTACGGTGGCATCCATTGGAGTCTCAACCCCATGGATTACACTTTCATCTCCCAGTGTGTTAACTCCCAGTACATTCTTCTTCCTCGTGCCTCGGCGCATCAGCGGCGTCATTAGTTTTTCGGAGCGATTTGCCACCTCGGTGAGACGATCTCAATCGCCGAGCTTCGTTGATGGCAACTTGCATTTCTTCTTGTGATTGTAATTGCTCTTCTTCGCCTCCTTGCTTCTTTGTGGAGTCATCTCGGCATCATCCTCCGACCTTGCTTGCGGTGGAGGGAGTTTCCCCTCACCGGGCGCACCACCGGTGAGTGACTTGGAGTGGGGTCACTCGTCTCCGGACTCCGGCGTTTCAATTGATGGTTCGGCCGTTGGGGCGGTGGTAGCACACCTTCAACAGGGGTTGGCTCGTTGGGGTCCCCACTAGCCAGTTTCATCGCGATTCCTTATTGCCTTCTTAGGAGTGAATTTGGGGAAGTAGTAGAAGAACATCGGTGGCTATTTCTTGAACCACTCCCATTGGATCGATTTCGGTACCGTGTGTTCGGAGGACTCTCCTGGTCCCTCCATCGATCTTTGCTCGTGAAGGATTCTTGATTCATGCAATGCTTGCTTGCTGCATTTGTAATTCTTTCGTGGCAGCGACATTCTTTGGTTCCTCTTCACTTTCGAGAGAAGACATCAAGGAGAGGATGTGTGTGTTACGGGTGCTTAGGGAGATAGAGGCGGATGCTTGCCTTCTCACGTGCTTGGCTTCTTGACTTGCTTTGCTCTCTCCCTGTCCTTGTAGATTGCGGGATGTCTAAGCAGCTTGTCCTCATCAAGTCTTTGGGAGCACGATGGTTAGTCGAGGAAATTTAGCAGTTCTCTTCTTCTTCTATGAACTCGGGCCGTTGGAACTGTTCCCTTGACTTGCTCGGCTTCCATTGTCTCCACTCACGCAGATGATTTTGGATGTCTGGGTAAGGTGGAGATAGAACCATTACATCACTATCCGCTTGGGCTGGTTCTTCTTGTGCTTTTGTGTGAGCTACGTTGTGTCTTGGAGTTGCCTCTGTCGACGCCTTCGGCCAGACTTGATTCAGCTGTTTCATCAATTACATCCGGAGACTCTACTTCTCCGGTAGTCTCTGTATTTGTGCTAGGCCGAGTGGTAGTGACTCATTGGTTTCTCTGTTCGGACTACTTGACGAGTCTTATTCGTCTCCTGGTTTGTACCGGGAATTTACAGTTCGGGCGGTGTCCTCACGAGTCTTGGGCGGCCGGGGCGGTCTTGGTGTTTGTTTCGAGGAGGCGGCCGTCTTGGCTTGTCGGTTCTCCTCCTTTTGACAATCGGAGAAGGTATTTGTGAGTCCTTCTCGACCGCTGCCGCAGGGGCGGGTGACATTTGCTGGGGCGGTGTGACTGGCTGCGGGCGGGAGCATGTTTGGTTTTCTTTTCTTTGCAGGGCGTGATCTTCTTATGGACTGCAGGGCGCTTTCTTCTTGGTGAGAGAGGAAGCATTTGTATCTTCCGGGTCGGTGATTCCCCTCACCGGTGTCGACTCTCTTGGCGTAAGCTCGCCGAGCACCAGAGAGGTTAGCTCGAACATTCTCTTGTTGACATGGAAAGCCTTCCCATGTCTAAGAGGTACTCCTTTCACCTCCAATAGCCGGCCAATCACTAGGCCATATCCTAGGGATCCTCCAAATGTGCCATCTTCTTTGAAGGACTTGTTCCCCACGTTTTGGCGAGTCTCACGTAGATAAACTCAGCCCAATTTATCTTCTTTTCTTCGATGATTGCAGCCATCACAATCAGCTTTGCCTTTGATAGTTGGTCAAAGTCGCCAAATTTGATGTCGATACATTTGGCAACTATGTCCAACAATTTGTGATAATCCTCCTTGCCAGCTGATCTCTTGTTTGTTTGTGTATATAATTTTATCGGCAAAGGTCGGACTTGGCTATCTCTTTCCATGCATCACCAAGTTTACATCGGCTTCCTTAATCTCGTTGCTCCTTCTGCTGGCGGTGAGCAATATTGACCAAATCCTTGGCAAAGTGATAGTGTTGCTTCCCATGAACAGATGACTTGATTCCTTCGTCGTGAATTTCAGCATTCACGTAGAATTGTGCGACCTCCTCCACATAGGTCATCGGATATTCCAGTGTTAGAAACGGTTTTAGCCCGGACGTTTCCAACTTCTCAGCGATTCTCTTCACCAGGGTGTCGTCGGACCCCTGCTTCACCATTCCGTCGAAATCCACCGTCGAACCGGTGTGGATTTGCTTTCCTAGCTTAGTAAAGTCATAAGTTGGTGCCATTTCTCAGAAGTATTTCAAGGAAAAAATTCAGAAATTGATTTGAAGGTTGATAGGGTTTCGAGAGTATTTGCCTTTGCCTTTTGAGAGAGAGATATGAACAGTTTTGGAAATGTGAGAGAGAAACGGACGAAAATGGTTTAAATATGGTTTATGAAAGGACGTGCAGACGGTTTTTGAATTGTGATCGAAATCAACGGCTTGGATTTCGCACGCCTATTGAGCATTTTGTTTGATACTTGTTTTTATCTTAATTTTGATGATTTTATTTTATCACCAAAACAATGTTTTTAAAGGTTGTCCAAATACTCCTAAATGATTTAAAATGTTTTTAATATTTTCCGGAGTATTTTCTCAAAGTTTATTTTCGTCTAAATTGGACAACGCTTTTTATGATTTTACGTTATTGAGTTTTCACTCTCAAAAGATGTTTCTAAATGTTGTCCTAATACTTCCGATCGGTTTAAAATGTTTTTACTAAATTTTCGGAGTATTTCTTGAGTTTTATTTTCGACAAAAATTGTACAATATTTCTGTCTCGTGGTCGACCGGTCGCCCTATAGGGCAACCCATACCTGAAGATGTTTTTAGAAACATAAAAATGAGACGGAAGGAAAAAGAAGCGGTCGGCCGGTCATGCACAGGCGTCGGCCGGTCCGGTCGGCCGGTCGCCAGTGCGGCCGGACTGCAAGTGTGTTTTTGAAAGCGAGCGTTTTATCCTTGCAAAATCCATGAGGGGACGGTTGAGGTGATGGTCGACCGGTCGAGGTAGACGTCGGCCGTACGCCCGTGTTATTTTGTGTATTCTTTTCAACGCGTCTATTTACGTGATGACGGTCGCCTCTATGTTTTGACAAAGACAAATTTCGACCGTTTGACAAGACGAGACAAACTTTCCTTAAATTGTGGGATTGATTTCTAACAGCTATATTCTTGATTTTAATTGTATTTTTTCAGAGATTTTCTATCCCCAAGAGGAGCCTATGCTTGATCAATCATCTCCTATAAATAGAGGAAGTTTTGGAGCAACCAATACAACAATTGAGATACAACACAACAAGATACACTTCAAGCAAACACTTGGTCTTTCATAGTCATTATTCTTGTTGTAAAATTGCCTAGCTTATCACTTTCACATCTTTGAGGTCTAGGCTATTCTTGATTACACTTGCACTCTATTGTATTATCAATTATCGAGTTGTAATCTTGAATTTGTGGTCGTCATTCAAACACAAGATATCCTTGTGAGGGTTCTTGTGGTAAGAACACACTTGGGTGAACTAGGTGTTAGGTGTAAGAAGATTGTGGTAATCTTCTTATTGAGGTGTTGAAGAGTGTGGTGCTCTTCAAGGTGAAGATTGTGGTAATCTTAACAAGGTGCCGTTTGAAGATTGTGGTAATCTTCAAGAAGAGATTGTGGTAATCTCAAAGGTGGTGTTGAAGAAGAGTGTGGTGCTCTTCAAGGTGTTGTAAGTTGAATTTGTATTAATTTTGGTAATTAATAAAATTCTTTTTCTTTCAAAATCCATCCGGATATCTTTGGGGTGGTAGAGGATTAGGCCCTAGGTGGGTTGAACCTCTTTAAATCGCGTGTGTTGTTTACATTCCGCACCTTCATTATTTTGTTTGAGCATTCGATTGTTAAAAGAGGGCGAAATCGAAAAGATGGAGATAATCTATTCACCCCCTCTAGATTATCGTAGCCGCTTGGACTTACAAGTGGTATCGAGCCAAACTCTTTGGCAAGCTCGTTTCACATCGCGAGTGAAGAGAAACGATCGTCGCTCTGACGAAGCTCATCTATCCGCACCTCCACCACCAAGCCACCTCGGTTTGATTCCAAAAATTTTATATTTTGGAAAGAAAGAATGGAATGCTATCTACAAGGTTGCGGGTTCGACATTTGGAACACCGTCATTAATGGAAAATCCATTCCGACGAAAGATACACCATACACCTCAAAAGGCTTCAAAAAGCTCAATGATGAAGAGAAGAGAATCATCTCCTTAAATGGTAAAGCTCTTAATATCTTACATTGTTCACTTACCACTTTGGAATTTGATCATGTTGTAGGTATTCGATCGGCACATGAAGTATGGCAAAAATTAGAAGCCATCTATGGAGTATTTGCAAATGAAAGGAGTCAAACAAAAGCATCTACTTCTCAAGATCATACAAGCTCAAATCTAAGGAATAAGCCACCTACAACTTCCAATTATAAAGAAGTTGAATATTGTTTTATGGGCATCAATGAAGAAAATGAGGTATGTCTTAAACCCTCTACTTCCTATAATATTGACATTCAAAATGATTATAGTGATTTACAAAATGATTATGATGAACTTCAAAATGAATTCCAAAGCTTACTTGTTAAATACAAAAATTTGAAAAAGGAATTCAATATTTTGAAAAATGATAAGGATAGTTTATTTACTTCCTATGAATCACTATCATGTGCTCACATCACCACACTTGACAAGGTTAGAAACCTTGAAAAAGAAAATAGTACTCTTGTTGAGAATATTGATTACATGAAAAAGGATTTATTAAAATCCAACTTGAGTACCAATGAAATGTCCAATATTGTTGATATTAATAATTGTGATAAAGAACTTGATCATAAGCCTAAAATTGTTAATCATATGAAAAAGGATCAAGTCACTATGCATATTGGTCATTATGCTCCTAGAATTATTACATGCTTTTATTGCGGTAAAAAGGGTCATACGGCTAATTCTTGTCGGGCTAGAAATAGCTCTAAATATTGTTGGAGACCTAAAAGTCTCAAAGCTAATCTTAAAGGACCCAAACACATGAGGGTACCACAAAATAATGTGTTATTAGGTACCCGGCAAAGCAAAAATCGGAGAAAATTCATGCCACCAAGAAAACATCAAATGAACGTTTCATTTGATCAAAGAAGGGGAAACTATTTTCGACAAAGCCAATTTCCAAGAAAAGGATATAATCAAAAATGGGAAGAACACAATCCTTGGAAATGGCAAAGACATCATCAACAAGATGATTTTCAAAGAAGAAGAGACTTTCAACAATGGGAAGGCAACAAACCTTGGAAATGGAGTGATCAAAGAAGTCATCATCAAAGTGACTTCTCAAAGGGAAGATATCATCAACAATGGGAACGGCACAACCCATGGAAATGGCGTAATTGGTAACTCGTATCTCCCTATTTAAATATGCATTTTATTTTGTTATTATGCATGCTCTTATTTGTGTCTTAATTGCAAAATGAGTTTTCAAATATTTTTTTTTAAGGTCTTCAATATATACTTGTGCTTTTAAAATTTTTTTTGAATAAGAAGACCTTATATGATCTTTTTTTAAACTCTTGTGCATTTTTTTTTGACTAAAGTGTGTTATCATCCTTTATGGATTTTTATGGCATGAGCTTACATGTGATATCTCTTAGCCTACACTTTTATCATTATAATTTGTGCTAGATATGTTTTAAGAATTGTGTATGATTTACATATTTTCACAAATGGCCACTTATGTCATTATTTGTCAAGAAAGGCATAAATTATCGAGGTACGTTTACTTGTGTTATTCTTACTCTTATAAACTCGATTTTATGCTTATGCACATATCTTTCAAGATATTTCATTTTGACCTCTTTAGTGCCTCTAATTGATCTTGCAAATATTTTCTCTTAAAAGGCACTACGTGATTAGTCTCGATTTTATCGTTTATATGTTTTCCAAAACCCATATTTGTTGGATATAGTCCAAACTTATATTTTTGCACGATTTTAAAAACTTTTGGGGTGAAAAATCGAATTTTGGAAAACTCGGGAGAAAGAAAAAAACACAGGGGACGGTCACGTGAGCGGCGACCGGCCGCCGCACTCGCACCTCGACCGGTCGCACCCCACCTCGGCCGGTCGCCAGGTAAATTTTTGCACTTTAAAACTTTTGTCTCGATTCGTGAAAGAAACAAAAAAAAAATCCCCCAAACCCTATAGAAAGCGAATTCTTTTCCTTTTCTACAAAATCTTCAATTCTTCATCATTTTTCACGATTCTTGTTGCTAATCTTCTTATTTTCTCAAGAATCTTTCATATATGGCTCCTCCAAGAAATTCTACCGAACGAAATCCTCAAAAGAGGAGAAGGAGGCAAAGGGGTGAATCTTCTTCAAATCCCCAACAAGATGACATTCTACAAAGAAACCACCAAAATCGGCTCACTGAAGAGGAGATTGTCGAATTAAGAGCCGGGGTTTCAAAATCGAGCATTCATTGGGACTCTAGTAAGTTATCACTCCTCTACGAACCTCCCTCTAGAGCTAATAGATTTCGATTTTTAAATAAACTTGCGGAGGAACATTATGAGAATATTGGATTGAATGATAAGAATATTGCGTGCACTCGTATGGTTCGTTTTCAAGCTTTTCATGATGAATTTCCGGATATTAGAGCTTACTTTGAAATTCAAGGATGGGTTTCACTTTGGGATAATCCGTGTTTGCACTATGATGACGAGCTTATAAAACTTTTCTATGCAAATATGTGGATTGTTGATGCGACGATAGATAATCCTTTGGAACTTCACACATTTGTTAATGGTAGGCATTATTCATGGACATTGGCCGATATTTGTGATCACTTTAACGTGCCAAATGATGGAGTAGTCAATGTGAATTGCACCCGTTGGGATGATAACATTTTCGGTGTCTCACTAGATGATGTGAAAACCTTTTTAGGAGTATATCCCGAAGTGACATACTCGGCAATGCCGCCAAATTATCGGATTATATCTATCATTTGCTCCTATTGTGTTTGTGGAAAGGAAGTAAAACTTCCAAGTAATCTCGAACTCTTTCTCACCTATAAGATTGTTCGAGGAGAAAGAGTAAATTATGGGGCAATTTTTGTACATTGCTTGTTAGAATCTAGAAAGCTTACCAAGAAGAAATATACCTTGGGAAATTTGATTTGCCGACTCTTATACTTATCGGGGTACCCGGAAAATGAAATGAATACCGAAATTCGTCACAATGATTTTGATAATGCCAACATTCTACAAATGGTAAGAATGCGGCGTGACATTTACCACGGGTTCCTACCAAAGCCGCTAGGGGGCGTGCGACATCAACAACAACCTCGGGATGATTTCTTTAATGACAATGAGGTTGAAAATATTGGAAGAGGTGAGTTTGTGAACAAGGAGATGATGTGGGGAATGAAGAGGAAAATGAAGAAGAAAATGTGGGAAATGAACAAGAAATTAGGGGAAGAAGAAAATGAGGAAGGAGATGAAGACGAGTTGGATGTTGAAGATCTAAATATCAAAGAGAGAATGGCCAAAGTGGAAAGAGAAACATTTAGAGATGTGGCCTCTCTTAGAAAAGAGCTCCGGTCGTGAAAAGGAAAATTCTAGTTTGAAGAAGTCTATTGGCAAATTGAAGAAATTCATCAAGGACCTCATACCGGAACTTGCTTCTCCTCGGATGAGGAATGATGTTACCCACCCCTTTACTTTCTAGCATTTTTATTAATGATGCTTTGTATTTTGATGAATTTTGTAAAACTCATTAGCACTAATGATATTTGCTTGCTTTTTTTTTTTTTCTTAAAAGGGTTAATGTTGCAAGTTGATAATGACTTGTGGATGATCATTTGATGGTAAAAATACTCTAAAGCATTGTTTGATAAGTAGTATGAAGTACTTGATGGTAAAAGTGCTTCTTTTATTGCTTTGTTATGCTTAGTTGAATATGTTGGGTCATTTGATACATGTATTGTTGAAAGCATAACTTATTACTTGATGGTTGCTCTAATTTTTGGCATTTGTAATGCCTTGATCATTCTTAGCTTATCTCAATTGGGTTGAACCCTTGAGAATCTACTTTGAGCTTCTTAATTGATGAAATTATTGCATATGGTGCATATGATTTTTTTGAGCTTTGAAATGAGGTTGATTGATGATATGAAATTTTTTTTGGCTTGAACCATTTACAAAGGTTATATACAACCTCTTCTATTTTTTTCACGCTCAAGGTGTTTGTTAAAATGTCGCAATGAAAATTTCAACTTCTACATGATTCTCTCGTTTCAAAAAAAGTCGTCTATACTCATTGAGATCATGTTTTGGGAAATAAAACGAGCATATGAACTCTTCATGATATATCTCTCTCCCATTTTCCTTGGTTTTAAGCCTAAATTGCTCAATGGTTGATAAACCATTTCTTTGGTGCACTTTGATATACTTCTATGATGTTTCTATCATCCTAACATTCTTTTTGATGATTCCAAAGGGGGAGAAACAGGAAATTGGCTCGTTAGCTCAAAGAAGCTAATAAAAGCTTGTCATAAAAGCTATAAGCTATGGCTCAAAAAATGCCATAAGTTGTGATTTGTTTTTAGTCCAATTGTTGCTTGATGGACTTATATTATTATTTAATGTTGTTTTGTGACAGGGGGAGCTTATAAGCTCTTGAACAAATTGTAAAAGCTAAAGCTTTTAGCTTATGGATTATTGCTCTTACATTATTCTTGATGTGCATGTGGATAGGGGGAGCTTGTGCTTATTTTTGAAAATATTTACTCCCTACTTGGTTGCTTTAATATTTTTGGAAATTTTGGTTGCTTCCAACGGTCAAATGTTTTTTAGGAAAATCTTTTCTAAAATTGATCTCTTAGTTTATGTAAAAAATTGTTTTGGTTTGTAATCATCAAAAAGGGGGAGATTGTTTGATACTTGTTTTTATCTTAATTTTGATGATTTTATTTTATCACCAAAACAATGTTTTTAAAGGTTGTCCAAATACTCCTAAATGATTTAAAATGTTTTTAATATTTTCCGGAGTATTTTCTCAAAGTTTATTTTCGTCTAAATTGGACAACGCTTTTTATGATTTTACGTTATTGAGTTTTCACTCTCAAAAGATGTTTCTAAATGTTGTCCTAATACTTCCGATCGGTTTAAAATGTTTTTACTAAATTTTCGGAGTATTTCTTGAGTTTTATTTTCGACAAAAATTGTACAATATTTCTGTCTCGTGGTCGACCGGTCGCCCTATAGGGCAACCCATACCTGAAGATGTTTTTAGAAACATAAAAATGAGACGGAAGGAAAAAGAGCAGGTCGACCGGTCGCCCTGGGCGTCGACCGGTCCGGTCGACCGGTCGCCCAGGGTGCGACCGGTACCTGCAAGTGTGTTTTTGAAACAGAACGTTTTATCCTTGCAAAATCCATGAGGGGGACCGGTTGAGGTGATGGTCGACCGGTCGAGGTAGACGTCGACCGGTCGCCCTGTGTTATTTTGCTGTGTATTCTTTTCAACGTCTATTTAATGCGGCCGGTGCCCTATGTTTTGACAAAGACAAATTTCGACCGTTTGATGAGACAAACTTTCCTTAAATTGTGGGATTGATTTCTAACAGCTATATTCTTGATTTTAATTGTATTTTTCTGTAGATTTTCTATCCCCAAGAGGAGCCTATGCTTGATCAATCATCTCCTATAAATAGAGGAAGTTTTGGAGCAACCAATACAACAATTGAGATACAACACAACAAGATACACTTCAAGCAAACACTTGGTCTTTCATAGTCATTATTCTTGTTGTAAAATTGCCTAGCTTATCACTTTCACATCTTTGAGGTCTAGGCTATTCTTGATTACACTTGCACTCTATTGTATTATCAATTATCGAGTTGTAATCTTGAATTTGTGGTCGTCATTCAAACACAAGATATCCTTGTGAGGGTTCTTGTGGTAAGAACACACTTGGGTGAACTAGGTGTTAGGTGTAAGAAGATTGTGGTAATCTTCTTATTGAGGTGTTGAAGAGTGTGGTGCTCTTGAGGTGAAGATTGTGGTAATCTTCACAAGGTGCCGTTGAAGATTGTGGTAATCTTCAAGAAGAGATTGTGGTAATCTCAAAGGTGGTGTTGAAGAAGAGTGTGGTGCTCTTCAAGGTGTTGTAAGTTGAATTTGTATTAATTTTGGTAATTAATAAAATTCTTTTTCTTTCAAAATCCATCCGGATATCTTTGGGGTGGTAGAGATTAGGCCCTAGGTGGGTTGAACCTCTTTAAATCGGCGTGTGTTGTTTACATTCGCACCTTCATTATTTTGTTTGAGCATTCGATTGTTAAAAGAGGGCGAAATCGAAAAGATGGAGATAATCTATTCACCCCCCCCTCTAGATTATCGTAGCCGCTTGGACTTACACATTTCACGTCTCGTATTTAATGCGGCAGCATTTATATCCAATCATAAGTTTAGTGTGCGGCTTTATGTCCTGTACACATCATCATTATCTTGACGTGTTCCTTAAAACATTCCCGCTAAGTCAAACGATTGCGTTTTTGTCACTTTGCTCATAAGTTATTCACTTATCTCTTAGCCGATTTAACTCTACTCCTGTGATTCTCTTAGTGACTCGGCTATCGGTGACTTGGTGTAGTTGTCTTTCCGTCTGGTGATTCTTGGTGATTTTTGTTTTCGGCTCTTTTTCACTTCTTTTCTGTTCTAATTCTCTTCTTTGATTAAATGCGAGTGTCATTTTCATACTCAATTAACCCCAACTCATGCTTGAGTTCTTCAAATCTTGACTCACATAATGGTTTTGTGAAGATGTCGGCTAGTTGTTTATCGGTTGAGATATATTCAAGGTAATGTCCTTCTTTTCAACATGATCTCTTATGAAATGATATCCGACATCTATATGTTTTGTTCTTGAGTGCAACACAGATTTTGAGTGATTGCAATGGCACTTGTGTTATCACACATGATAGGAATTTCTTTTCTTCAACTTCATAGTCTCTCTTTGTCTCATCCATAGGACTTGGGCAACTTGTTTGCCAGCTATGTATTCTCTTTGTAGAGGTGGCTATTGAGTTTTGCTTCTTGCTAAACCATGAAATTAGTCTGTTTCCTAGCATTTTGAGTGCACGAAGTGCTCTTCTTCCCCGTCCACTCTGCATCCGGATAGTCGAGTCGAATAGCCAATTAGTCGAATCCACCTTCCTTTGGATACCATAGGCCTACTTCTTGGCTTCCTTTCGGGTATCTCGGTATTCTTTTAGTCATTTTTGTCATATGGCTCTCTTTTGGAGCAGATTGAAATCTTGCACATACACCTACAAAGAAAGGTGATGTCCGCACGCTTCTTTGTGAGATAAAGCGATGATCAATAAGTTCTCTCGTATCTAGTTTGATCTACGGGTTTGCCATCCGCATCCATGTCCATTTTGTGATGTGTTCATTGGTATTTTTCTGAGAAGACTTCTCTTCCATACCAAACTTCTTCATTAAATCTCTGGTATATTTTGTTTGACTTATGAAGGTTCCATCCTTCATTGTTTCACTTGAAGTCAAGGAAGAATGTCGGCTCTCCCATCATGCTCATTTCAAATTTGCTTTGCATGAGGTTTGAGAATTTTTCACACGACTCTTTGTTAGTGGATCCAAAAATGATGTCATCCACATATATTTGAACAAGCAAGTATACTCTTTTTGTCTTGAATTTGAAAAGTGTTCTATCTACTTTTCCTTTTGTGAATCCATTTTTGATTAGGAATTGTGACGGGTATCATACCATGCTCTGGGTGCTGTTTCAATCCATACAAGGCTTTCTTGAGTTTGTATACCTTGTCTCCAAGAGTCTTCTGCTCAAATCCACGGAGGTTGTTCAACATACACTTCTTCTTCCAATAAACCATTTAGGAATGCACTTTTTACATCCATTTGATATACAATGAAATTCTTGTGAGCTGCATAGGCAAGAAACATTCTTATAGCTTCCAATCTTGCTATAGGGGCAAATGTTTCATCAAAATCTATCCCTTCTTCTTGGCAATATCCTTTGGCTACTAGTCTTGCTTTGTTTCTTACCACAGAACCTTCCTCGTTCATCTTATTTACGAATACCCATTTGGTTCCAATAACATTTTGATGTATGGGTCTTTGCACTAATTCCCATACTTTATTTCTCTCAGATTGATTCACTCTTCTTGCATAGCTTGAATCCAATGTGTGTCGTCAATGCTTGTGACACATCTTTGGGCTCTATTTGCGAAATGAAGCATGTGAACATTGCTTCTGTTGAGTTCTGGATCTTGTCTTGACACCTTCTCTTATATCTCCAATGACAAGTTCGGTGGATGGTCTCTCGGCATCTTACGTCGGGTTGGAGTAAGTTAGCTGGATTGATCGACTTTATTTGTGTTCTTTGTGGGTCGGCTCTCTCGTGGTTACTTAGCTGCAAGTTTTCGGTGCTTTTGAGATTTGATTATCTCATCTTCTTCCGAATTGATAATCCCAACCGGCAAAGATAGGGACTCTTACGTATGTTTGGATGATTGACTTATCGGTGACTCTTCAATGTCTTCTCCATTTACATTTGGCTCATCGAACACTACGTGAATGGATTCTTACGTAACCATAGTTCTTTTGTTGAGTATTCAGCAGGCTTTGCTTTGTTGAGTATCTAAGAAGATACCCTCATCGACTTTAGCATCAAAAGCCTTTAGGTTGTCTTTGCCATTGTTGTGAATGAAGCATTTACATCCAAATATTCAAATATGCAACACTTGGTTTTCTTCGATCCATATCTCATAGGGAGTTTTTGTCGGTTGTCTATTTATCATACATCCTGTTTTGAGTGTAGCAAGTGTGTTGATTGCTTCAACCCAAAATCTTTTTGGTAACCCCCTTGACTAACATGGTCCTTCTTCTTTGAGGGTTATTCCTTCTTTCTCGCAACTCCATTCTCTTTGTGGAGTCCTTGCGGTGATAGTTCATGACCAATACCATTCTCAATACGATCGAGTTATTATTCCATTGACAAACTCGGTTCCTCTATCCGATCTTATTTTGATAATGGTTTGACTCTTCTCATTTTGAATCCTCTTCATCATTTGTGGTAGTTTTTGTAGAGTTTCTTTCTTCTTGCACATAAATATTGTCCATGTATATCTTGAGTAGTCATCTACTACCACCAAGGTGTATTTCTTTCCACTTATCTTTAATTTGGTTCCTTTGGGCCAAATAGATCCATATGAAGCGGATCTGCAATATTCTTGTTGAGGATGGGCATGTCTTTTCTTTGAACGAAGACTTGATTTGTTTTCCCCGACATGCATCACATATACTCTCCTTCTTGTATATCGAGTCCGGAAGTCCTTCTACAAGATGACTTCTTGCTAGCTTGTTAATTGTTTTGAAATTCGGGTGACTCGGCTTTTTTGTGCCACTGCTTGACTTGATTCAGTTTGTGCTCTTTCTTTGCTAGTAGACAGTCTTTGGGTGTTGCGAGTTGACCAATCCACTACATACATATTCTTCTCATCTACTTCCTTGCATAAAGTACAACTTCATTTGATTCAATATCCTCGATTTGGCATACACCCATGTTGAATCCAACATTGGAGCCCTTGTCGCAGCCGATCGATACTCGAGGTTGAAGTTGAGTCCTTCAACATATGCAACATCGTGATTTCTAATCCATTCCTCTTGATGGATCCAATGCCTCTTATTTCACCAGGAGCTTCATTTCCTCCAAATATGACTTTGGCTCCTTTGACTTCCTTGAATTTTGACAGATTTCTCTTATTTCATGTCATATGTCGGGCGACCACTATCCATGTACCAGGTTCCTTGGCACTCACATTCCTTGGACGCAATCAAGGAAATTAAGTTTTAGGTACCCATACTTGTGCAGGTCGAGGGGTTAGACTTGTAAGATGATCCAACCAACCTATAGCCAAATGATTTGACTCTAAGGGGTTGCCATCTATCGGTGCCATAATCATAATTAATCCTGGCAAATTGCTTGGGGATTCAGGTTCATCAAATTGTCTCTTTTTTTCTGTATTTTATGCATATGTGTTTTAGCAATTGCCTTCCCAGGTAATTGTGGTGTTTTTGAGTGTAGTGCCTAGGTGCATATGTGTCTTGATGAAAGCTCTTGTGCTTTTGGAATGGCCTTTCTTTGAGTTCTAGGCCTTTGCCATCCGGGCTTATATTCCATAAGTCTATCTTTGATAGTTCACATTATTCCAATCGGCTTGGCTTGGATATTTTC
This sequence comes from Rehmannia glutinosa, assembly GCA_016081115.2. NCBI lineage: Eukaryota > Viridiplantae > Streptophyta > Magnoliopsida > Lamiales > Orobanchaceae > Rehmannia > Rehmannia glutinosa. The sequence continues at coordinate 36,609,759 of CM071928.1, read as the reverse complement.
TACCATTCCCATCATATGTATTTCTTTTATGGATTTTTTGGGATTTTTGGTAGCTCGCTTCCTTTTTACAGTATTTTTGTTGTAGGAGTTTCTTTGAGGACTCGGTGAATCTCTTCTCATTTGTCCTTTCAAAGACACTCAATCGGTCAATTTTCCTTTTCCTTTGTAACCAAGGCCAGTTTGCTTAGTATTGTGCTTTGGAGTGAAAGTGTGTGCAATATTTAGAGTTTTGGATTTTTCGGACTCTTCTTCATGACTTGAAGATCCTTTTTCCAAAATTACTCTTGAGGTTTGACATGGCACAAAGGAATTGAATCCTAAGCTGTCTTGTCTTCACATTCTCTTTGACTCATAATAAGATCATCCAATGATTTAGATGCCTTAGTGAATGAGGCAATAACATTTTTGAGGTCATTCTCCCTCTTTTCTATAGCAAAGCAATTTTCGCTACTAATTTAGCATTTTCGGCCTTTAGACTTTCATTTTCAATGACTATTTGACTTAGAGTACTCGGCTCCTTAGTCGGCTTTGAGTTTTGACTTTTAAGTAGTCATTTGTTTTTTCCTCATTCAATAGTGTGTGTGAGGATTTAATGTGCTCAAAATCTTTCATCATTTTGCCTAATGAATCATAAAGATCAAGAGGTGATGAAGTGTGTGTGTCACGATACGTTGTCACTAGTGTCGAGCTTGTTGAATTAGATTGTACCTCATCTTCTTGATCTTGTTCTTTGGCCATTAAGCGGATCAGGAAGGCTTCTTCTTCAGTCACTTGAGTAGTCGGCCTTCATCGCTTGCTCTACGAATGTTGTCTCTCTTGACTGGGTTGTCTCAAATCTCTGCAGACCATCATTGCCTTTTTCTTTTCTTGTCTTTTTCTCAAGACCTTTCTTTCTTCTTCATTCTGTACTTGTTGACTACGAGGATATGAGCAAATCAATGGCATAGTGACCTGGTTGTCTACAATTCCAACATAGATATTGACCTTTTGATCGGCTCTTTCTACTCTTGAGTTGTCACCCTTTGATACTCAACTTGTTGATGATCTGTTCTCTTGGTTGGCCTATCATCCCTTGATTTGGAGGAGCCGAGTGTCTTCCGGAAGATTCACCCTTTCCTCTCTTGTAGTTCTTGTTAAAGAACTTGTTAAATCTTTTAACCATCGTTTATTTCTTCCGGGTCAATTGCCTCTTTGACCTCAACTCTCTTTCCATCTTTGACAATTAGAGCAATTTGTTTTGGGTACAAATTGTCTCTTCCTAGTCTTTCCTTCTCATTTCAAACTCGTAGGCTTTGAGGTCCGAGAATAACTCATGATTGGATGTCTTTGATAGGTCCATGGAGTGTCTCGGTGTCATGACCTTCATTTCTTCCTGTGTATATTCCTTTCCAAGTGTAGATTACTCATTTGTGATTTCGTAAATCGAGCGTCTAGTTGATCCAGTTCTCTCCCGAGATCATTTTGAAATTTTCAAACTTCGTACGACCCATTTTTCGATAATTTGTTTTCTTTGATTTGCTCACGAACCTTCACAAATCAAAGTCAACTTGTCCCAGATTTCCTTAGCCGTTTTGCAAGATTTGACTTTGTTGAACATGGCTTTATCCGAGGTTTTGTAAAGAATGTCCTTGGCTACATTGTCAGGTTGTATCTTTTCTGTCATCATTTGTCCACTCGGTTCTTGGTTTTTCAACCATGATCGTGGTCTAGAGCAAACATCTTCTTCTCCTTGTTGCAACTCTTCGTACGATTTGTGTTCACCTTTAATATTTGTAGAGGACCATCTTCTATCACTATCCACATCTCATCATGTAATGCCGATAGATGAGCCTCGCATACGAATTTTCCAATCATCAAATTCTTCAATAGTGAACATAGGGATGCGTGTCAAATTTGCTTCCATGATAACGATTTTAAATAAAAAGAGTTTTGAAAGTTTAAGTACTAAAGCGGACTTTGAAGAGTTTGGAGATCTAGTTCAAGAACCGGTGCGGAGGGTTCAATGAACCAACCGCTCCGATACCACTTGTAGGTCCCAAGGGGTGTAAGTGTAAGGTTTAGAAGGGGGGTTGAATAAACCTTACCAAATTTTCGATTTAGTCCTTTTAAATCTGAGTTAATTCTACACATTTGTGTCCTTGATGGACGATCGAATTAGTCACTCAGTAGAGTTAATCTCTCAATGACTCGGTGAGCCGTTGATGGAGTAACTCAATTTGTTGGCTACAATTTAACTCAATTTGTGGTTTTATTTTATTGGAAGACTTAACACCCTTAAGTTTGATTTAGCAAGATTTTAGAGCTTTATTTAGTACTTATAGATTATCAAATGGATAGCAAATTTATCGTGAGATATAAGCAATTAAAAGTGCGAGAAATATAAGTCTTTGAAATGTAAATGACACGATAAAGTTTTTATAGAGGTTCGAAGATGGGGTAATTCTTCTACTCCTCTCTTCTCCAACTCCTGGAGGAATCCACTAAGTAATGATCGGTTTACAAAGTGGTAAGCAGTCCGGATACAAGTCTTGATCACAACACCGACTTGATCCTTTGGGACTCGATCTGGAGACGCCTTGATCACTCACCGGCTTCTCGTACGACTCGGCCTTCTTCACAGGTTTTGCCTTGCTACTACAGCTCACTTGCTCAAGCTTTTTGGATTTGATCACGAAGCCCTCCAAATGCTTAAGACTTAGTTCAACCTTGAACCTTTCTACAATCCTTCCTGGAAAGTAGACCCCTTTTCTTCAAGAGTTTCCTCTTCAACTGATTGAAGTTCTCTTTCCTTCACAGGTGAGTGTTGGATTGATGTACTTCGTAATGTAGGCTTGAGGATTGAGATTGTTTTAGTTTTCTGATGTGCTTGTATATCTCACGTATGTGTCATGCATGCATCATATTTCTCAAACAAACTCCTCAGCCTTTTATAGTGAACTTTCAAAAATTTGCCCGTTGAAGAGATAGGCTTATTTTTGAAAGTCACTTTGCAGTCGTTGGCTTGTAGTCCTTGGAATTGCCATTTCCTCGTATGAATTGTTCTTTCACCTTTTCAGAGTTCTGACACGGTTTGATGCTTCCCATTGGTTCATTCCAATTGCACGCTTCTGGGACTGAGCACTCCGAGAAAGGTGGTATGGACATATTACTTGTTTAAGTAAATCTCTTGATTTTACGGCAACGGTTCTTTACGATTATCTCGACTTGATTTGCATTTCCTTGCTTTCCCAGGTGACTTAGAGTCACCTTCCAATCGTGGATGACTCTTTCATCACTTCAACTTGAGACTTGGCTTTTCTTGAGTTGACTTGATCGATGCTCCACTGTTGCATCTCACCGCTTCTTGATAGAGTCCCGTCTACTCTTCTTTGCCATACTGTTGTCTCTCAGAGTCTTCCTTCCGATCTCTGATTGTCTTCTTGCATGTTAGGGACGTAGGCGACTTAACTCGGCAGCCACTCTAATTGTTACAATACAATTTACAACAAGAATTGGGGAGCCAACTTTCTATTCTAAGTTTTACATGGCATTCATCAAAATCTAAACAATAAAATTCCTAACACAAACTGATGTATTCCAAGTTGTTAGTATTAGGAGCTGACCAACTTTCCTTCCAGCAGACACAGAGGAATAACATAGCAAGAATGGAAATGAGTCACTTATCTGATGTGGAGCTGCTACAATCGAAAATAGAAAAGAAGATGGAGTACATGGAAGCTTCGCTAAAAAAAGAAATTATATCCATGAACAAAATATTTGGATGTACTCAACTCAAATCAAGAAGCGTGAGAATCCATGACTCACAATAAATTAGATTCCATTCTCCGATCACCCAACCTTCTCAAGGTGATGATGCCAAAAAGGGAAAGAGAAAACACCCCCACAAAATCAATAAAAGGCAAAGGCACCACCTCCATCCTATCGCAGCCTACCTCCTCCTTGTTAGTCAAGAAAAGATTGAATTACCCTTTCAGAAATCAAAAGAAGAAATAGAAAACCTGGACAAGAATCAAGAGACGAGGATAGAAAAGTTAAAAGTCCAATGTGGCGGTCCACTAGCAGAGTTTCTCCCAAGTGAAGAAGCTACTCCACCAGCAGGACCCTTGGAAGAAAGGTCTAATGAAGAGTTTGGTACTTTTTTGTCAGAAGGGTACTGATCCAGACCATTTTGGACAAGGAAGATTTTCTGGAGGAGACCTTCTCATTTAGGAAGACCTATAAGAAGGAGAAGTAATTCAAGGGGGCCATTAAACCTTTGAATAAACACTGCTAAGGCAGCTAGACAAATAACATAAAAGTTCTGGGAGCTGCTCTAGGGCTAGGAGGGAAAAGGTAGATCTACCCAATGAATGACCTGTTAGACATTACATGTTTCACAAGATAGGATGGTACATAAAGGCATTAAGTAACTCAAAATAGGAGATGGTCGGCGACAGGTACAACCATTGATGAGACATAAAGGCAGAAGACAGTTGAACCAATGGAATGCATTTAATGCAAGAGACATTCTCTAATCCCCTCAGTAATGAGGCCGGATTTGAGGACTAAAAGGAGGCGGGTCAAAGGTCATACCTGTCATGAAGTAAGTATAAGCGATGGTGACGACAAAAGTGACCATTTTTAGGGGCAGACCTACTGGCGAGTAACTTTGATGGACATTAAAGGAAGACTAATCGGAGGCCAATCAGGAGGTGACACGTGCAGCATCCCAGGTAGGGGGTAGAGCCAGAATTTAGGTATAAAAGGGGCATTGATGAAATATTACATGTTTTTTCATTACATTACACATATATACACATATTATCCTATATTCTTGTTCTGACTTAAGCATCAGAGTACCAATGCCATAAACCCTCCGAATTTGGCTTTGGAGATGCATCGAGGAGTAGAAGTTGGGTCCTTGATAGTTCAGCACATCCAGGACAGATCAAGTGGCGCCGTCTGTGGGAAAATTTGCGTTCAAGACATGAGTATGAGCGATTCAGGATCTCAAGGAAAAGAGGCAATGGTTACCCGGGGAGATGGGATGTAAACATCTGGACATTTGGAAGAGGCGTCGGGCAGATCGTTGCTCAACAACCCAGGGGTTATGCCAGGATCTTTTGTGGACCAGGTGCCAAGGGTAAACTTGAATGAGCAATTTGCTGGAGAAATGATGCAGTTCAGAAGGGGGCAACAGGAAAATCTAATTTCCAGTGCAGTATCAGAGGCCCGGGTGTAGAGGGAAACTCTGGGACAACTTCCGGAGGACCCCTTCAGTGCCCGAATGAGGTAGAACCACGGTTGGATGAAGTAGCTGCCAGAGGGGATGGGATGGCGGAGAAGTGGGAAGAGATGCTTAGGGAGATGAGTGAGATGAAGCAAAGGATGGCTGGTAAGGAGGTTGTGAAGAGAGTAATTCCTTTTAGAGCGGCAGTGATGGCAGATGAGTTACCTGCGATCTTTGTTCGCTAACTTACGAATATGATGGAACAAGCCCGACCCATGGGAGCATCTATGCAAGTTCGAGAACTCAACCCTTTGCACAGTACTCGGATGGAGTGGAGTGTCGAGTCTTTATCACCACGTTGTCCCAATCGGCCCAACAATGGTTCAACCAATTACCCCGTAGTCCATTCGTTCCTTTGAGGAATTTAGTTCGATTTTTGCATCGGTTTACAAGTCAGTAGGAAACATCAGAAAACTTCCTTGGCACTTTTCGAGGGGGTTAAACAATCGGAGGGCAAACCTTTACGTGGTTACGTGAAGAAGTTCATGGCGGCAACATTAGGTGCCCTCATAAAATCTAAATATTTTAACTAGTGCTCTTACCCAGGTGTTAACGGAGGGAGACTTCTTTAGGTCCTGGCTAAGAGGTCGGCGAGAGATTTTGATGACCTCTCGCTAGAGCGAAGAAGTATGTTAATCTGGAGGAGGCACGAAGGAAGGGTAAGAAGAAGGAGAGACATGGTAAGATGAAGGATAGGGTAGAAGGTGACCCCTTAATCGGGCGATGAGGTGGGTTTATGCTTTGGGGTTGGGTAACCAGAAGATACACCCCTTGGTGGCATCAAGGGCGTGTGTGTTGATGGTAGTGGTAGGGAACAAGGATCTAAAATGCCCGCAAACTATTCAACGGTACCATCAAGACCAAAGTCCAAATTCTTTTGTTAGTTCCACAACAATTTTGGGCACACCATGGAGGAGTCCCGACATTTGAAAGATGAGATAGAGAGGATGATCAAAAATAGGTGGTATGCTGGTTGGGTCAAAATTTGGACCAAGCGCGTAAAGCAAAGTGCAAGTGCCCACAAGAACCATCATCCTCCGGCAAGAGGAGGGGGGAAGGGAAGCTTGGGAGCAGGCAAGGAGATCCCTCCCCCGAGGGGAACCATAAATATGATCGAGGGAGGACCTACCGATGGGGACTCTAACAGGGCTCAAAAGGCTCATGCCAGAGCTGAACTCAGATCGGTTATGGAAGTGGGAGAGGACATAGGCCCTGTCATATCATTTGGGGCAGAGGATTGGAGGGGGATAACACTTGCACATAATGACGCTTTGGTCATCACAACTACGATAGCTAATTTTGAGGTAGCTCGGATCATGGTTGGATACTGGTAGTTCTGTCAACGTTATATTCTATGATGCCTACTTGGAGATGGGATTGGAGATAGAGGTAAAGTCGGTGGACACAGCTGTGTTTGTTTTGGCGGAGGAGTGGTCGAACCTATTGGGCATGTGATCTTGCCCGTCACATTGGAAGAGCAGCCAGGGCATAAGACATAGATGGTTAGTTTTCTTGTTGTTGATTCATATTCTACCTATAATGTCATTATTGGTAGACTTGCGCTAAATGCTTTCCAAGTTGTATCTACATTTCATATGAAACTTAAATTTGTCATGGAGGATGGAGTGGGGAAAGTGTTGGGAGATCAACAGGTAGCTAGGAAGTGTTATGTGGAAGCTGTGAGTAAAGGAGAGCAAAAGAAATCAAAACGGAAGGAGGTAGAAAGTGACAGGGAGACCAATCCCCTTAAAATAGTGAAGCGAAAGAAAATGGAGGAACTAGGGATGTTGAGTGTGAAACCTGAGGATGAATTGATGAGCATAGAGCTGGTGCTAGGAGATCATAGTAAAACAAACAAAATAGGAACGCAGTTGGGGCCGGAGCTGACCGGGGAAATTATGAGGTTTTTAAGGGAGAATGTGGATGTGTTTGCTTGGAGTTTAGAAGATTTGGGAGGAGTAGATCCGGAGCAGGTGATGCATCACCTCAATTTAGATCCAGGTGGAGACCTGTCAAACAGAAGACGAGGCCTTTTGGGTGGGATAAGGATAAGATAAACCAAGACGAAGTGAGTAAGCTATTGAAAGATCCAATTCCCCGAATGGTTGTCCAATGCGGTTTCGGTACCCATAGGAGATAAGGTTAGAATGTGCATCGATTTTTGCGATCTTAATAAGGCTTGTCCTAAGGACCACTATCCATTACCGAGGATAGATCGGTTAGTAGATTCAACCGTGGGGTATGAGCTTTTAAGTATGATGGATGCATATTAGGGGTACCACCAGATCCGATTAGCCCCCGAGGATCAAAATAAAGTAAGTTTTATCACCTCGTCGAGCACGTACTGCTACGTAGTCATGTTCTTTGGGCTTAAGAATGGGGGAGCAACCTATCAGAGGCTGATGGATCGGATGTTTCGGAAACAAAGGAACATGGAGGTATATGTCGATGATATGCTGGTAAAGAGCAAGCTGGCCAAATCTCATGTGGTTGATCCGCGTAAACGTTTGCGATTACTAAGGAACTTCGGGATGAAATTGAACCCGTCTAAATGTTCTTTTGGGGTTAGGTCAGGAAAGTTTTTGGGCTATATGGTCACGGAAAGGGGGATAGAGGTAAATCCAGAAAAGTTAAAAGGAATGTAGATATGGATTTTCTTAGCCATCACCTCCTTCAAGAATTTCGCATAATTCCACATCTATTATAATGCGTCCGCAAAAGGAATGTCGATATGGATTTTCTTGAAAATTTCAAGAAATTTTGTGAATTATGTATCCAATTTCTTATTCTGGAGTCTTTGTAGGAATGGAATCGGAACTTCTATCTTTTGTCCTTTAGGGACAAAAGTGATTTTAGGTTGATCATCCCTTTCTTTGTGCACGGTCTTGGTCGATATCTCTGGTCTCTCATATTCTGCACCACTCCGTAAATGATGGGCATTACATTGCTCCTTTGGGTTTATTTCAATATCGCTTGGGAATTTGCCTTTTTGATATTGGCTTCCTACTATTGTTGCTATTTGAGTCACTTGTGTCTCCAAAGATTTCAACATAACATCTACATTCGTATTCAACTGAGCAACATGTTCTTCAATCCTATCTATATTAGCCTAATCCTTTTTCATTCTGGCTCATGTCTCTCCAATAAATGAGGCTAACATCTCTTCGAGGGATGGCTTCTTCTTGTCCGCTTCACTTTGACCCTGATTCCCCACATTAAATCCCGGGGGTGGCTGCAAAATATTTCTATTGTTAGCGTAAGAAAAAATTTCATGGTTTCACAGCCCCGGATGATAATGTGTTGGTGCTTGATTATTTCCGAAGTTGTTAAAATTTTGTTGCTAAACGAACTTTGCTTCTTCTTCCACTACGACTGGTTCTCTCTGCATCGCATTCCATTTCATATTAAACACTAAAATTTTCTCAGTTAACTTGGCCAGTTTGTCCTCGTCTTGTATCTCTCCCACTCTCTTGACATTAGACCTTCCGGATATCCGTGTGGTGGGCACTTCCTCAATAACTCCTTGAATCTGTCCCATGCCTAATATAATGGCTCAAAGTCAAGTTGTCTAAATCGAACGATCTCACTTTTCAATTGTAATGTTTTGCTTGGAGGAAAGTATTTTGCTATAAATTTCTAACTCAACTCCGTCCGGTTGGCGGTAGGTGGTGTTAATGAGGATAACCATCTCTTGGTCTTATCGGCGTAGAAATGCGGCGACAACGAATGGCATCTTGAAACACCGTTCATCTTAATCATATCGCAAATTTCTAGGAATTGTGGCGGTATGAATTTGGATCTTCCAACGCTCTCCCCCAAATGGTTATGTGACACCATCTCAATCAACGCCGGATTTCGATTAAAAGTTGTTTGCATTGATCGGGCGTGCAACTCTTCCATACTTGAGATTAACTTATGGCTTGAAGTAATCTCTCATAGCCCATCTCACCGCCTATCCTCTACTAAATTCTGTCCATTAACATTACCCAGTGGTATCACAGACGATCTTTATTGTTCTCGTTATTACCATTATTCCCTATGGTTCTCTTTTGCCATTGCTCTCAACCTGTCTAACTCAACAAGACAATGTTAAAATCTATAGTAGTTGTTGCTTCAATTAAGATTAAATTACTTATCACTACATTTATATTGAATCTTTCAATCCCATGCAACGGTGCCAAAAACTTGATCGCTAAAATCTTTTTGCTCAACCACAAGTGTACAGTGTAGTTTATAGATAATGGCAAACAAGATCGTATTCCTCAGGGATTGATCTGAAACACATAAAGAACAGCAAATCTCGTACTCCAATTTTATTGAAGCGATTAGAAAACAAAAGGTGTATCTAATAAACCATGAAATTATTAAACTAAAATATTTAAATATTTGTAAATCGTCAAACTTCACGAAAATCAATCAATCACAAAAGTAATCCTAGGACTATGATCTTAAAATGCTTCATCAATATTATTTCCAATTACTGTTTCACAATAACCAGTATCCGTGAATCTATGGGTTTAATTCCTAACATACTTTATTCCCTCTCCTGGCTAAACAAATCGTAGATCAATATTGAATTGCTAGTATCCCTACTCAACAATTGCAACTCCTAAAAGTATAGAGGATTAAAGTAAACCCCCACAAACATCGTAAGCCTCCCAACTCAATACACGTTTATGTTACGAATATGTTATCTAATGTTAGATCTCATCTCACGAATTATGAACTAAAAAATTAAGCATGAAATTTATTGGTCACATAATCTACAAGAAATAAGCGCACGAATTCATAAATAGATAACAAAAAACCAATTAATATGAAACAATTAAATTAGAATTAACATGAATCCATAGTCTTAATCACGTCCTAGAATTAAAAGATTTGGCCTAACATAATTGTTTGCAAATCCATAGACAAACATGTGAACAAAGAGTTAAACATGGAATTAAGAACAGAACAAAAGCTCTAGACTATGATGATAAAATCCTCTTGCGTAGATGGATCTGTGTTCACAATCTCTAACTTTTGTGTCTTCGTGGCTGATAGAGGTCTCGTGTTGTTCTTCATGTATCCATTTCTTTTCTCTCTACTGTGTTTATTTTCTTCAAAGTGTGTTATATCTGACTTTAGGGTTAAGTGTCCCTTTTATAGTCGCCTTTCGAGATCCCCATTGGAGTCCTCGCGAAATATGGAAATAAAATCCGCAGCGTGTAGTATTTCCCACACCCGTGTGAATTTCACATGATCAGGTCGTTTGAATTTTTCTCAGTCTCTGTAAATCGCAGGTTGCATTTCACACGGTCGTGTGAATTTCACACTGGCAGGTCGTGTTAATGGTCTTCACTCTCTTTAAATCGCACATTGTACCTCACACGGTCGTGTGAATTAGCTCCTAGGGTCTTCATGAAAGTTGTAGACCTTTCTCTTAGCTTTCCATATCATCTTAAATCAACTTAATATCAATTTTGTAGGAAAGTTATGGCCAAAATACTAAACCTGCTAGTCTTAAAAATCTTTGTTGGACAGCGTTTGGACCTTTTGGAAAGTAATCCCTTGTTGTTCGATCGTCCATGCTTCTTCCATTCGCGTCTCCATTCGTCTTTTGGCTCTTGAAATTTTGGTTTGGGTCGTTCTATCGATATTCTTCAAATATAGCTCCATTTCCTACAAAAAGTACACAAAGATATGCAGTATCACGCCCAACAAGAGAACGATTAACCAACACACTTAATATCCATGCAAATGTATCAATTACGCACCAAAATATACCTCTAAATTGATGCATCTTTACCACTTATCATTAATTAAATGAATTCTATTTAAATTATTGGTCAAATATTGTTTCAAAACCAAATTTAAAACCAATTTCCGACATCATCTATACGATAAATAAATTATTGTTCCCTCGTTCTCTTATCTTCTAATTTTTTTGGTAAAGTTTATTTGTTTAATAACACTATATGAGTTAGTTTGGAATTTATTAAAAGCAAGAGATATTCTAAGAAGGTGTTTGCAGAGCTACAAGTTATTCGAAACACCTAAATTATCTAAAAGAATCTAAGTTTTTAAAAAGTGTCAAATAATTTTTATTAAAGAATTTTAACAACGAGCTTATAAACTACTAAAATCCCAACTTTTATTGACAAAAACTCATGTCAGATGGTCTAACGGGTCAAAATCCATCAGACGGATCTTAAAACCGACCCAGTATCATTTTTATAATATTAGCCAGTAGCATATTCACGAGAACCCTAAAAAGTATTAGTTCTCACTATGTAAAGTATAACTTGACTCTTATGAAAAGTATTAGTAATTCGTTGGAGAGTATCTTAGAAGTCTTTCTGGAAAATATTAACTTTCTCCCTCAAAAGTATTAGTAATTCCCCTAAAATGTATTAGTAGGTTCATAAAAAATATTAGTTTTCCCATGAAAGGTTTTTAGGAATGGCTATCTGTAGGTGGGCGGGCTATCCGGATTTGTTTATAACATTCACTTACAATCCAAAGTGCCAGAGATTGTTCGATTTCTTGATAAGAAGAATCTTAGTCCCGAGGACCGATAGGACATTGTTTGCGAGAATATTTAAATTGAAATTGGTTTGTTTGATCAAAGATCTCGTCGAGAAAAAAAATGTTTGGGAATGTAATAGCAGGTTATAATTCTTCCTTTATAATTTATTTACATTTTAGTCTAATTAATTTTTGTTTTATACTTTTCACTTAATGTTTACTTATTTTTAACATTGCAGTTATATACACGATAGAATTTCAGAAGCGTGATTTGCCACATGCACATATATTGTTATTCCTGTCTAAAGAAGACAAGTATCCAACAACAGATGATATAGATCGGATTATATCAGCAGAAATACCTGATGAGGGCGTTGATCCATATTATTATGCTGTGGTGAGAGACCACATGATTCATGGTCCACGTGGAGACGTTAGAAAAAGCTTTCCATGTATGGCTGATGGTCGTTGCATGAAACATTTTCCCAAAAAATTTGTTGATACAACTACTATTGATGAAGAAGGGTATCCGCGTTATAGACGAAGAAATGATGGGAGAATTGTTGAGAAAAATGGTGTTCCTTTGGATAACAGATATGTTGTGCCGCACAATCGTAAGTTGTTGGTGAAGTACGGAGCTCACATTAACGTTGAATGGTGTAACCAGTCAAGATCGATAAAATATTTGTTCAAATATGTCAATAAAGGACATGACCGAGTTACTGCGTCATTCTATACGAGCACCGATGAGGAGGAATCCGGCAAAACCATTGACAAAGTTAGTATGTTTTATGACTATCGATATATTTCAGCTTGTGAGGCAACATGGAGATTACTTGGTTTTGAAATCCAATATAAATATCCTCCAGTTGAACGTCTAATCTTCCATCTTCCAAATGAGCAGAGTGTTATTTTTTCGGATTCAGAAAGAATAGATGATGTTCTAAAGAAAGATTCGGTTAAAGAAAGCATGTTTTTAGCTTGGATGGAAGCCAATAAAATATATCCTGAAGCTAGGGAGTTGATTTACGCTGAAGCTCCAACTAAATTTATTTGGAAACCAGAGCTAAGAAAATGGATGCCTAGGAAGATCGGAAAATCAATAGGGCGGGTTTTTTACGTCCCTCCGGGTTGTGGGGATATGTACTATTTGATGTGTCTCATTAACGTGGTTCGAGGGGCTACGTGTCACGAGGACTACAAGAAGGTCAATGGTGTGCAACACACTTCCTATCGTGAAGCTTGCTATGCTCTTGGTCTTTTAGAAGACGATAGGGAGTATATTGACGCCATTATTGAAGCCAGTCACTGGGCATCTGCTGACAACCTAAGAAGTTTGTTTGCGTCATTGTTGTCATCGGATTCTTTGAGCAGGCCAAAATCAGTGTGGGAGAAGTGTTGGGAGTTCCTTTCCGATGATATTCTTTATAATCAAAGACAGCTTTTAAATCATCAAGGTATTCATGTATTAGATTTTATATCTTATGTAATTCCTTTCACTCAAATATTGTCATAATTTATAAATTTTAGGGATATTTAATTTTTTTTATTAAATTTATTATATTGCTTTTTCTTGTGCAGAACTGGTATTGAGTGAGAACCAAATCAAGAATCTGGCCTTATATGAAATTGAAAAATTGTTAAGATGTCATGGTAAGATTCTACGCAATTTTGATTCGATTCCATTTCTGGATGTTGATAATCTTCAAAACCACCGAAACAAACTGATATACGATGAGCTACGCTACGATCGTAAGGCTCTAATGGTTGAGCACAAGGATCTACTTTCCAAACTAAACGATGAACAACATAGCGTATACTCGAGAATAATGCATGCTGGGGTAAACGAGAAAGGTGGTATGTTCTTTGTATACGGATATGGAGGCACATGAAAGACATTTTTGTGGAGGGCTTTATCTGCGGCATTGAGATCAAAAGGAGAAATCGTACTAAACGTTGCATCGAGCGGCATAGCATCTTTACTGTTGCCAGGAGGCAGGACTGCGCATTCGCGATTTGTTATTCCCTTAAACCCTAACCAAGATTCAACATGCAATATCAATCGGAGAGTCGCGCGGAGTTGATTATCCGTTAAAGCTTATAATCGGGACGCGCCGATGATGCACAAGTTTTGCTCTCATTGACATTGACCCCATCGGACCTCGAGAATTCCATTCAAGTTCCAAAGAAGACAGTTCCTCTCATTGTATCGCATGCCATGACCATAAATAAGAGTCAAGGACAATCTCTCTCCAATGTTGGCTTATTTTTTAGGAATCCAGTATTTAGTCATGGGCAATTATACGTTGCTGTTTCGAGAGTCACCAATCGCAAGGGTTTGGAAATATTAGTCTGTGGTGACAACGAATCGAACAACAAGCAAACAATGAACGTCGTATACAAAAAAGTCTTTCAAAATTTGTAGTTTTCTTTTTTTTATTTTATTTGGCTTTAGTTCAACAATTTGTTTAAACTTTTTTTAGTTAAAAAATTTATTAATAATACTATTTTTACATCAATCCATTGGTTTGACACAACAAACCATATATTGTTAAACACAATCCAATTGCAAAGGTCCAATTTAACACTCACCGTGCATTGCACGGGTGTACCACTAGTTTGTTTAATAACACTATATGAGTTAGTTTGGAATTTATTAAAAGTTAGAGATATTCTAAGAAGGTGTTTGCAGAGCTACAAGTTATTCGAACACCTAAATTATTTAAAAGAATCTAAGTTTTTAAAAAGTGTCAAATAAATTTTATTAAAGAATTTTAACAACGAGCTTATAAACTACTAAAATCCCAACTTTTATTCATAAAAACTCCAGTCAGATGGTCTAACGGGTCAAAATCCATCAGACGGATCTCAAAACCGACCCAGTAGCATTTTATAATGTTAGCCAGTAGCATATTCACGAGAACCCAAAAAGTATTAGTTCTCACTATGTAAAGTATTACCAGTCCTTGTGAAAAATATTAGTAATTCGTTGGAGAGTAGCTTAGCAGTCTTTCTGGAAAATATTAACTTTTTCCCTCAAAAGTATTAGTAATCCCCCTAAAATGTATTAGTAGGTTCATAAAAAATATTAGTTTTCCCATGAAAGGTTTTTAGTAATCCCATCTGAAAAGTATTAGGCATTTCTATAAAAAGTATTAGTAGTTTCTTTGAAAAGTATTAGTTATCCTCTGAAAAGTATTTAATATTCCCTCTGAAAAGTATTATTTTTTCCCTGAATAGTATTAATTTCCCCTCAAAAAAGTATTAGTAGTTTCTTTGGAAAATATTAGTTTTTTCCCTCTGAAAAATATTTAATAGTCCCCCTATAAAGTATTATTTTTTTTCTTGAAAAGTATTAGTAGGTCACCCGAAAAGTATTAGTAGTGCCTTTTGAAATGCTTAAGAGTCCAACTTAGTCAAATCAACAAACACTTGAATTGCATTAATGAATTCAATTTTCAAAGAAAAATGGTTGAATCAGTTTACACCAAATTTAAAAAAAAAGAAGATAAAAGACGACTATTAAGAAACAAGAATCCCACAAATTATGAGGAGTTAATATCAATTTATGCTGAATTGCTTCATAAGTACCAGAAACATGCAAAAACATAACGAAGCTAACACAGACCACAATCCTTCAAAACCAAATAACCAACTCAACCTGCTCTATATTTTTATAACCTACCACCCAATCTCTTCATTAGTTTATTCAGTTATTCTAAACCAATTCCAAGTCAGCCAAGTTATCAAACGATATCGTGCGCAGCTTGGGTACGTGGTTTGTCGCCGTCGAGCCACCGTTGGAACTTGGATGTTGTTGTCGTCATTGGTGAATGATATTGACGCATGAGACAGGTCGTGCCAGCAAGATGGGGAGAGGCAGGGGTAGGGGAAGAGGTTGTGGTAGAGGTAGACGAATACTAGAGAGAATCCAATTATCAGTACGAGTCTTTTTGTTTAATTTATGTCTCATTTTTTAGTTGGGTTGGATTCGGGTAGGTGTTGGGTATGAGTATGGGTTGAGTTTGGGGATCCGTCGGACAAATTAGATCCGTGTCTGACAGGAGTGTTAGGGACAGTACCCTTCAAATAATTGTGAATTGTTTTTGATTATTAATAAATGCGATATTTATTTTCGAACTCTTTTGCATATTATATGTATTTTCTTGAAAATCATGAAAATCCCTAGTTTATTTATTGTAACCATAATCTTAGTATATAAGAGTTATATACAAGAGGATTAACATTATGGATAATAAACTAAAATTAAGTCCGTGATGAAATTAATTAAAGTATGAGATCTTTAATTAAAACATCATTAATACTGACCCGTAACATTTTGAATGTGACCGTGTCTTATCCAGGACCGTCGATGTGGAGACATCTTAGTGGGGGCATTTATATATGATTTGATCATATAAGATTTGGACCGATTTAATTTGAATTTTCCATACAAATTCCGTTGTAGAAATGGAAAATCAAATTAAATCACTAGATGATCATATATGGATAAATCTTAATCCAGAGTGATTATAGACTCCTGTTTATTTCTATGTGATTCTTAATTTGCTCGTTTAAGTTTGTCCTACAACATTCCCAACACCTGAATTTTAGATTCACATTTGAATTAAATAACTGGGAATATAAATTCACAGATATGGAATCTATTCCTTCTTGCGAGAAGTAGAAAGACGATTCCCTCATTTGTTAATTCTGGAACTGAATGATTTGAGATCTCTAAAACCATTCGCTAGTGAATTAATGGTAAATGAGGATAATAGGTAATTGAAGAGGTTTAACGGATACTACCTAGCTTCAATTACGAATTGTCTATGGAGGATTAATCTATGTAATGATTATATCAGTGGACTGCTCAATTCGTAGAGTAAGATATTCTATAATTATAAGAGTGCAATATTGAATTTATAGTGGAGTAATATCGGAATTAATAAGTCGAATAAATTAATTAAAGTGTTAATTATTTATTCGATTTACTGGAGCTTATAATTATAGGTCCATGGTCCCCGGTTCGCCTTCCTAGAGTAAACGGGTCAACAATAATATTTTCAGTTTCTAAGGGTTTATGGAAAAGAGTTTTCCAAAATATTTGGGCTAATATATTAATATTAGTTAATTCCGGAAATATTTGATATTCTACAGTTTTGACTGTATTGGGAGTTAAATAAATATAAGATATTTATGATATTAATATAATTATCAATTAGAGTTTGAGTCTATCTAGAATTATGAATTCTAGATTGGATAGGAAATTGAGTTGGAGTGGGAAACTGATTGAACTAGCCCTATAAAAAGGGGACCACGTTCTCACAATTGACACATACAATTCGGCTGCCCCTTCTTACAAATTAGAAAGAGTTTTCATTGGCCAAAATTACATGAATTTTTCGGCCCCTTAGTTATAAGAAAGATTTTAACGGCCCCTTAGTTACAAGAAAGATTTTAACAACCACTTTTTGTAAAAATTGAAAAAACTCAAGTCAAAGGTCCACTACTCCTTTTTCAAGTTTTTTTTTTTTTTTGTCAATTAGTTAATTTTTTTCTCAATTTGGCGTTAAATCTTATTCGGCCGAATTCAATTAGCAGGAATTCAATTTGGTTAGATTCTTCTTATGCGTTTGTTAGATGTGGGATTTTGTTGTTTTTAATTTAAGCCAAGTTCAATTCTCTTCCTATCCAGTTATCTCAATCCTACGATCTCATGAGAGTACATCGTAGGAAAATAAAAGTTAGGAACTTAGAATTATTATTTGGGTGCCCACATACTGCCGTTGATAGGGAGGATCGAATTGGAAGATCGTGGTATCTACGAGCTTTGGGGATTCGAAGGATAAACGGACAAAAAGCGAAGAACAAGAAAATCGTCGAAAAAGGTAAATTTTTTTTTCTTCCTTTAGTTTGAATAAATTTAATAAGCATGATCTTGTGTTATTATATCTAAAACTCAATTTTTGAAATCACTCGCTTCCGCTTCCGCTCGATTAGATCGAAAAGTCGGATCTTATTTGGCCCGAATTAGATCCGAGACTCGAATAATTTCCAACAAATGGTATCAGAGCCATTTGGTTTTTGATATAAGAACTAGATCTACTTTATTAAATTTATTTTGGAGTGGTTTTAGGATTTGATCTTGCATGTTTTGATATATGGATGCATGGGCGTTTTTGAATTTATTAAATCGATCAAAATCGTCATATTTATTATTTCGTGGATTAATATTTATGTGATGTATATGTGATATATATGCCATGCATATTGATATGTCATTCATGGAACTCACTCCCAAACATGTCATGCATCATGATAATTGAATTGTTTAATTGTTATGATAGATCTATGAGATGGATTGAAATTGATATTAAAGTGTTTTATATAATTTTTAAATTTTTGTATTAAAGTGTTTTATATAATTTTTTAAATTTTGTATAAAGGTGTTTATATTATTTTAAAATTGGGATAATTGTTTGGAATTAATTTTGTGAAAATTGGATCCGGTTTTTATGAAAAATCTCTGAATTGCATGTTTTAGAAACAAAATAATTCGGATTCGCGTTCGGGTAGCTCGGGCAGGCGCCGGGCTGCGCCCTGGAAGTCGGCGGGGCACTGGGCGACCTCGAGCGAGGTCCCCGACGGTTGAGAATGTCCCGGCAGCCTTTGGGCAGTCCCGTTTTTCGATGGCGCGTTGTTTCCTTAGTTCTTTCATGAAATTTCTTCGTTTTATCCCTATTCCCTTAATTATTTTGATAATTTAGGGGATTTTAAAGTTGATTAAAATTATGATTCAATTTCTAAAAGTTAGATTTTTAAATTGGGGAATTTTAATCAAATAGACCAATAGGATTGGACTTGACTTATTAAAACATAAGATGTTTTATAACTTAAAATATTTAGGAAGCATTTATTATAAAATAATGAGTGGGAGAAGGATTCATGACAATAAATCTTGTGGCCTCCATTATTGATCAAAGCACCGTGAGATTTAAGTGACGCCTCGCGATGCTCGGTCGTCCCCTACGGATGACTTTCACTTAAATCAATAACAAGGCTTAATCTCCAAAAGGATAGGAATTTAAAAATTAACTCTTAATTTTCCTACCCTGACGGCGATTTGAGTAAATTTTAAAATCCGAAATAATGGGTAACACTCATAAGGATACAATCAAATAGTTTGGATGTATCTAAAGGCTAAATTAAAAGGTGATTAATTAATAACTGAAGATATGAGATGTCTTGATTATTTATTTTATTAACCTGAGATGGTCTCGATTTAATCGTCATTTGATTTGACCTACCCTACGGCGGCTTTTCAAATGAGAAATTAAATTACCTTGGAATTGGTAGGATAAACTTTATTGCTTTCATGCATCATGTTTATGATTCCTAAATTAAATGCTCTATGATGTTCGTTCGCTTATTTATGTCGCTTTATTTAATTTTCAACAATGATGTCTTTGTCTATGCTTGCACAAAGTTGAATGATTCATTAACTGGAGAAAATTGTAACAAGTGGAATAGTAACATGAATATTGCACTCGTATGTGAAAATCTCAAAGGCAAGAAGCAAGGTTCCTCTAAACCAAAGGGAAATTGTTTCCATGCGGTGAAGAGGGACATTGGAAGAGAGACTGCCCCAAGTTTCTCTCCAAAGTAAAGGAAAACAAGAAACGTAAATATGATTTACTTGTTCTTGAAAGTTGTTTGGTAGCTAGAGATTCTTCTACTTGGGTAGTTGACTCTGGAGCTACTAATCATGTTTGTTCTTCCTTACAAATGCTTAGCTCTTATAAAGAGCTTGCCGATGGGTCTTTCACAATGCGAGTTGTCAATGGAGCAGTGGTTTCGGCAGAAGCAGTGGGAGTAATTAAGCTTAATGTTAGAGATAAAATATTGATTTTAAACGATGTTTTTTATATTCTTGGTTTCCATAGAAATTTGATTTCTATTTCAAAGTTGCATGAACATTTTTTTTCACTATCTTTTAATGATATTATTTCTAAAAATGGGCGTGATATTTGTACTGCAATATTGGAAAACGGACTCTATTTAATTAAGTATAATGAACAACCACTGCTAAATGCCGAAATGTTTAAAGTAGAACATCCTAAACCAAAAAGGCAAAAGGTTTCTCAAGATGATGAAACATATCTTTGGCATCTAAGGTTAGGGCATATTTCACTAGAAAGGATAAATAGGCTTGCGAAGGATGGTCCTTTGAGAGAGCTAAAGTTGGCACTCTTCTGTTTGTGAATCATCGTCTAGAAGGAAAAATGACTAAGAGACCGTTTCTGCAAAGGGCAATAGAGCCAAAGAACCGATAGAGCTTGTGCATAGTGATGTTTGTGGTCCCATGACCACACAAGCTAGAGGTGGCTTTGAGTACTTCGTCACTTTTATTGATGATTACTCGAGGTTTGGATATGTTTATCTCATGCATAGAAAATCCGAGACTTTTGAAAAGTTCAAGGAATTTCATGCGTTTTAAAGCTTGACTAGGAAAATCTTTGAAGTGCCTTCGATCCGATCGAGGGGCGAGTATGTCGATAATGAGTTCAAAGATTATTTGCTAGAGCATGGTATTTTGTACCAACTCACAAAGACTGGCACCCCTCAAAGAAAGCGGTATTTGAAAGGAGAAATCGAGCGTTGCTTGATATGGTTAGGTTGATGATGAGCTACGCGCGATCTTTGCTGATTCGTTTTGGGGGTATGCATTGCAAACGGCGGTTTACATTTTGAATGTAGTTCCGTCTAAGTCAATCCAAAAGACACCACTAGAGTTGTGGAATGGGGGTAAAGTTAGTTTACGCCACTTTCTCATATGGGGGTGCCCAACACATTTGCTGAAAGGAATGACTGGAAAGTTGCATCCACGTTCAAAAGTGTATCTATTCGTTGGATATCCCAAAGGAATGAGATGAGGTTTGTTTTATGATCCGCAAGAAAAGAAAGTAATAGTTTCGACTAATGTTATCTTTCTTGAAAACGATTATATAGAAAACTTCCAACCTTGAAGTAAAGTTGTACTCGAGGAGTTACTTTCTGATGAGATCAGACCACAACCAACAAGAGTTGTTGGGAAAATCGCTAAAAATACCACTATACCTGATCATAATGTCATGACTCCTCGACGCAGTGGGAGGGTGATTAGACCATCAATCCGCTATCGTCAAATTGAAGAGGCAAATGTTGCAGTCTCCGATGGGGTAGACGATGATCCATTGTCTTTTCGACAAGCAATGGAGGATTCTAATAAAGAGAGGTGGCGTGAAGCTATGAACCAAGAAATGGAGTCTATGTACTCCAATACTGTCTGGGTTCTTGTAGATCCGCCTGAAGATGTCAGGACCATTGGGTGGAAATGGATTTATAAGAGAAAGAAGGGTGTGGATGGGAAAGTAGAGACTTTCAAAGTAAGGCTAGTGGCTAAGGGTTACACCCAAAAGGAGGGAGTCGACTTTGAGGAGACTTTCTCGCCTGTAGCAATGCTAAAATCTATCTGCATACTACTTTCAATTGTTGCATGTCTTGACTATGAGATAT
The DNA here is from genome assembly GCA_016081115.2 of Rehmannia glutinosa. Taxonomy (NCBI): domain Eukaryota; kingdom Viridiplantae; phylum Streptophyta; class Magnoliopsida; order Lamiales; family Orobanchaceae; genus Rehmannia; species Rehmannia glutinosa. Next base: position 36,588,422 of record CM071928.1, on the reverse strand, counting down.
GGCAGATGGATGTCAAGACGGCCTTTTTGAATGGCCATCTAGACGAGGATTTATGGCGAAGGTCAAGAGCAAAAACTCTGCAAATTGCTTAGATCCATTTATGGGTTAAAGCAAGCCTCAAGGTCATGGAACCATAGATTTGATGAGACGATCAAGTCTTATGGTTTTGACCATAGTGTTGATGAGCCTTGTGTATACAAGCAGATCAACGGTAGTAAAGTGGCATTTTTAGTGCTTTACGTTGATGATATTCTACTCATTGGGAATGATGTAGAGATGTTATCTGCGGTTAAAGGTTGGCTTGCCAAGTAATTCCAAATGAAATATTTGGGAGGAGCGAATTATCTTCTGGGAATTCGAATCGTTTGAGATCGCAAGAACAAATTATTGGCATTGTCTCAAGCTTCTTATATCGATAAGATGTTGTTGCGTTATAGAATGCAAGATTCCAAAAAGGGTTACCTACCAACTCAACATGGAGTCGTTCTCTCCAAGGAGAAGTGTCCTAAGACACCTCAGGAGGAAGAGGACATGAGACGTGTTCCCTATGCCTGCAATAAGGCGGCACTTATGTATGTTATGTTGTGTACAAGGCCCGATATTTGTTATGCGGTAGGGATAGTCAGCCGATTTCAATCAAATCCAGGAATGGACCATTGGATAGCAGTCAAGAAAATTCTCAAGTATCTTCGGAGAACGAGAGACTATATGCTCGTCTATTCGGGTGATGACCTTAAAATAGAGCGGGTACGCGATTCCGAGTTTGATCGGACAAGGATTCTCGAAAGTCAATATCTGGGTCAGTGTTCACTCTTGGTGGTGGTGCCATAGTCTGGAGAAGCATTAAGCAATCTAGCACTGTGGATTCGACCATGGAGGTCGAATACATAGCCGCTTCAGAAGCATCTAAGGAGGCGGTATGGCTAAAGAAATTCCTTTATGATTTGGAAGTTGTTCCAAATGTGGATAGGCCACTCACTTTGTATTGTGACAATAGTGGGGCAGTGGCTAATTGGAATGAGCCTCAAAGTCACAAAAGATCAAAGCATATAGAAAGAAAGTACCATCTTATTCGGAAGATAGTACAAAGGGGTGACATCTCAATTCTCAAGATTGCGTCTGCCGACAACCTTGCTGACCCATTCACAAAGACATTGCCTGCAAAAGTGTTTGAGAGGCATTTAAATAATTTAGGACTGAGAGACATGTCCCATATGCTTTAGGGCAAGTGGGAGATTGTTAGGGACAATGCCCTTAAAACAATTGTGAATTGTTTTTGATTATTAATAAATGTGACATTTATTTTCAAACTCTTTTGTATATTGTATGTATTTTCTTGAACATCATGAAAATCCCTAATTTATTTATTGTAACCATAATCTTATTATATAAGAGTTATATACAAGAGGATTAAGATTATGGATAATAAACTAAAATTAAGTCTGTGATGAAATTAATTAAAGTATGAGATCTTTAATTAAAACATTATTAATGCGGCCTGAGAATATTTTGAATGATTTGTCTTATCCAGGACCGTCGATGTGGAGACATCTTCTTAGGGGCTGTAAGTCCAAGCGGCTACGATAATCTAGAGGGGGGGTGAATAAATTATCTCCATCTTTTCGATTTCGCCCTCTTTTTCGAACCGAATGCTCAAAGACAATAATAAAGGTGCGGAATATAAACAACACACGTCGATTTATAGAGGTTCAACCCACTTAGGGCCTAATCTCTACCACCCCAAGTATATCAGGGATGGATTTCAAAAAGAAAAAAGATTTTATTAATTTACCACAAATTAATACAACACCAACTTACAACAACACCTTGAAGAGCACCGCACTCTTCTTCAACACCACCTTTGAGATTACCACAATCTCACTTGAAGATTACCACAATCTTCAAACGGCACCTTGTGAAGATTACCACAATCTTCACCCTTGAAGAGCACCACACTCTTCAACGCCCTCAACAAGAAGATTACCACAATCTTCTTACACCTAACACCTAGTTCACCCAAGTGTGTTCTTACCACAAGAACACTCACAAGGATATCTTGTGTTTGAATGACGACCACAAATTCAAGATTACAACTCGATATTTGATAATACAATAGAGTGCAAGTGTAATCAAGAATAGCCTAGACCTCAAGAATGTGAAAGTGAATAGCTAGGCAAATTACAACAAGAAATAAGACAATGTAAGAACAAGTGTATTCTTGAGTGTATCTTGTTGTTGTTGTAGTTTTCTCTCTTATTGTTGTGCTTCAAATCTTCCTATTTATAGGAGATGATTGATACTTGATAGGCTCCTCTTGGAATCGATTTCTACAAAAAATTGCAATTAAAATCAAGATTATAGTGTTAGAAATCAATTCCACAATTTAAGGAAAAGTTTCTGCACGCACAACGATTAGAATTTTTTGTCAAACTTAAGGGCGACGAGTCACGGCGTTGAGAAATAAGATTTGAAAAGAACGCAACAAATTATACACGGGTGGCCGGTCGATGGGGTCGTCGGCCGTGCATCAAGGGTGCGGCCGGCCGCCCACCATGGTGACCGGTCCCCCTGACCCATTTTGGGAGTTAAAGTGAGTTACGTTCTCCGAGATTCATTCCCAGTGCGGTCGCCTCTTTTTCACGACGAATGGTCGACCTCTACAAGAAGTGTTGTCCGATTTTTGTCGAAAATAAACCTCAAGAAATACTCCAAAAAATTCGTAAAAATATTTTAAACCGATCGGGAGTATTAGGACAACATTTAGAAATATAGTTTTGATGAAATAACACATTAATACAAAAAGTGTTGTCCGATATAAATTCCAATAAATACTCCAAAAAAATCGTAAAAACATTTTAGACCAATCGGGAGTATTAGGACAACATTTTAGAAACATAGTTTCAATGAAAGAAACCATTGACATAAAATCATTAAAAGTGTTTGTCCAATATTATCGAAAATAATCTTGAGGAAATACTCCGAAAAATATTAAAACCATTTTAAATCATTTAGGAGTATTTGGACAACCTTTAGAACCATTGTTTTGGTATAAAAACAAAATCATCAAAATCATGATAAAACCATTTATCAAACAGGGGCATTTATATATGATTTGATCATATATGACTTGGACTTATTTAATTTGAATTTTCCATACAAATTCTATTGTAGAAATGGAAAATCAAATTAAATCACTAGATGATCATATATGGATAAATCTTAATCCTGAATGATTATAGACTCCTGTTTATTTCTATGTGATTCTTAATTTGCTCGTTTAAGTTTGTCCTACGACATTCCCAACACCGCATTTTAGATTCACATTTGAATTAAATATTTTGGGAATATAAATTCATAGATATGGAATCCATTTCTTCTTGCGAGAAGTAGAAAGACGATTCCCTCATTTGTTAATTCTGGAACTGAATGATTTGAGATATCTAATTTATAATCCGATTATAAATTAACCATTCACTAGTGAATTAATGGTAAATGAGGATAATAGGTAATTGAAGAGGTTTAATGGATACTACCTAGCTTCAATTACGAATTGTCTATGGAGGATTAATCTATATGTAATGATTATATAGTGGACTGCTCAATTCGTAGAGTAAGATATTCTATAATTATAAGAGTGCAATTCTGAATTTATAGTGGAGTAATATTAGAATTAATAAGTCGAATAAATTAATTAAACAATTAATTATTTATTCGATTTATTGGAGCTTATAATTATAGGTCCATGGTCCCCGATTCGCCTTCCTAGAGTAAACGGGTCAACAATAATATTTTCAGTTCCTAAGAGTTTATGGAAAAGAGTTTTCCAAAATATTTGGGCTAATATATTAATATTAGTTAATTAGGGGAATATCGATATTCTGATTTTTATCAGTATTGGGAGTTAAATAAATATAAAATATTTATGATATTAATATATTTATCAATTAGAGTTTGAGTCTATCTAGAATTATGAATTCTAGATTAGATAGGAAATTGAGTTGGAGTGGAAAACTGATTGAACTAGGCCTATAAAAAGGGGACCACATTCTCACAATTGACACACACAATTCGGCTGCCCCTTCTTACAAATTGGAAAGAGTTTTCATTGGCCAAAATTACATGAATTTTTCGGCCCCTTAGTTACAAGAAAGATTTTAACAGCCACTTTTTGTAAAAATTGAAAAACTCAAGTCAAAGGTCCACTACTCCTTTTTCAAGTTTTTTTTTTGGTCCATTAGTTGAATTTTTTCTCAATTTGGCATTAAATCTTATTCGGCCGAATTCAATTGGCAGGAATTCAATTTGGTTAGATTCCTCTTATGCGTTTGTTAGATGTGCGATTTTGTGGTTTTTAATTTAAGCCAAGTTCAATTCCTCTCCTATCCAATTACCCTAATTTTACGATCTCATGAGTTGAGTACAACATAGGAAAATAAAGTTAGAAACTTATAATTATTATTTGGGTGCCCACACATTTGCCATAGTTGATAGGGAGGATCAAAGGTGGAAGAAGATCGTGGTGTCTACGAACTTTGAGGATTCGAAGGATAAACGGACAAAAAGCGAAGAACAAGAAAATCGTCGAAAAAGGTAAATTTTCTTTTTTTTCCTTTAATTTGAATAAATTTAATAAGAATGATCTTGTGTTCTTATATCTAAAACTCGATTTTTGAAATCACTCGTTTCCGCTTCCGTTCGATTAGATCGAAAAGTCGGATCTTATTTTCGAATTAGATCCAGGAACCCGAATAATTTCCAACAAGGAGACCTACTCACTTTTATTTTAAAGATTAAATTTTATTTTAACAAAGTCCTTTGAAAACTTGCTGTACCCTACAACATTGTTCAACTTTTAATGAAATAGGGTAACAATCACAATCGAACAACTAGGGAAAGAGTACATTTTACATATTTTTTTTTTTATACTTTTAATTTTAATTGATTACTTATTAGTCTATATTGTCGAAATATCCTTTTAGGAAACCTCTCTCGTGACGGAAGCTCATTCGATTCCCGTTCCATTCGCTTGTGGTGGAGCAGTTACACAATTGACTTGCATAATTTTGTACAAATATTTGTTGATCTTTTCTCCCCAGTATCTCTAATAGCCATTGATCTCTATACTCATCTCGCAAGAAAATAATCAGAAGTCGGGGGACTGTGAATTTAGCTATTCTGTCATGTCGATGCTTGATTCCTTCTTCAAGCAGCGGTTTAATGCTGCCAAATGGTAATCCTCAATTCCACTTTCTTATCTTTATTTTGATTTGATTTTATTTGCAGATATGCCTTATCAGTGTTTTAGGGTTTTATGAGTGTAACCATCGTTCATCTTCTTCCCAAATTGTTCATGTTGATGGCCTTGAAGATTTTGATCTTGATCTTATGGTAAAATTAATTATCGCAGGCGCATACTTTATTTGCTGTTGGTTTTGTGTCTTCAGTTTTTGATCAATGAAGATGAATGTTGATTTGTGAATTGTACACTGGGTTTATTAGTGGTGATGGCAGTATGCATTCTGAATATATTTGTTGGTTTCTTTTGGAAAATTTACAGTAAAACTTTGCTAAAACTCACAATACCTCGGATTAAGTTACTGAGGAATCGAAGAGAGATTCAGATAAAGCAGATGCGTAAAGATATCGCCAAGCTACTTGAAACTGGTCAAGAAGCTACTGCTCGGATTCGGGTATTGATAGAATTCAGTTATCCTATGGCTACTTTATTGTTACTTTCCTCTATATAATATATATTCAGCCGAATATTTTGATTTAATTTTCATCTATTTTATCTTTTGGGAAGCCGTTGAGGACTTATTAACGTATTATAAGTCAGCCTCCTGGCGATTTAATAGTAAATTATGGGGTTTTCGCTCGTTGGTTTCAGGTAGAGCATATCATAAGAGAAGAGAAGATGATGGCCGCACAAGAAATTGTTGAGCTCTTTTGTGAGCTCATTGCTGTCCGCCTTCCGATTATTGAAGCACAAAGGTAATCCTTTTTTTCCCACTTATAATCTGCTTTATCATATCAATAGTGATGAATTGATCATAATGGGTTCTGGATGTTGCTTATGTTACTAGCCAATTTTGTGATCTAAGTATCCCAAAACGAGAATGCACTTGGAACCTTCAGAACTACTCTCACTAGTCTTGTTTGTTGTTTTCTTACTTGCAATTCTAGACTAAGGCCTTGTAATTGTCTCGCTGTCTCTTTTTCTTTTCCTCCCCCTCCCCCTTCTTTGGATATAGAAAAGACAATTCTACTTCTTTTTCCATCTTGCAAGTGATTTGAGATATCCTCTCTCTCCTCTCTCTCTCTCTCTCTCTCTCTCTCTCTCTCTCTCTCTCTCTCTCACACACACACACAAACACACACACGCGTCTAGGGTGGTCATATACTATAGAGCAAGGACACTCTTAAAAAGCATCTTGTGTGTACAGCACCGACACGGCTCCATGTGTCCGACATAGTATTTGGCGTGTCCATAAAATAAAAAAAGAAATGGAAAATTCCAACACGGGATCGACACTGCATGTGGCTCGCTGATGGCATTTTAGCCATGCACACAGCTGGATCCTTTTATTTTTAAAGTTTAGGGATTATTACAATTAATGAAAAATAAAAAATTCCTAATGCGAAATAGAATTTTTCTCATTAAAACTACTCTCTCCATTTTTGGTACTTGAAAGTTTTGGTTTTTCTTTTTGCATAGAGTGGATATATTTTGACATATTTCAATTTGTGTACTGTTTATGTTTGTAAGATGTCATATATAATTTGTTCCTGAAAAAACTCCATGCGTGTTTGCATGTTTCACGTATCAAACTTCTCACCTGCATCCTCATGCTGAGAAAAATCACAAAACCATCTCCACCGTCAAGTGCTCCTTGCTACATTCTTCTTTTTTGAGATTACCTGTAAACTGATGTTCAATCCCTCCACCTGAAGCAAAGAAAAAGTTCTTTACCGTCCTCAACCATAATATTTGAACTCCTTGTCCCAAAACCTTTTCTCCTAGTTTGACTTGGCCTGCTGTGGATGAGAGTTGAAAATGGAAGTCTGCTGGTATATTTGGTGGAGGGTTAGAGAGTTAAACATCATTACTTTACTTCCAAGTTCCAACTGAGAGCATGATTTTCGGTGTATAGGGATTTTTATTCTTTTTTTTTTTTTTTTTTTTTTTGGGGGTGTGGCGGGAGGGGTGGAAGGGGGTGGAGTGCTCTTTAGGAAATGAACTCTTACTCCAGGACATCCCAAAAGGAAATAGGAGTAAAACATTTTGCTAGAAAGGAAATAATGGATGTCTTACCTTCTCTCTTTTGATGTATCGAATAGGGGAGGAGATTGGTTGTGGAAGTTCGGAATGAATGGCGCTGTATGTAATTTATTTTTCTTTGTCACATAGCGAGGCAATATTGTTCCTGGTCCATATATTGTATCCCTGACCCTGGTTTAATGATTCTCTCAACATTTCCTAAATTGTGATGCAAGTTTTCGTAGTTCATTTGTCTTATGAGCTAATCCTGTTCATGCGTACACATGTCAGGGAATGCCCTCTGGACTTGAAAGAGGCAATTTCCAGTGTATGCTTTGCAGCACCAAGGTGTGCTGATCTGCCAGAGTTGATACAGGTACAAATGTTGTTTGCTGGTAAATATGGTAAAGAATTCGTGGCCGCTGCTACTGAGCTTATGCCTGAATGTGGTGTTAATCGGCAGGTTAGACCAAATCTATTCTTGCCGCATTTTTATACAACTAGTGTTTATTGGTTCTTTGAACATTTTTTAAGTGAAGTTGAAATTCCAGATAGTGGAGCTTTTATCCATTCGAGCTCCTCCACCTGACGTAAAATTGAAGCTACTAAAAGAAATTGCTGAAGAGCATGAGCTCGACTGGGATCCAAGCGCTACAGAAAGTGAATTATTGAAACCACATGAAGACTTACTGGTAAGAAATACCAATTGCCTCTCGATTTTGCATTTCTATCTTCCGAGCTGATGATTGTGTAGTCATTTCCTTTACAGAATGGGTCAACGCAGTTTGTCAGTGGTTCCAAAATACCCCTTCCCAGTGAGAACTTTGATCAAACAACATACACTACATCAGAACCTGCCACCCATGAAAACTCTGGTTCAGGTGTAGACTCGGACATCCTAGATTTTCCAGAAGTTCGAAGCAGCAAGTACAGCCCAATAAAGGCTCTGTCTCAGCACCAAAGATGCTGCATTTTCCTGAGGTTGACGATCAAGAAGAGCCATATCCTTCTCAAGGTAAGAATATTTCACACTTGGAGCCTGACAATGTGGTGCCAGAGAAAATAGTTACAAAGGAAGACGAACAGTTTGTGCCATTCATATCTCCTCCATCACGGTCTCCAGTGTCATTTCCTGTGAGAGAACACAGCTCACCTCCCTCTATCTCGAAGACCAAAACTGATAACGTGGATTTACAGGATGTGTTGGCCGCTGCTCAGGCAGCTGCTGAGTCAGCCGAGCGCGCTGCATCAGCTGCCAGGTCAGCAGCTAGTATTGCTCAGCTTCGAATCAGTGAGCTTGTCAAGAAAAATAATGATCATGTCTCTGATGTGGTAGACAAGACTGGTTTAGAAAAACAAAAGTCGATTGGTGATTCTGACAGTGCTTCAACTTCTCCGAATCAAAGCGATGGTTGTGAGAAGTATGTCGTAACTCATCAGCCAACAGCTCATCCGATGGGTTATGGGCGGGATTGGCTGTTGATTCTTCTTCACCAGGCGGTATTGTAGACGGTCCGAGCACCTGTCATCACCAACCTCAGAGACTGCCTTCGATGGATGATGAAACATATTTCTCATACCCAAACTTGTTTACATCTCAAGGCTCGAATCAACAGTCATTTACAGACTCCAAGTGAGCAGTCATATCCACTTTTAATGCGTGGATATTACTTTTAAAGGTTTTTAATATTTCCATTCCCTCCTTTGGGTTGTGAGGTGAATAGTTTATTTATACGTGAAATTGTTATCTACACGAAAGACCTGTTGTAAATTGAGTTGTTTGCTGTTTTCTTAATTGAGTTATTTATGAGGAATTTATCATACACATACAGTAGACCAGTTAGATGAGCTATCAGGAACAGTTTGTGTTTAAAGTGCTACCTATTTCACCTATAATATGAGAGTGATTTAATTGACAAACAACATGAGTAAGGAAATTTGGTCTACACAGATATTTTGAACTTTGAAATATATATGTATGGCAGGACCGTTATTCGTAGAATGTAATTTTGCAACTGAATATCACATTTCACAGAACTATTAGCATGCATCTTTAAGGAACATTTATAGAAAACCTAATTGGTGTTAATAAATGTTAAAGAAACTTGTTAGTTTAAACCGACAAACTTCTATAGCTCATGTTAATATTGAAGTATGTGTTATTAATTAAATCATATGAGACGATCTTATTCTTGCTCCAACCACTACTCCCAACTTATTAAAAAAAAGCGCACGAGTAAAAAGACTTGGAGAAATTAGTAAGTAATTAATATAAATATTGAATAGTAATAAATTTTTAACTTTTCTAATTTGTATTATATCTGGCTACCCTCTAATCGCATTTTATATGTGAAATACGGAAGTACAGTCATACAGGGGCGTTTTCTTGTGGGAGAGTGGGGGGCCAATATTTTTCAAAAACTCTATTATCTATATACATTTTAAATTTAAATATTAATATTTAGAATTAAAACATTCAATTTTTATTGGTTTAGCCCCCCAAAAATAATTAGCCCCCCAATATTAAAGGTTAATATTTAGAATTAAAACATTCAATTTTTATTGGTTTAGCCCCCAAAAATAATTAGCCCCCAATATTAAAGGTCCCTGCAGTCATAAATGCCCAATTTGATTTTTTATTTTTAATGATTTAAGATTGATTAGTTTTGCCGTACAAGATTTACCTAGTGTGGTTTACATATGGCGTTATGGACTTTACCAGCTTTGATGGTTACAAGCAGACTATTGCAATGGTAGTGGCTATGGTTCTCCGTTATTAAAAAAAATTAAAAAATTCAACATTGTTTTTCTAATGTTAAGAATTTTTATTCCACTCTTACAAGTATACCTAAAAGTGTACATACAACTGATGAAGCAAATATATAGCTTTTAGCTAAATAGAAAATACAGTACTATTTATTAAAAAAGTCCCTTGTTTTTTTGATCAGCGTCAGTGGCTTCAACCTTCATCGGTTTTGCAGATCAGCGTCGTGGTGAGTTTGTTTGTTAGTTTGTTTGGCCAACCACGTTGGCTTTGAGATAGGCCAAGCCTTGTTGAATGGACGCAGCCAAGGCCACACATACTCTCTTTACGTTTTGGAAAGCCGTTTCTTTCTTCGTCGACGTCTTGTTTGCCGCTGCTGCTCGCCGGGATTCTTCCATTAATTTCTTGAGAGAGTTAATATATATATATATATATGGGGTTAGACATGTAATTATTAACCAGAAAGAAAGCCGATCATGTAGATGTAGTGTCAAGTCATAAGTACTGGTCAAGTGTTGGAGACTGCCACGTTTCGGAATTTACATGCGTAACGTGTCACTATTATATTCTATTCCACTCTTGCTCGGTGGCTGCAAATCAAACAACCTGTTTGTTATTTATTTCAAGTTCGACTCAATAAAAACTTGTTAAAAGAGACTCGATAAAATAAATGAATCAAATTCAAATTTAAAGTTAACGATACCCGGCTCGTTAGCCTGTGAGCAAACTCATTTGTCTAGCTCGTATAGTTTCAACTAATATTTAACTTTAATTTTAATTTTTACACATTTATTTCTGATAAATATACAAATATTTAAGTAATTAATTTATTTTTTTCAATAAACTTACAGATGTCAGTAGATTTATTATGCGTTATACAAATATATAATTTTTTTTCGTAATAAATTAAAAAATAATTTAATTTATAATTGATATTTATGAAGCTCGTATAGACTCGATTAAGTTTAAAAAAGCTTGTGAACCATCTATATAATCGATAAATTAAGTTCGAGTGTGACTTGATAATTAATGAGTCAAGCTCAAACTCTTAAAAGTTCTCTTTCGTTTTAAGACGATTCATTTGTGTACTGTTAACACACATAAGTACATATATAATAATTTAGTGTAATATTTTTAAAATAAAATTCGATGTGCTGGTATATCTTAGTTAAATTATTTCTAACTCACAATATCTAATTTTAAATTAGATTAATATTTTGTTTACTTATTCAATTTAATTATATCAATTTATTATTAATAAAGCCATTTAATTACTTATATTTTCTTACTACTATTCCACTAAAGAAATACATATAATTAATGTTACATTATACTAAATAAATAAGCATTATAATTAGGAAAAATGGTATAATCGTTCCTGTAAATTGGCCTATAAAGATATTAAGTTCGCTAATTAGTCAACATTTGGTCTTAGTCCACTAACTTTAAAATTCTGACATTTAAAATTACGGATCCGGATCCATAACACTAGTAAATTAAAAAAATAAAAACACATTAATGCTCTGAACGCACCAACCAGGAATCGAACTCGAGTCTATACCAAGGCAAGGTACTACTCTACCACTAGACGACTGGTCCTTGTTGTGTAATTTCAGTATAACCATGAAAATAACGCCATTCATAAATTATTACAAATTCTCAAAGCTCGTCTGTATTGTTGTTGCAACATAAAAATTGAGCACAACACAAAGTCTTTGACTCCAAAGAATTTCTCCCACAAAAATTTGCAATTGTCTTAACCCCACACAAAGAAGATGAACACAGTTCGTTGATGAATGAAGTAATGTACTCATCATAAGTAATGTTTTTTACAGTGGAAAACTGATACTTGTGCTGAAAATAGTGATATTTTTGACATTAAATATGATACTTTTGTGATGGACAATGACATTTTAAAAATTTGAATTCTCTGAATAAAAAGCGATACGGTATCCGAAAATAGTGATACTTTTGAGTGATAAATATGATACTTTTAAGGTGAACATTGATACTTTAATTTTTACATATTCAAAAAATAAGATTTTTTGATGTATTCATTCTAGTCTCATAGCTAATGTTTTTTAGATTGAAAAACTGATACTTGTGCTGGAAATAATGATACAAGTGATATTAAATATGATACTTTTATGATGGACAATGATATTTTAAAATTTTAAATTCTCTGAATGAAAATTGATACTTTATCCGAAAATAGTGATACTTTTGAGTAACAAATATGATATTTTTAAAGTGAACATTGACACTTTAATTCTTATATATTCAAAAATAAGATTTTTTTATGTACTCATTCTAGTCTCACAACTAATGCTTTTTACAGTGAAAAACTAATACTTGCTGGAAATAGTGATACTTTTGATGTTAAATATGATACATTTGTTTTCAATGTAATGAATTTCTAATATGTGACTGTATTAAAAAAACAAGATATTTTATCTCAAAAAATGGATAACTTTACTCATAAAAGTGGTACTTTAACCTGTCATATTTATTTTTCTTTTTTCACTGTACTCAATTCATAATTCGTGATTATATTACAAAACATGATACTTTATCTAAAAAAATGGATACTTTTACTCATAAAAGTGTTACTTTAACTTTGTCATATGTATTTTTCCTTCTTCAATGTAATGAATTTCTAATACGTGACTGTATTAAAAAAACATGATACTGTATATCAAAAAACGGAGATTTTTACTCATAAAAGTATTACTTTAACTATGTCATATTTTTTTTCTTCACTGTACCAAATTACTAAATCGCAGAGAAAGAGAGGTAGAAAAAAGATGGGAGGAAAAAAATGGGAAAAGGAAGAAAAGAGAAACAGAGATCCAAAGAACAAAAAAATGGCTCAGATAACCACCCTTGCGACATCCGTATCCACTGCCACCGCCACCTCCGCCATAACCACCACCACCTCCGCTATAACCACCTTCACGGTGAATCCACAAACTTCCATTCCAGCATCAATTACTGAGGTTCCAAAAGTCATGTTGTGCTTGCGACTAATCTTGTGGGTCTCTTTGAAAACACCAATTTGTGTGCTATTCACACAAAGAGGGTCACCATAATGCCTAAGAATATTCAATTGACTCGGCGAATTCATGGCAAGCGTGCATAGACAGATTCATAGTAGATTGATTTAGCGGCCGAGATTACCTTATAATGATTGTTTTTTTTTCAAACCAAATACTTTGAGGGTAGAGCAGTCTTTTTGGGTGGAGGAGAACACAAGCAGCGAAAAAGAAACCCGAATTTAGCTGGTAGGTGGGGCGGGCGTGCATGCATGATATGTCTTACGAGAAATAATCCGTAAGACGATCCTACATAAGTTTTTGTCTTAATGCTTTAAGCAATATTGTTAAATTGGATGGAAAATCTGTTACATAGAAGAAAATATAGATTATTTCATAAAAAAACTATTTCATTTAAAGATACAAAAAGTAAATATTATTAAATAAAAAATCAATCAATCATCAACAAACAAATTAGGTAAATTAGGCAATGATAAGCAAAGACAAAAATTGAATAAAATTAAACAAATTTAGGTAAATTATACAATATTTAAGGAAAGACAAAAATTATGCAAAAATGAAGCAAAGTTAAGCAAAATTAGGCAAAAATTAACTTCACACCCTCCACCGTCCTCATCTCCATGACATTCCAATTCTCACATTTCGCCTCTCATCCGCACCCACACCAAGAACCGCCAAGCGCCACAGCCGCCGCCACCATCACCACCTGTAGGAAAATTAAGTATTATATATCTACTAGTACAATTTATATGAATCGAAAATCAATTTTTAATAAATTGAAATTACAGAAGCAAAATAAAATTGGCTCGAATCGTGTATTTAATAGACTATTCTTAAAATAGATTTGTCCCCTATTCTGGACGTTTGTTTCATAGGATAAGACGAGAAAACTGGATTACCTATTCAGCGAACTGAAAATTATGCCTGTTAATTATCACCAAAAATTGCAAGAGTTTTGAAGGTATATGTAGAAATTTTGTGTTTTTATGTGTTTTTCAAATGTCAGAAATAAGTCATATTTATAGGCATAAATATGAACTTTCACCAGAAAAGATTTTGACCTTTACTATTGAAAAGATCAAAAATAAATTTGCCCTTTATTATTAATAAAGGTCAAAATAATATTTGCCCTTTACTATTACAAGGGTAAAAACTAATTTTCTTCAAAATTTTCCACCAATCCACCACATGAAGAAAATTACGAAGATACAAATATTTGGTAATAAAGTCCAACTGTTCAAATAGGAGGTTGATGTTACTTATTTGAACATTCACTTGTGAAAATATATTTACTTTAATAGTTGATCAAGAGACACGATGTCGCCGAATGTTCAAATAATGATATACATCACACAAGATTCTTTAACATATTGATGGTCATAGTTATGTTCATTGATGGCCCCGAACATACGCATAGTTAGATAGCAAGATGTTCTAAGAATTGAGCCTCACAAAATTCTCTTCGGAGTGGCCCCACTTCTCTATTACATAGGTGATTCTAATTTAGGAGTAGCCCGCAAGAATCATTAAAAAGCCAAATATTTATCCTTTTCTCCACGGGCATCACTTTGTTAGATAATGGACAAGGGATAACTTCCCACAAAGTGATCATAGAGTCTCTTTACAACTAGGTTGTCCTTTTGAACCTAGATATGGGATCTCAGGTCAACTAGATTTTCTATTGTATCAATTCATTTTTCTAGAGGCTTAAGTCACATTCCTCTTGATGATTTCACAACTAACTCTCGATTCAATCCTTTGGCTAATGGATCCGATAAGTTATCCTTTGACTTCACATAATCAATAGAGATAACACCAGTTGGGAGAAGTTATCTTATGGTATTGTGTCTATGACGTATGTATCTAGACTTACCATTATATGTATTGCTCTGTGCCCTACCAATCGCACATTGACTATCGCAATATATACAAATTGCTAGCACATGCTTTGGCCATCCTTGAATGTCTTCTAAGAAGTTTCGGAGCTATTCAGCTTCTTCACCACATTTGTCTAGAGCAATAAATTCAGACTCCATTGTGGATCTTGCTATATTTGATTGCTTAGAAGATTTCCATGATATTGTTACACCTTTTAAAGTGAAAAACAAACTTTGGTGGCTACAACTTCCAACCACTTTAAGGTAATTGTTACAAAGAGTGTGTTTGGTTTAAGATAGGTTATAGGCCAATTATAGACATCATTTATGAAGATATTGTAGCATGCATAGCACAAGTAAAAGGTCGACATATACAAGGAGATATGACCTAACATATTCCATCGATGTTTTTCCACACAAATGAGTTGCAGAAGAATGGTGAGATAGATGTTCAACAGGTCCAATCTTGTCATAATCTTGTCGATTTATTTATAAATTCCTTACTGACATTACATTTTGATAAATTGATATCGACATACGGATGAGAAGAGTTAATATGAGGATTCATAGTTCAATTCGACAACTTATATTCTTGGTTTGGGGGTGCAAAGTCTTAATATGCGTCTTGTACTCTTTCTTATGTTTGGTTTCTATCCCATTGAATTTTTCAGCTTAAGGTTTTTAACGAGGCAACGTATGCACATGGTTTAAACTTGAGTTATGTAGTTTATTCCGGCTTAAAGGTTTTAACAAAGCATATTCTATATTGAATATCCGAGGGGAGTATTATGATATATATATATCGATTGTGAACATTTCACCCTACTTCAACAACTTATAACTTGTAGTAATTTACGGGCAATTGTGCAACACTCTATTTCAATAGCTATTGCCTTGCAACCATCTTTTGTAGTACTTGTGCAGCTGCCAACTACAACAGTTAATTCTTTTGCAGCTACTTGTACTGCATCAACGTCTGTGCAACCATAAGCTTTTGGAAACAATAAATAGAAACTTCGTATTGTTTTATAATTGATTTAGGAATTAATGAAATTCCAACATTCTTTTACATTTTTTATATATTCTTCATATGTGGTTATTTTATAAAATAAGTTTTTATTGTAAATTATAGCATTATTTTAAGTTAAAATAAAGCCTGAAACTACAAAACTAATGCAAATTATTTCAATTTCTTATTGTGGGATTTATCTTGTAATTGTTGGTTGGTCATTACTTACAATTTTAATTTGTTCTCTCAAAACACTTATTATTATTTATTTGTTTCGAGATTTGGATAAGCTAGAAAGTGAGACGCAATTAGAATTACATTATTGGAAGAGTTTTGGAGGATTCTGACCAAGCCAAACTTCATGTTGGATGTGGAGGTGTTTGATTAAATGTATTGAAACTCTGTGGACGGGGCTGAGATATAATGTGGGTGATGGTAGATCCATTGAAATCTGGAAATGAGCTTGGATATACCCGAGGCTTTCAATTTCAGACCATCAACTGATTTTGTAATTCTGAAGGATGTCCCTCTTAATTGGGTGTGTGAGCTTATCAATGCAAATGGAAAGAATGTTGAATTGATTGATTCTACCTTTGTTTGAAGTTGTGCTCTTAATGTTCTTAAAAGACAAGATTTGCTCATTGAATCAAGCTTAATCTAGTGAATCATATGCCCTCCAGCTGTTAATCAGGAAAAGGAGTTGGAAACTTATAATTATTAAGGGAAAACTTAAACACGTTCTTTGATTGTAGTAAAGCTCAAACATGTTGGAAATCGGCTACAATCCAACGGGACAATACTGCCAATGATACATCATTTTTCTCAGTTTGGTGGGGGAATATTTGTAGTACTGGATATGATAAGTGCTCTAAATAAAAACTACAACTTACTATATATCCTGGCTGTTAGCAAATATAGGTCGAAACTAGAATCACATATTTGCACATATAAGGTGGATCGAATATACCTATTTGCAGCGGCACCGTGGATCCACATAACCAGGATTTAGCCCATCTACAAGCCTTCTTTTAACATGATTAAGCCATCTACAAGCCTTCTATTTGGTTGAATCGCGAGCAACGAATAAACCCCCATAGATTGGTTGAACCACGAACAAGATCACGAACCGCTTTTCTCGTTGGTGTAAATAATTACTAGAATTATTTACTTTGATGTGCACACCTTAAACCCTTGGAGACTTTGGTGATGCTCCAAGAAGAAAATCGTAGAGAGATATTTTAGGAGAGAGATTATTCTCTTTCCATGTAGGGGACGATATTTTTCTTGGACTGGTATTGTAGGGAGAGATATCAATATATATCTCAATCACATATCTCAGTTAGAGTCATAATGGGAGAGGTTTCTAGATAAACCTTATCTAAATAGGACTCCCTATTATCTCAAATATAGATGCAACCTAATTGCACCCAATACTCGCAATGGCCTTTTGGATGGACTCTTGGTTATTCTATTTTGTGGTTTTTGTTGTTTGTGGTTTGGCTCTTTTTCAGGTCTAGGGACCTTGTTTCTAGTTGACTAGCTGATGTTTCCTTCTGTTCTTTCACTTCTCTTTAGTCTTGATCCTTGATGAATAAGCTATGAATTCTCTTAGTCTCACATGTACTCTCTTATAGCTCAATTCATATATCAAGGTTTTTGGCCTACGTCGTTTTGTTGTTCTTTCTAGGCCTTCTCTTGAGGATGCTTCTCTTTTATCCTACTTGATGTTTTCCTTGTCTCCCAGATGATATGGGTCAGTAGACCTACCAATGGTAATTTGCTCTTGAGTTTTAATAGATGCTCTCATGCTCTTTCGTTGCCGGGGAAAAAAAAAAGAATGAGCTTTTGAAGGAAGGGGTGATGAAGAATTATTTAGATCTTAAACTTTGTTAGATGTGCTTTGTTTAATATTTGTTTACAAATATTGTGTACTTAATTTTATTAGGCCCGTTGGACCAGCTGGAATTGGTCTGATCGATTGAACCATAAACCATTAATTAGTAAGATTCATTAGTCTGATTTTCAAAATATTGATAGGATTAATTAATCGGTCTTTGGTTCAAATCGAAATTCAAAACTAATTTGTCCAACTTGAATTTTTTACTTACTAATTTCAAATTAAAATCAATCCACGCAACAACCTGGGAAAATCATGTGCGATAGGCTCAACCAAGTGGTGTAGTGGTCGAGATTTGAACTTGAGACGCTTGTCTGGTCTCAAAAACGGGATGAGATCTCCTATTCCATTTTTCCTATTCCACTCCTATTCCATTGCATAGGATGAAATACACGTGTGCAAGATGATGTCACGTGATGTCACAACTGTACACGTGTCTTTCATCCAAAATATGGAATAAGGAGTGAAATAGGGAAAGTGGAATAGGATAACCCATCCTACTCAACTAGGCCACCCCATCACTAGGGATTACAGATAATGACTATCATATCGTCAAACTTAATTATTTCCATTTAATTTTGGATTCTTTCCTATTCTTATTGATTTGGAGAAGATCTTTGTCATCTTAAATTTTGATTTCAAAAACTTAAATTTTGACAATTACCATTTATTATAAATCATAATCCATAATCAGATTTTTCTGAGTTGTAACCAGTAAGCATGTCGGCTGTACATATAAATAATTACGAAGTAATGAAGATATACAGTTACATACTTCAAATTTGAAGAGGATTTGAATCCAAAACCCACCCTAACAGCTAGCCTAACTCGACATGAAAATGAATTCTCATTTTCTTATTTTTGCCTTTATTATCATCTCTTTGGCTTCACAAGGTAATGTCATTAGTATTTAGTCCCATTTCTCAACAGTCCTTAAAATTAATATCAGAAATAATATATTTGTATTTGTGTGTGGTATATACAAATACAGGAGCAGAAGTGGAGGCATGTTATAAGATGGTTTGTTCAGTGGAAAATGAAGTACAAGGATGTACCCCGGGAACTTGCATGGCTTCATGTGCTGCAAAGTATAAAGACACTCGAAACGGAGAGTGCCTGTGTAGTAAAAATTGCCGCTGTGTTGTTGATTGTTGTATCTGATTAATTGTATATATATTTGCATCCCTCTATTTAGGGTTTTTATTCAAATGGTTTTAATCTGTGGATTCATGCAATTAAATAAGCTTTCATGATATAGTCCACTTAGAATATTTGATACAATCAAATTATGAAATTTGCTACCTTTTTCTTTTCAAAAGAGAATTACACGTGATTATTTAACGTCTTATTTTTATTTTTTTGACTTAGCACCTATGTAAAAATAACACAAATAGAAAATATAATATTCTATGTTTTTCGGAAAGAAAATTAATTAAAGAATTTTCCTGGATTCTGACAAATCTTTTCCAAATTTGACAACCCCTAATCATCGAATTGTATAAAATAATCAACCGTTTTATATTTATTTTCTTCACTTCTATATTCATTTTTTAATCGGCATTTATCACTACTACGGAAAGGGTCTTTTGGGACGAGATTATTTGCGACCACATTTTGTTGTTGCAAAAGAAAGGCATAACCAAACCAACGACAAAGTCGTTCCTAAAACTTTCGTAATTATTTTGAAAAAATCTGGACTATTAATAACTAAAGCGACGAAATATCAAAAATAGTCGTCCCAAAAGAAATGTGTGGTTCTCTTAAATGACGACATCGTCCCAAAAGGTTCAATCATTAGCAACGACTTGGCTGTTGTTACTAATAGTGATTCATTTAAGAAGATATTAGTCGTAGCCATCTTCAGTTCTCGGGAAATCCTTGCCGTCCGCGCCTTAATCATAATCTCTCTCCCTCTCTCCGTCGATCGTCCCGCCATCGTTGTTGCCACCAACAGCGTCATGTTCTAGGTTTGCCCCTCTCCCTATCTTCCTAGTGTCCCAGTCTCAATTTAATCATCTTCAATCAATTGGTTTCGATTCTCGGAGAAATGTCTTTCCACCACAATCACTCCGCGGATCCACATTGCGGCAACGACGGTGATAATCTACTGTGCGGCTGATTGATAAGATTCCGAACAGAGATGGAATCCATCTTAGCTCAAGCTTTAGAATTTACGCTAAAGTATTGGATGAAATCGTTCACCAGAGATCAGTTCAAATTGCAGGGGCGCACCGTGCAGCTTTCTAATTTAGGTTTATTTTTGCTTTATTTTCGTTGGAGATGCACTTTGTGGGTGTGTTTGTGTGGAGATGAATTTAGAAATTTGGTTCAAGTTTTCGTTTACATAATTGGGAACTCTTTGTGGTAGATATAAATGGAGATGCGTGGCATGCGAGTCTAGGATTGCCTCCGGCGTTGAATGTCACCACCGCCAAAGTTGGCAAATTGGAGATTATTGTGAGTGACTACTCACTCGTTTCATTCAATAATCGAAATTTGGATTTCTGGAATTACGAAGTCGGACAATTTGAACAGAATTGAGGCTTTATTTGTTTTATTTATATGCCGGTGCTGCTTTTGGATTAATTTTATGTTTTCATCCAATTTGAAGCTTCCTTCGGTGAGCAATGTACAAGTAGAACCAATTGTGGTGCAAATTGATAGGCTTGACCTAGTCTTGGAAGAAAACTGATGATATAGATGCACCTAGCAACTCAAGCAGGTACATTACCAGTTTCAGTTAATCATATGGTTGGGATAGCTATCAAAGCTTGAATTTACATTTTTTGTTTTCTTTCTTCCTGCAGTGCTTCGTCCTCAGTAGGTACTGGAAAGGGTAGTGGATACGAATTTGCTGACAAGGTTTAATCTCTGTTTCCTATTGTCTGAGCAGATAATTGTGCATTAAGATATTTTGAGAATTATTTTTTTTTTTTTTTTTTTGGGGGTTCTGTTAGTCCAAGTGGCTACGATAATCTAGAGGGGGTGAATAGATTATCTCGATTTTTCAGATTTTGCCATCTTTTTCGAATAATCAAGCAAAGACGAGAATGTAAATGCGGAAATTAAACAACACTCGTCGATTTATAGAGGTTCAACCCACCTAGGGCCTAATCCTCTACCACCCCAGTATATCCGGGATGGATTTCAAAAAGAAAAAAAAGATTTTATTAATTACCAAAATTAATACAACAACACCTTGAGGATCACCACAACCCTCTTACAACACCTTCAAGGAGATTACCACAATTTTCCTTCACCACATTGGAAGAGTACCACACTCTCCAAACACCTATCACCTAGATCACCCAAGTGTATTCTTACTACAAGAATACTTACAAGGATGTCTTGTGTTGAATGATGACCAAAATCAAGATTACAACTCAATAATGAATAATACAATATGAGTACAAGTGTAATCAAGAATTAAAAGCCTAGACCTCAAAGAAGTGCAAGTGCAAGTGCTTAGGCTAATACAACAAGATTTATGAAAGTGTTTGCTTGTATGCTCTTTTGCTTGTATAATGTGTTGTATCTTGTTGCTTGAATGAAGCCTATATTTATAGGAGAGGTCTTGGCTTGATTTTCAGACATAGGCTCCTCCTTGGGGAGTGATTTGCTGCAAAAGACACCATTTAAAATCAAGATTATAGCTGTTAGAAATCAATCCCACAAATTAGAGAAAAGCTGTCTGAAAATGCAACGGATAGTTTGCTGATAAAACAGGGGTTTGACCGGTCGCGCAGAGATAAGATTGAAATGAGTTTGCTGCGATTTTTACACAGGGGGACCGGTCAGAGGGGGGTTCGACCGGTCGCCCTTGATCTTGACCGGTTGGGGGTGTTTAAAAAACGAAACAGAGAAGTCTGCACTTGAGAGGGCATTTCCAGGTACCGGTCGCCCAGAGGTCGACCGATCGCCCTCCCTGATTTCTCCTACGTCCCTTTTTCTGTTTCAAAACTCAACTCAGGTACAGGTTGCCTATGGGGCGGACCTGGTCGAGCTAAAAACAAAAGTGTTGTCCAATTTTTTATCGAAAATAAACTCCAAGAAATACTCCCGAAAATAGTAAAAATATTTTTAATCGATCGGAAGTATTTAGACAACATTTAGGGGCATTGTTTTGGTTTAAAAACTCATTTGAACAAAATCATCAAAATCATGATAAAAACATTTATCTAACAAACTCCCCCTTTTTGATGATTACAAACCAAAATAATTTTCACGAGGACGATTTTGAAAACAAAACAATTTTCCGGTTTTATGAGAAAACTATCCGTTTAAAAACATTTTATAAATAGCTCCCCTATCAATAAGCACATCAATAAGAAGTATTGCATAAGCTAGAAGCACGAGGGGATCACCAATAATAAGATCTTTTGGGTGATAATGCCACGGGAAGATCCGAAGTATCACCTTTGTCTTCTTGAGGAACACTTGAAGTGGATGGTTGATCATTTGATGTAGTAGGTTGATCATTTTGAGCATC
Source organism: Rehmannia glutinosa (assembly GCA_016081115.2). Taxonomy (NCBI): domain Eukaryota; kingdom Viridiplantae; phylum Streptophyta; class Magnoliopsida; order Lamiales; family Orobanchaceae; genus Rehmannia; species Rehmannia glutinosa. Next base: position 36,566,075 of record CM071928.1, on the reverse strand, counting down.
ATTTTGAACAATGGGTTCAATAACATCTTCTTCATCACTATCATCATTGGGTATTCTTTCAACACCCGAGGCTTCATTGAATTCTACATGAATAGATTCTTCAACAACCATGCTAGTCTTATTCTAAAACCGATATGCTTTGCTCTTGGTTGAATACCCCATAAATATTCCTTCATCGGCCTTAGGATCAAGTTTGTCCAATTGATCCTTAGTATTCAAAATAAAGCACTTACATCCAAATATTTTGAAATAACTAATATTTGGAGTTCTTCCTTTCCAAATCTCATATGGAGTTTTATTCATTTTAGGACGAATATAAACTCGATTAATGACATAGCAAGTGGTACTTACGGCTTCGGCCCAAAAATATTTTGGAAGTGAAAATTCATTTAACATGGACCGACTCATCTCTTGTAATGTCCGATTTTTCCTTTCGGCTACTCCATTTTGTTGAGGTGTCCTTGGAGCCAAAAAATTATGTGCATATCCCTTGGTTTCACAAAAGACTCTAAATTCACCATCAAATTCTCCACCTCGATCGCTTCGAATAGACTTAATAGTATCTTCCTTTTCATTCTCAATAAGTCTACACAACTTAACAAACTCATTAGAGTGTACCTCATTATTTTCATCGTCTATGGCCATAAGACCATGTTCGGTTTCTCCTTCCTCGTCGGTTGTTTCAAGTAATTCATCCCAAGTTTTGACCTCCGCATTTAGAGCCTTCTTTTTCGAAAAATGCTTCTTTTTCTTTTGTTCCTCCTCATCGAGTTTTGGGCAATCGGCAATGAAGTGCCCGGGTTTTCCGCATTTAAAGCAAGCAATATCTCTCGGTTTTCTTGCCTTATTTTTATTCACAAATTTTGCAAATTTTCGGACAAGTGCGGCCGTCTCCTCATCATCATCATCATTATCATAGTATGCATTATTAGAAGAAGAAGAAGAAGCAAGACCTTTAGGAATATTTTGCATACCCGATTGATTGATGGTTGGTTTGGAATTTTTCCTCTTCTTGAGATAGACTTCATAGATGAGGAGGTTACCGATAAGCTCGTCAAATTTGAGTGTCTCAAGATTTTGTGCCTCCGTGATTGTCGTCACCTTTTCGGACCATGAGCCGGGAAGAGCATTCAATACCTTAGTCACCTTGTCTTCTTCGGAGATGACTTTACCGAGGGCCACAAGAGGATTGACAATGTTGTCAAGCATTTCCACCATCTTAGAGATGCTTTCACCATCATGCATGTTAAAGTTTTCAAAGTCTTTAACAAGCATGGTCTTTCTTGCTTGCTTGACCTTCTTAGTCCCTTCATAAATTGTCTCCAACTTTTCCCAAACCTCATGTGCCGACCTTATGCCTCTAATGCGATTGTACTTGGTGGCGGTAAGAGAACAATGTAAAATATTTAAGGCCTTACCGTTTAGAGAGAAAGCCTTTTTGTCGTTTTCATTGAACTCCTTGAAAGGTTTAGGAGCCGAGGTGCCATCCTCCAATTTCTTGGTTGGTTGATCAACTCCTTCAACAACCACATTCCAAATGTCAAACCCGCACCCTTGTAGAAAGCACTCCATACGGTCTTTCCAAAATGCGTAGTTGTTGGCGTCGAATAGTGGTGGCTTGTTGGTGGAGGCGTCGTTGGTGAGATAAGCATCATTCGTAGCCATGGATCTTTCCTCTTTACGATAATCTAGAGGGGGGTGAATAGATTATCTCGGTTTTTCATATTTTGCCATTTTTTTCGAATAATCAAGCAAAGACGAGAATGTAAATGCGGAAATTAAACAACACTCGTCGATTTATAGAGGTTCAACCCACCTAGGGCCTAATCCTCTACCACCCCAGTATATCCGGGATGGATTTCAAAAAGAAAAAAAAAAGATTTTATTAATTACCAAAATTAATACAACAACACCTTGAGGATTACCACAACCCTCTTACAACACCTTCAAGAAGATTACCACAATCTTCCTTCACCACCTTTGAAGAGTACCACACTCTCCAAACACCTATCAACTAGATCACCCAAGTGTATTCTTACCACAAGAATACTTACAAGGATGTCTTGTGTGGAATGATGACCAAAATCAAGATTACAACTCAATAATGAATAATATAATATGAGTACAAGTGTAATCAAGAATTGAAAGCCTAGACCTCAAAGAAGTGCAAGTGCAAGTGCTTAGGCTAATACAACAAGATTTATGAAAGTGTTTGCTTGTATGCTCTTTTGCTTGTATAATGTGTTGTATCTTGTTGCTTGAATGAAGCCTCTATTTATAGGAGAGGTCTTGGCTTGATTTCCAGACATAGGCTCCTCCTTGGGGAGTGATTTTCTGCAAAAGAAACCATTTAAAATCAAGATTATAGCTGTTAGAAATTAATCCCACAAATTAGAGAAAAGCTGTCTGAAAATGCAACGGATAGTTTGCTGATAAAATAGGGGTTCGACCGATCACGCAAAGATAAGATTGAAATGGGTTTGCTGCGATTTTTACACAAGGGGACCGGTCGGAGGGGGGTTCGACTGGTCGCCCTTGATCTTGACCGGTTGGGGGTGTTTAAAAAACGAAACAGAGAAGTCTGCACTTGAGAGGGCATTCCCAGGTACCGGTCGCCCAGGGGTCGACCGGTCGCCCCTACCGGTCGACCTCTGGGTCGACCGGTCGCCCTCCCTGATTTTTCCTACGTCCCTTTTTCTGTTTCAAAACTCAACTCAGGTATAGGTTGCCCTATAGGGCGACCGGTCGAGCCTGAAACAAAAGTGTTGTCCAATTTTTTATCGAATATAACTTCAAGAAATACTCCGAAAAATAGTAAAAATATTTTAAATCGATCGGAAGTATTTAGACAACATTTAGGGACATTGTTTTGGTTTAAAAACTCATTTGAACAAAATCATCAAAATCATGATAAAAACATTTATCTAACAGTTTCTATCAGATTGCGGATGTAATGACATTACAAGTTCAGACTGTAAACCTCTTACTTGAAACTCATGGTGGAGCTCGACGAAGAGGATGAGCAAGTTGGTAAATCTTGCACCTTGCTAATTAATGAACTTTGGTGGCAGCAAGTTGTTGATAAATACTAAGTTCAATATCCGAAATCAAATTGTAAAGCAAATCGCCTTCTTAAAAAAAGAAAAGAGAATCAACTTTTGTGAGACTGTACATGTTTGTAAAGAGTTCGTATTATTAAACATATGATTCTGTAACACCCGGGCAAAAAAAAAAGGTGTATTTAATTAGTTAGATATCCCATTAGTGAATTATTATTATTATTGGATTGATTATCCAATTACATGGCATATGAGGAATCCTAAGGTGTTTAGGAAACTAGCTAGGGTAATTATATTAGGAGTCTTTTATTATTAGGGTTTTATTATACCAAATTAGAGAGGACCAAAAGGAAACACGTTCCAGCTCTATTCTCTGCGCCACCACAGCCCCATCGTCTACAATACAACCTCAACGAAGTTTTTCTTCAACGCCATGATCCCTCAATTGCCTTTCCTATTTCATTCTCAACTCCTAATGTAATTTTCTTATAAATTTCGAAACCCAATCTATACTGTTCATAATTTTATGAAATTTTAATATGTTATTCTTCATGATGTTTTTATCGTATGGTTAAAATTTCATACTAATCCGATAAGTACTTTTGTAGTTATGTAATTTTCAAACTAAGATGTCAGAATTTATGTTATTCTCTGTTTTTGATTTAGAAAATCCAAAACCCTACTTATACATATCCAAAATTCGTGAAATTTTAATATGTTATGTTATCATATGTTTACAATATTTAGTTAAAATTTCATATACTTTTGAGTTTATTTTTCCGAGTTTATTTAACGAAATTTTAGAAATTGGATTATATGAAATTCGTATTCACGCTTTCCAAATCTTGAATATACTCTGTTTTTGATTTATAAATTCTAGAAACCATGTATAACGACCTTCCAAATATTTGAATTTTGGATATGTTATGTATTATAATGTTTACTACCGTGTGGTAAAATATTAGATCATTCCAACGTATATTTATTTAAATATATTAGTTTTCAAGATGTTACAGTTTTAGCAATGACAAACATTTCAGTTTATAAAATTCAAAAACTAAAGTTAACGAATTTAATATTTTATGATTTTTGGATATGTTATACTATGATGTGTATATTATACGTTGTTAAAGTTTAAAATCATATAGTACTATATTTATTTAAATATGATTTTTCTCCCTTAACTATGCAGGTTTTAATGTTACAGCAATTTCAGTTTCACAAATTCAAAATCCATAGCTAAATATTTCTAATCTTCCTGAAATATTTATATGATATCTAGTTTTGAGTTTATTACCTACTATAACAATACTAACTAATTCCAGTATATGGTTTATGAGGAAATATTATTTGATCCCAACTACACGGAGATTTAGTATTGTTCAAACCTACCAAGTTGAACCCTAAACCTTAGGAAAATACCGCGAGCTTCCAAGAATGTTATTTTAGTGCTTCCGATATTGAGGTTAATACTTAAGTTTTGACTTCTAGGAACTAAGATGTATATATATCTATGATAGGTGATGAGGACGACGAGCTCTGAAGTTCAATAGGGATATTGCATCAAATCATTCTACTATTTTTCAAGCAAAGTTTCAAGGTGTGGTTTGTTTTCTAAACTTTATTGTCCTTGTTAAATGCTTAGATTATTTTGCATGAATATGTAGTACAATTGCTTAGGCCCTATTGAGCCAGGGACTCAAGAGGTCCGGGGTCGATGTATCCCTCAGGTGGAACCCCTGCAGTGCTACCTATTGTCTATGTCTACGGTTTTTCAAAAGATCTATGCTATGTCCTATGGATTGTATTTGCATGCCTATGTGAGATATCTTTGTATTTAGCTTGGACAATTTTGACTCATCGAGTGTGTCGCTCACCCCATATATAATCAAACTTTTCAGGCTAAGGAGTCGGCGATGGTTATTGGCGGTGGATAATGGGTGGCCTATGAAACTATTGGAGTAATGTCCTTTTTATTTTTAAATGGTGATTTTAATTACACAAGAAATTATTGAATGAATTATGATTTTCCTATGCAACTGCTAGAGTGATGTCTTTTTCTAAATGTTAATTTTCAAACGAATAAGAAATTGTTCAACAAATTATTATTTTCTAAGTATTTACATACGATGCTAGACTATGTGTGATAATTGATTGGTGTTGAGAACAAACGTTCAGTTTCTAGGGAATTTTTGAGTTGTGATAATAAATGATGAATTACTATGATTTTCTAAGTTTATTTATGCAAAATCGACTAAAAGGGATATTTTTTAGTAAATGTGCGAATTTTTCTTATAAATAAATGAATATATGAATTTTCTACACTTTAACATTTGTTTCCGCTGTTGCTTTTGAATTTTAAATGAAATATATTAACAGGCCTATTTTCTCTTATAAATAAAAGTATGAACGCGATATTTTTCAAAGTCTTTCACTGTCAAGTGGTATGTTAGAATTATATGTAGATGTCAAATTTTATTCCAAATATGTTATGCGATTGTTTCTGCTATAATTATTATTCTTTTGAAAAATTAAATGGCTCGCTGTAACGAGTTGTCTTTCTCATGTTTCTTATGAAAAAAAATATATACGATAAAATGAATATTTGCACACATTTTATAGTTTAAAATTTTGGGGCGTGACAGATCCCTATCATTAATGTCATTTAGTTTGTTAACTCAATAACTATCATGAGGATATTAAGTGGAAACAGCTAACTGGTCTGTTAATGAATTTCACATTTGCCATTTTTTGGAGATATAAATTTTTTAATCTTTTAAGAAGTGTCCTGTGTTTGGTTGGAGAGTGCTTTTACAGAGTCTGCATTTCAATGCTATTATAACACAACATTTTTCCAGTTGGTAAAAAGGAGCCACAGATTTCTGATACTGTTAAAAGTGTGATCATATGAATGAATCAGATAACTGTTGGATGCCTTGGTAACCTGGGAAAGACATCGATTAAAGGTTTTATACTACTGAAATTTTTTGTGCCTGTATTATCTTAGATTGCTGGGTGTGATTAACTCCTTATCAGAGCAAACTGCTGTTAACAGGTTGTAAATCTTAAGGAAATAAGGGAATCTTCAAGCGACAAGAAGTTCATATATGTCTTCAAAGTAAAATAAGTCCACTTATCTCTTTTTATATTTTCCTATCTTGTTCATTTGTTTCTTAAACCAACTGTAGATGAAAAAGACTTTGCCTGCTTAAATTTTTCATATTCCCTATCTTTTTCCTAAAATTATTTTCCTGCAAGCTATTGCCTCATCTAATTTTTTCATATAATTTCCATGTCTCTTTGAAAAATGTTTATTTGATTATTTATATGTTTCTTGATTCACAGAAACTTGAGTGGGAACATTTGTCTATTGACCTCCTACCTCATCCAGATATGTTCTCGGATGCAACAATAGATTATCACCAAGAGCAAATGGTGGGATTTACCCACTTGAGATAGGAGAGAGACTTTTTTGACATATAAGATAAATAAATTATGTTCTCTACCCACTTTTGGGGTTCTTTTACCACAATACCCTTGAGACTTTAAATGCAAGCCTTTAAAGTATGTAAAGTTGTATTTCTCTCTCATGTTAAATACATACATACATACAATTCCCATTTGCTCTTTATTTTTTCTCTCTCTTCTTCTTCTTTTTCACAAAATATCAAGAAGTTCTTTTTGTGGTTTTCCGTCTACCCAAAATCGCATCAGAAACAGGAAAAAACAAGGTAATGAAAAATATTTTTTAAAAAATGTATAATTTTGAGTGATGAAAAATCGCACCAAATTGTTTATTATAAAAAAGCAACTTTTTGAAAAAAATTTTGAGTTTTTATTATTTTATAATTTAAGATAATGAAAAATGTTTTAAAAATTTTGGGCACGATATGGCACGATATAGGTTGGCATGATACGGCACGATATGCACGATGTGCATGATATGACACAAATTTGGGCACGATATGGCACGATACAGTTTGTCACGATACGGCACGATATGCGCGATATGGTACAAATTTGGACACGATATGGCACGATATGCATGATATGGCACAAATTTGGGCACAATATGGCACTATATAGGTTGGCACGATATGCGTGATATGCATGATATGGCACAAATTTGGGCACGATATATCACGATATAGGTTGGCACGATACGACACGACATGCGCGATATGCATGATATGACACAAATTTGGGCACGATATAGGTTGGCACGATATGCGCGATATGCATAATATGGCACAAATTTGGGCACGATATGACACGATATAGGTTGGCACGATATGCATGATATGATACGATTTTTTGGGCAAGATATGGCACGATATGTGTATGTATATGTACATGGGGGTTGGCACGATATAGGCACGATATGTGTATACGACTTTATACATAAGGGTGTGTGTATTTGGGGGGGAAGTGTACACAATTTTCAAAGAAAGCATTAATTATATCAGTTTCAAAATTCAAAATCTTCAAATTAAAGGAGGGCATTTTTGTCAAATTGGATAGAAAAAAGTTTTCTTATGTCTATAGGTAGAAAAGAGTACCCACTATCCATAGTGTGTACTTAAAAAATTTCCCCCCCATATACCAATCATATATATTGATTGTTCTTTTTACTTGTAACAGTAGTATAGATAACTGTGGTTGTCTCAGTGAAAGATAACTGATTTTTTTGTAATTAAGCTAAATTTCAGGGTAGTTTTTGTAATTAACCCAAAAATAAATGAATGAAAAACTACCAAGACCCACAGAATGCAACATTCATACACAGTATGGGGATGCAATGCGAAATATTTTAAATTTTTACCAAATGGTTTCTTATATGAATGATTTAAGAATTTAAGATGATGGTTGCTTACATGTAGGCAGCCCTTCTGTGATGCCATCTGAGGTTGCTGGAAAAGCATTAGAACAGATAAGCTCAACGATGCAGTCAATTTGATTTTATCACTTTAGGTTTCATCTCTTATTTTCTGGAAGCATTTTCAGAGGACCTAAATCTAATTAGTTCTTCTCCGAATATTAAACTATTTTCAAAAGATAATTTTTTCTTTTTCAAAACTAATATTCTGAGGAATTTCCAATTTTCTCCATCTGGTGCAGAATAGTACTGGAGGTTTTGCATCATATGAGCTCACAAGATCCTACGCTTGGTTGGAGGTAATGAATGAATGAATCAAAATACATTCATACAGAGTGTTTACAGAAGAAATGCTTTTGAGATTGATCAAATATATATTTATGCACAGATGATTAATCCAGCAGAAACGTTTGGGGATATCGTTATCGATTACCAGTAAATTTCACTTTTTTCTGCTCTCTAATTTACATTCTTATTGTATTGAAAACTGGTATAGAAAGAAGAATGGAACCTGAATATGTTATTTCCAGAGAACCCAATTAAATTATTCTCTGAATAAAAGAATATTCTTATAGAAGGCACAACTTTTGAGAAGAAGATAAAATTGGTACATCCACTCGTTTGTCTTGGTGCATTTGTTTACTACTGAAGATTTGGACTTTAATACTACATGTAATTCTTATTTTTATCTTTTAACACAGTGGAGATGGCACTCTATATGTTCGCAATTTAAGAAGCAACAAGGTATTTCTTTCTGTTTCTTTTTGCATTTCATCAACTTAGTTGCATGCTGGCCAACACATTTAGCATCTTAGTTTAGTTGGTTAATGAATAGTTTCTAAATTACTCTACTGCAGGTTCAAACTCTAGTAAAGAACACAATAGTCTCAAAATTTTCGATACATTTGTCCTGTCTTGTCCTGTCAAGTCCTTTATATATGTGTTTACAATTATATTTTCTGTTTACTCCACTCCTTGCTTTATTTGCAGAAATAGAAGGAAAGTCACGTCCTTTATAACAGAAGCTTATATATTTCATTTTCTTTCCACTGAGCAAATGAAAAGATGATATTGCCTACTATTTGACATGTGCCTAACTGTTAATGATTTATTGTGAATTTTAAGGACATACATCTGATTTTTTCAAGGATTACAGGTGTTTCACACTTTTCCTAGATTTCTATTTTCTGAGAGTAACATTTATTGTGAGTTTTATTTTGCGATAAAGTAGAAAACACTGCATGAAAATTCTCACGCCCCTGGAAATTTTCCTTCTCTTGGATTTTTAACTTTAACAGGCTCGGTGGAACCTACAGCTGTGGAAGAGGGAAATGTGCGTGCAATGTGTAATACATCTCTGTGCTACTTAATGGGTGAAGGTACAAATAATTCTTTGTTGTCTCCAAGCAGCGATTACATTTTTTTTTTTGGCTCTTTTGTGTTTTGAGGGTGAAAGAATTGAGATTTGTGATCTTCTTTTACCCCTGTTTTATAGCTATTAGCTCTGTTTTGCTAAAAAAGGACAATAAAGATGAAATCTCATAAGGTGGCTAGTGGACCATGGAATTATATTTTGTCTATTTGCTGATAATATCACATTTGTGTTTTATAATGTGTTTGCGGCAACTTTTCCTTGCAAATAAGCAAAAGTCGTTGCATATAATTAAAAAAATAAAATTGTACACACGACAAGATTTTTGCGACGACATGGAAATCCCAAAATAATTGGAGTATTTGCAACGACTTTTGTCGTTGCAAATAACCACAAAACCTAGTACATACAACTAGATTTTTGCAACAACACAGTCGTCCCAACAAAGAGGAAGTATTTGCAACGACATTGAAGTCGTTGCAAAACAATGTTTTTGAGTCGCAGTATTTGGCTCGACTTTTTTGCTAAATATTAATGTATTATATTTTCAATACAATCGACAAATAAAGTCATTTGAAATTCCAACATTTTGTAGGGTTTAAAAAGTTAAACAATTGTTAGAATTATTAAAGGAATTAAACAAAATTCTTGTTTCCTATTTAACAACATAATTTTAGGGGAAATGAAACATTGCAAACAATAAAAACTATTCTATTTTTATATATGTACATATATCAAAAAAAATATCAAACAAACAACTTCATATATAATAGTCAAAATGTACAACTTTAAAAATTGTATATTAAAATACACTGATAAATATTAAAAACTTATATTAACATGAAAAGTATGTTAATAAATATAAGAAGTAATTTTCTATATATATTATTATGAATATAATTTCGTATTAAATAAAAAATTTGTTTCTTCTACATGAATATATATAATTATAATGTTATGTATGGAAATATATATATAATATATAAATAATATTTGGATACATATTTTAAGATATTTTCTTCAATTAAAATAAATATTTTTCAATTGAATTTAATCAACTTAAACATAATTCTATATAATTATGAAAATATGAGATAAAATCAAATATAAACTATATATGTATTATAGATATTCAAACTACATGAATATACAAATTGATGCCCAACAGCTCAAATGCATAATTTTTAAAACACATTATAAAATAATGAGTAAATGTATCATATATTTTCTTTTATTTATTATGTTTATTTTTTTATTTTATATATTCAATATAGGTGTCAAACTGAAGACTGCAAAAAGATGATTAATTTGATATATTATACGTCAAAAACGGATATAAAACGGAAAAAACATATTAAAGATTAAAAAAAAAAAAAACAAATATAATAATTAATGCAGTACAAACATAGATTTGGAAAGCTAATATAACTCTATGTTTTATATAACTTTTATAAGTAATTTATTTAAAGAAAGTTGACCACCAAAGATAATAAAATCTCATTTTAGTAGTTAAACCCGAAAAGCAAAAAAAATTATTATATTTAGAAACTGAAAAATGGGCGGGAAAAGTAAGAGTTACTATTCTAAGAATAGTCTCTTACTATATATATATATATGTATATATATATATATATAGATTCTATATAATTATTAAGAAATGAGATAAGCCCAAATAACAACTATACATATATCATGAATAGCCAAAATGCATGAATATACAAATTGATGTCCAATAGCCCGAATGCATAAATTTAAATATTATTTTTGTTATTTGTATATTCAATATAGGTATCAATTTGATATGTTATACTTCAAAAATGGATCTAAAATAAAAGAGTACAATTTTTTTTTTAAAAAAAAGAAAAAGATAAAGATAACTAATGCAGTACATACACGATTTGGAAAGCTAATTTTACATAAGTTTATTTTCATATCATTTTAAGAAGAAATTATATAAAGAAAGTTGACTAGCAAAAATTATAAAATACAAAATATTTATCACTATTTATTTTTACACATATTTTTATTATTTTATATAGTAAGTGCAAAAGAGCGGGAAATTTTTTCCCATCATAGCAACATTGATTACTTAAATAAGCAAATTATTGTCTTCAATAAGCAACACAGTTCACATAAAAAAGCAGCATACTTACTTAGTAACATTTTCTGCCTAAATAAGCAACATAGTTGACATAAATAAGCAACATAATTACATATATATAAAAAGACAAATCCAAGGGAATAATTTGTGGTTGCAACATTGTCTGCCTAAATAAGCAACATATTTGTCCTCAATAAGCAACACATTTCGCACAACGGAATGCGCCAATATTAATTGCAAGTTTGACTGTGAAAGGAAAGAGAGAATTTCATAGATACATTTTCAAACATATCCAATAAAAGCAACATATTTATCTTCAATAAGCAACATATTTGTCTTCAATAAGCAACATATTTCTCACAGCAGAAAAATGTCAGGGATACGGTTTCAAACAAATCCCAAAAAATCCAGAATATGAACGGGCACTACAAAAAATAACTCCCATTTTTTACTGATATTCAAATAAAATTACCTACTTATCCTTAACAACCATTAATTAAATATAAACTAATATAAAAATCAATTAAATCTGCATCATTAAAAACAAGAAGTCAACGCTCCAGATTTGGTCTCACGTTCTTATTTAAATTATATAGACTCACCAGATCCAAATCATATATATATATATATATATATATAGAGAGAGAGAGAGAGAGAGAGAGAGAGAGAGATTATGTTATATTTTCTTAAGGGGTGGGTGGGTTTGGCTTTGGGGCGGGGAAGGGGAGGCTTGTCCTGCTCATCAATTGAATAATTTGAACCATTGAAGTTATTCGAGTTGTCAAATGGGCCATGCTAGCTAATTCGGCCAAGGCCTACGTAGGCTTGCCTTTCAAACAGGCTGGTCTTGGCCTGGGATCGGCTTCACGAGCTTGGTCTACTGGTCTGGCGGGGTGGTCTGTCTTTTATTTTCTTTTTTTTGTTTTCTTATGTATGGCTCTTTGAAATGTAATATAATATGTCTTTTTAAAATTTCACAACATTAGTACTAAGTTTTTTATATTTGGTGTACTATTTCTACTACTTATGTATTTACTAAACCAAAAATAATATTAATAATATGGATGTTACTCAGTATTATTATTGGTTTAGTATAATTAGCATTTATTTAACTTAGTGATATTTTTTTTAGTACTTACACTATATTTTACTTACTTTTTTCAGTGTAGTTTTTTGTTATTAATAGACTAACAATGTTTATGTTATATTTTTTTTTTCATATTATTAAGATTATTTATTTTGTTAAAGTTGAAATTAACTTACAATTATTGGAATTCTATAATGTATTATTGCATATGAAAAGAACATCATCAACTAAGTTGGTGTGGTGGTTTACTTCATTCCCACCAGGGGCGAAGTGAGGAGTCATTGTAGAGGGTGGCTGACAGTCAAAGTTGCACGATTAAATATTTTTTATATATAAATAATAATATTTATATCATTAAATTTGCGTCGTAAAATATTATTAATTTCCTATAACTTAAATAGTCTATCTTGCATAAAAATCATTTTGTGAAGCCCTCGATTTCAATCGTGTACAAGCGTGTAACTATTGTCATGTATCGACTATGTATTATTCGTGACTACTTTATTGCGGTATTTTGACGAATTATTTTTTCAATGAATCAAAGATATATTAAAAATAAAAAAGAGTGATCATGATCACAAGCTGATCAGGTAGCCAAAGAAACAAGACGAAAATCAAATCCGAAAGAAAATCGAAATGGTCAAGTTCGACCAAATGGTGAATAGTTGGGGCTCGTTAAGACCTCCCAAGGTAAAATCCACCCTTGTGGGAAAAGAAAAAGAGTACCCCTCATGGTAAGGACCCTGACGCATTAACAAAGAAAATCTATAATGGATTGACCAACAAAGTCTTCCGTGAGAAAAAGAGTTGGAGGGAAATTGTCCAGACGACTTAAGACCTCCCTTCACGATAAAATCCACCCTGTGAAAGGAAAAATCCGCCATTTGCTAAGATGATGGGAAAACGAAACAAGTCCACAACATAAATTCATAAAAGCCATCCAAAATGCATAATGAATGGCCCACATTGCCGCCACCAGGACCGTACGCACACGTTGTTAACTCGCACTCCCGGGAAGAGAAATCTATAATCTATAATTGGATTGACCAACAAAGTCTTCCGTGAGAAAAAGACACAATATCCAACCCAGGGACCCGAAGTCTTCTTAGGATGAAAAGGTATTTTTGATCATTATGCATGCAACCCCGATCTAAGGAAGAAGATTCAACAATAAGAACCCGGAGATGAGTAATGGCCGCGTCCACTGTCCAGAGTTTATCGTTTAAAACCAAATCATTCCGGATATGCCAACTGAGCCAAATGCAAGACAAAGCTGCCACACGCCATAAGAAAGCAACCTGCTCCCTGAAACGGAATTTCATTAAGCGCATTAGGAATTCATTAAAGCTATGAGCCATCAGGAGGTGAACATCAAATGAGCAAAAGATCCATCGCCAAAGAACCCCTGCAAAGACACAAGAGACAAACAAGTGATCAAAAGATTCAGCAGAAGCACAACAAAGACCACAGACCGAGGGGCCAATAAAACTCCCCCAGGACTCAATAAGTCCAAGACCGCCAAATGATTTTGGATGGCTCGCCACACCACAATCGATCGGCGTTCCAGAATATGAGGGGACCAAATCCAAGAACCCCATTGGACCATAGGAGAATGGGACCGAATATGAGAATACGCCACTTTCGAGGTTATATCCCTATCATCAGAGTGCAACCAGTCCGCGTGTCCTTCGAGGAGGGGAGATGGGGATGCGAACAATATCTCGGACAAGATCCAAGTAAGCCTCAACAAACAAGAAGGTGAAAAATGCCAGGACTCATCGTAGAAGTATTCCGAAATGCGATGCCCAAATAGATATTTGTACTCATGCGGAATACCAATTCTATCTGCAATTCAGTAACCCAACCAGTTATCAATCCAAAATAATACCTCGGAATTACACCCAGGGATCCATCGAGACTCGTCAAAATAGGCAGCGATGCAAGGCCTAATCCAAGTCCAGATGAAGAAGGAATAAACGATCTTCGAATAGAACCGTTCGATATCAAATAACGTTTCCTGGGAGTCTTGAAAACCACAGAATCCGAAGTCATAACCTTCCAAAAGTTTCATCAGAAAAGCATTATTAGCCACAATAATCGAGCAAACACCCAGGCCCCCTTCTGTCCGAGGCATACAACATTGAGCCCAATTGACCACCACCGAACCTTTTGAGTTTACATCACCAGTCAAAATAAAGTTACACATGGCTTTCTCCATTTGCTTAAGCAAGGATCTCGGCCACTTGTAAATCATCATCGTATGCACAAATGAGCTAGTAATCAAAGAATTAACCAAGCAGACTCTACCAGCAAGAGATAGTATAATCCCTTTCCATCTTCGAAACTTGAGGATAACCTTGTCAAAAACGTGCTGTAAGACCGCGGCTTTGGGGGCACCTTTAAAGATTGGGGCTTCTAAATAAACTGTAGGGAAGGCCCCTAATTGAATACCCATAATAGTCTGGATATGCCACGCACATGAGTGGAAACCTGGGTGCCGAAGTAAACTCTTGATTTACGAGGGTTGAAGGCCTGACCCGAAATTTCAGCATACAATATGAGGATCTGGGAAAGGATATGAGCGTTAGCCGAAGAGGCCCCACACATAATAACAATATCATCAGCGCATAGAATCGAAGAGGGAAAGATAATATGTCTAGGCGCAATGAATGACCCTAGATGATTCTGAGTTACCGCAGTCTCAATAAATTTGCTCAGGACTTCCTCCGCAATGCAAAAAAGTAAAGGAGATAAAGGATCACCTTGTCTAACCCCTCTAAAACAAGAAAAGTATCCCACAAAGCGACCCATTTAGTAAGATCGAAATCCTGGATGACAATGAACAAAAATTTTCGAGAAGCCAAACCGACACGTAACGTAGATTAGAAATCCCCAATTTAAAGTATCAAATGCTTTTGGATATCAATTTTCAAGATCATATTATCATCAAGCCGACGTGCGAGAACATTGAAGCCTTCGTAAACCGAGCTATCTGATCATGAATGTCATTTGAATAAATCCAAACTACGTAGGAGACAAATAGGAGGGAATTATCAAGCCCAACCGAGTTGCCAAAATCTTAGTAATAATCTTGAAAAGAAAATTACTCATAAGGATCGAACGAAAGTTGTCAATAGTATTCGCATCTTTAGTTTTTGGAATGAGAGCCATAAAACTAGCATTCAACCCTAAAGGGAGGGTCGAGCTAGTGAAGAAAAAATAGACAGCAGCGATAACCTCTAGTGAAATAATGTCCCAACAGTGATGATAAAATACCCTATTGAAATCGTCAGGGCCAGGAGAACTATCCGAACCCAGATCAAAGACTGTCTCCCGAATCTCCGAGTTCGAAGGGATAACCATTAAAAGAGCATTATCCGCTACCACCACCATTGGAGATATAACCTGATCAACCATAGAATAGTCCAAAGTGGTACTCCTGAGTCCGAGAAAAGCTCCTTATAGAAGGAGGTAATGTGATTCCCAAGAATAACTGGATCATCCGAGAAGTTACCATCAATCATCAAACCCTGAATCCCTGAACGGCTACCCCGAATCTTACAACGACGATGAAAAAATGATGTATTATGATCTCGATCCTTAAGCCATGCCGTACGAGCTTTCTGCTTTAGGAATTCAGATTGCAATAACAGCTTATTGTATAGAGCATTTTGGGCTTCAAATTCCAATTCACGACGGCGCAGAGAAACCCAAAATCTCTATATGCACCGAATCGATGAACTTTCTCCATCCGACAATCCACCTTATGATTAACTTCACCAAAGACGTCTTTATTCCAAACCTTAATAGTCTGACGCAACCTCTTAGCTTCCACATGACACACATGAGTGGATTAGAGAAGGACACGACAGTGCCCAAGAGGAGACAACCAGATCCCCAAACGAGTCATGACAAACCCATATGCGCTGAAAACAAAACAGAACTGGAACCCTGCTGATAGATGACGAACAAAAAACCAATAGGGGATGATGACCCGAACCGATACGAGGGAGAACCAAACCTTTAACAGCTTGCCAAAGGGAGAAAAATTGACAAGTGGCTAAGGCTTGGTCCAATTTTGCCTGGAGAAAGGAGATGGGCGTACGGGTAGCGCACCAAGTAAAAGTATTACCCGTAGTGGGCACAAAAAACAAACAGCATCATCCAAAAAGCCCATGAAGTCCGGACAAGAAGCTTGGGAAAGAGTAAAACTGCCCAATCTCTCATGGTGACCCAAAACAGCATTAAAATCACCAAGGAGCAACAAATCATCAAGACCCAAATTCATCAAATCCAGCCAAAGAGTGCGACGGCCAATATGATTACATAATCCATGGACCAAACCAATATGAAAAGTCAGAGACCCCCACAGAACCTGAAGAACAATACACTGAGATGAAACCAGAACCTGCTGCAAAATAGTGATGCCATGATTACAGAAAACCCAGATATCCGCCCGACCATTAGAACGAAACTTCTGAGTTTTGAGTTTTTAACGGATTATTTGAAATAATATTTTCGCATTTTATTATCATTTTTATTATTTGATCAACTACTTGTTTAATTATTGATCATTTATTATTTTCTATTCTATGTTTAATGATCACTTGATTGATCATTATTTCTACTTGTGTATTCATTATACACCTTAGAATTTTAAGAGACCTAATTCATTAAGTAACTTATATCCTATAGTAATAAGA
The DNA here is from genome assembly GCA_016081115.2 of Rehmannia glutinosa. NCBI lineage: Eukaryota > Viridiplantae > Streptophyta > Magnoliopsida > Lamiales > Orobanchaceae > Rehmannia > Rehmannia glutinosa. The sequence goes on along the minus strand of CM071928.1, from coordinate 36,548,877 downwards.
ATTTGATTTAGAATAAGTGATTATGAGACTTATAAGTGATTTTGGAAATCAGTGTTAATATTGGAGATTGATATTATACACCTATTATCATCACTTTTGGGACCAAAAAAATATATGGATACCACAATTGACCTTGTGTTGGACGGCCATAGCACAATTTGGATATAGAAATACCTCTCAATTCTTATACACATACACAATTATACACAAAATCAACCCAAAAATCATATACACATTTTTTTATTCATTTCTTCCTTACAAATCCCAACATATCCCCACTACTCCAACATTCTTCTTATTTTTCCCAACAACCCATCCTCCACTTTTCATTCTTGCCCATACCATTGACTTGCCTTTTGTTCCCCATGCAAAGACATTTTTCAAGCCTAAACCAAAAACAAATCCCCTCTCTTCCTCCTCCTCATAGTTTTCGGCCATAAGGCCTTAGTGAACAAAAACAATTTGTTCATTTCATCATCCTCCAACACTTGGAATTGCCAACTTCTCTCTAGAATCTCCCTTCTTCTTCTTCATCTTCTATCTTCTCACTACTTAAAACATTCCATACTTAGCCAAAAACTTACAAGAAATCCCCAACACTTGAAAATTCGAACACTATTGTAAGGTAGGTAAGAATTTATACTTCTTGTTTAAGTACTCCTTTAATCTTCAAACCTTTCTTTCATCTTCTAATTGTTTTGTTATTTAATCTTTGAGGTACACTTAGAGACTCAAATTAAAGGTCTTTAGAAGGTTGGAGACTAGCTTGAAAAGGACTATCAAGATTAAGTGTAGAGACAAGACATCAATGTAAGAATCGAGGTTGTTAGTACCTTCTTCTCTTCCCCCTCATTTTCGAATTTTTGACTTCTAATATTCTCATTTTTGAGGTATTAGGGGCTGACCTTGGAGCCTTGGCTAAGGGGTGATCAAGTTATTTTTGAGACTCTCCAATTTGACTATAATTCCAACTACACAAGGTGTGTGTAGTACCTTTGGCCATTTCTTCCTTTTATCCCTTCTTATTTTAATTCCTCATTTTCTAACTTCAAATTCTTGTTTTACTTGACTTAGGATCTGTACTAAGTGAAGTTTAACATCCTCAAGTTTAGTGACCATTTTTTTCACCAAATCAACCAAACAAAGAAGGTGGGTGGAACAATATTCTAAACCTCTAGTAATTTTATGAAAAATGCATGTAGTATCTTGAAAATCTTAAGATATATAATAATTATATATTTCATGTATATTTTAAGATAGGAAATTCCGAAATTTTCTCAAATGATGCTTAAAATTCTAATTATTAAAATACACTGATAAATATTAAAAACTTATATTAACATGAAAAGTTGCATGCTGGCCAACACATTTAGCATCTTAGTTTAGTTGGTTAATGAATAGTTTCTAAATTACTCTACTGCAGGTTCAAACTCTAGTAAAGAACACAATAATCTCAAAATTTTCGATACATTTGTCTTGTCTTGTCCTGTCAAGTCCTTTATATATGTGTTTACAATTATATTTTCTGTTTACTCCACTCCTTGCTTTATTTGCAGAAATGGAAGGAAAGTCACGTCCTTTATAACAAAAGCTTATATATTTCATTTTCTTTCCACTGAGCAAATGAAAAGATGATATTGCCTACTATTTGACATGTGCCTAACTGTTAATGATTTATTGTGAATTTTAAGGACATACATCTTATTTTTTCAAGGATTACAGGTGTTTCACACTTTTCCTAGATTTCTATTTTCTGAGAGTAACATTTATTGTGAGTTTTATTTTGCGATAAAGTAGAAAACACTGCATGAAAATTCTCACGCCCCTGGAAATTTTCCTTCTCTTGGATTTTTAACTTTAACAGGCTCGGTGGAACCTACAGCTGTGGAAGAGGGAAATGTGCGTGCAATATGTAATACATCTCTGTGCTACTTAATGGGTGAAGGTACAAATAATTCTTTGTTGTCTCCAAACAGCGATTACATTTTTTTTTTGGCTCTTTTGTGTTTTGAGGGTGAAAGAATTGAGATTTGTGATCTTCTTTTACCCCTGTTGTATAGCTATTAGCTCTGTTTTGCTAAAAAAGGACAATAAAGATGAAATCTCATAAGGTGGCTAGTGGACCATGGAATTATATTTTGCCTATTTGCTGATAATATCACATTTGTGTTTTATAATGTGTTTGCGGCAACTTTTCCTTGCAAATAAGCAAAAGTCGTTGCATATAATTAAAAAAATAAAATTGTACACACGACAAGATTTTTGCGACGATATGGAAATCCCAAAATAATTGGAGTATTTGCAACGACTTTTGTCGTTGCAAATAACCACAAAACCTAGTACATACAACTAGATTTTTGCAACAACACAAATCGTCCCAACAAAGAAGAAGTATTTGCAACGACATTGAAGTCGTTGCAAAACAATGTTTTTGAGTCGCAGTATTTGGCTCGACTTTTTTGCTAAATATTAATGTATTATATTTTCAATACAATTGACAAATAAAGTCATTTGAAATTCCAACATTTTGTAGTGTTTAAAAAGTTAAACAATTGTTAGAATTATTAAAGGAATTAAACAAAATTCTTGTTTCCTATTTAACAACATAATTTTAGGGGAAATGAAACATTGCAAACAATAAAAACTATTCTATTTTTATATATGTACATATATCAAAAAAAATATCAAACAAACAACTTCATATAATAGTCAAAATGTACAACTTTAAAAATTGTATATTAAAATACACTGATAAATATTAAAAACTTATATTAACATGAAAAGTATGTTAATAAATATAAGAAGTAATTTTCTATATATATTATTATGAATATAATTTCGTATTAAATAAAAAATTTGTTTCTTCTTACATGAATATATATAATTATAATGTTATGTATGGAAATATATATATAATATATAAATAATATTTGGATACATATTTTAAGATATTTTCTTCAATTAAAATAAATATTTTTCAATTGAATTTAATCAACTTAAACATAATTCTATATAATTATGAAAATATGAGATAAAATCAAATATAAACTATATATGTATTATAGATATTCAAACTACATGAATATACAAATTGATGCCCAATGACTCAAATACATAATTTTTAAAACACATTATAAAATAATGAGTAAATGTATCATATATTTTATTTTATTTATTATGTTTATTTTTTTATTTTATATATTCAATATAGGTGTCAAATCAAGATCGTAAAAAGATGATTAATTTGATATATTATACGTCAAAAACGGATATAAAATGGAAAAAATATTAAAGTTTAAAAAAAAAAAACAAATATAATAATTAATGCAAGACAAACATAGATTTGAAAGTTAATATAACTATATGTTTTATATAACTTTTATAAGTAATTTATTTAAAGAAAGTTGACCACCAAAGATAATAAAATCTCATTTTAGTAGTTAAATCCAAAAGCAAAAAAAAATTGTTATATTTAGAAACCGAAAAATGGGCGGGAAAAGTAAGAGTTACTATTCTAAGAATAGTCTCTTACTATATATATATATAAAAACATAGATTCTATATAATTATTAAGAAATGAGATAAGCCCAAATAACAACTATACATATATCACGAATAGCTAAAATGCATGAATATACAAATTGATGTCCAATAGCCCGAATGCATAAATTTAAATATTATTTTTGTTATTTGTATATTCAATATAGGTATCAATTTGATATGTTATACTTAAAAAATGGATCTAAAATAAAAGAGTACAATTTTTTTTTAAACAAAAGAAAAAGTTAAAGATAATAACTAGTGCAGTACAGACACGATTTGGAAAGCTAATTTTACATAAGTTTATTTTCATATCATTTTAAGAAGAAATTATATAAAGAAAGTTGATTAGCAAAAATTATAAAATACCAAATATTTATCACTATTTATTTTTACACATATTTTTATTATTTTATATAGTAAGTGCAAAAGAGCGGGAAATTTTTTCCCATCATAGCAACATTGTTTACTTAAATAAGCAAAATTATTGTCTTCAATAAGCAACACAGTTCACATAAAAAAGCAGCATAGTTACTTAGTAACATTTTCTGCCTAAATAAGCAACATAGTTGACATAAATAAGCAACATAATTACATATATATAAAAAGACAAATCCAAGGGAATAATTTGTGGTTGCAACATTGTCTGCCTAAATAAGCAACATATTTATTCTCAATAAGCAACACATTTCGCACAACGGAATGCGCCAATATTAATTGATAGTTTGACTGTGAAAGGAAAGAGAGAATTTCATAGATACATTTTCAAACATATCCAATAAAAGCAACATATTTATCTTCAATAAGCAACATATTTGTCTTCAATAAGCAACATATTTCTCACAGCGGAAAAATGTCAGGGATACGGTTTCAAACAAATCTCAAAAAATCCAGAATGTGAACGGGCACTACAAAAAATAACTCCCATTTTTTACTGATATTCAAACAAAATTACCTACTTATCCTTAACAACCATTAATTAAATATAAACTAATATAAAAATCAATTAAATCTGCATCATTAAAAACAAGAGGTCAACGCTCCAGATTTGGTCTCACGTTCTTATTTAAATTATATAGACTCACCAGATCCAAATCATATATATATATATAGAAAGAGAGAGAGAGAGAGAGAGAGAGAGAGAGAGAGAGAGATTATGTTATATTTTCTTAAGGGGTGGGTGGGTTTGGCTTTGGGGGGGAAGGGGAGGCTTGTTCTGCTCATCAATTGAATAATTTGAACCATTGAAGTTATTAGAGTTGTCAAATGGGCCATGCTAGCTAATTCGGCCAAGGCTACGAGGCTTGCCTCTCAAACAGCATTTTTTGATCTTGGCCTCGGGATCGGCTTCACGAGCTTGGTCTCATCGGGTCCAGCGGGGTGGTCTGTCTTTTATTTCCTTTTTTTTGTTTTCTTATGTGTGGCTCTTTGAAATGTAATGTAATATGTCTTTTTAAAATTTCACAACATTAGTACTAAGTTTTTTATATTTGGTGTACTATTTCTATTACTATGTATTTACTAAACCAAAAATAATATTAATAATATGGATGTTACTCAAGATTATTATTGGTTTAGTATAATTAGCATTTATTTTACTTAGTGATATTTTTTAGTACTTACACTATATTTTACTTACTTTTTTCAAAGTGTAGTTTTTTGTTATTAATAGACTAACAATGTTTATGTTATAGATTTTTTTTCATATTATTAAGATTATTTATTTTGTTAAAGTTGAAATTAACTTACAATTATTGGAATTCTATAATGTATTATTGCATATGAAAAGAACATCATCAACTAAGTTGGTGTGGTGGTTTACTTCATTCCCACCAGGGCGAAGTGAGGAGTCATTGTAGAGGGTGGTCGACGATCAAAGTTGCACGATTAAATATTTTTATATATAAATAATAATATTTATATCATTAAATTTGCGTCGTAAAATATTATTAATTTCCTATAATTTAAATAGCGTAACCCGCACCACAACGTTCCACACAAAGCAACTCCGAAAGAAGCCTCTCGCACTCCCAAGGAAGACCCTGGAAAACCTTGTCTGTAAGACTTCCCGGTGCCCCGAAGCGCTACCATCCGTTTTCACCTTGATCCGGCCCGGAAGGGGTTTTTGCCAATTTACTTGCACAATCCTTGGAGCTTGTCTAGACCGCCTGTGGACTCAAGTCTTCTTAGGATGAAAAGTTTTTTTGATCATTATGCATGCAACCCCGATCTAAGGAAGAAGATTCAACAATAAGAACTCGAAGATGAGTAATGGTTGCGCTCCATCGGCCCGAGTTTATTGTTTAAAACCAAATCATTCGAATATGCCAACCGAGCCAAATGCAAGACAAAGTCTGCCACACGCCATAAGAAAGCAATCATTCCCGCCTCCCCGAAACGGAAATTCATTAAAGCGCATTAGAATTCATTAAAGCTATGAGCCATCAAGAGGTGAACATCAAATGAGCAAAAGATCCATCGCCAAAGAGCCCCTACAAAGACACAAGAGACAAACAAGTGATCAAAAGATTCAAACAGAAGCACAACAAAGACCATGATCGAGGGCCAATAAAACTCCCCTAGGACTCAATAAGTCCAAGACCGCCAAACGATTTTGGATGGCTCGCCACACCACAATCGATCGGCGTTCCTGCAATATGAGGGGACCAAATCCAAGAGCCCCATTGGACCACAGGAGAATGGGACCGAATATGAGAATACGCCACTTTTGAGGTTATATCCCTATCATCGAGTGCAACCGGTCCGCGTGTCCTTCGAGGAGGGGAGATGGGGATGCGAACGATATCCGGACAAGATCCAAGTAAGCCTCAACAAACAAGAAGGTGAAAAATGCCAGACTCATCGTAGAAGTAGATTCGAAATGCGATGCCCAAATAGATATTTGTACTCATGCGGAATACCAATTCTATCTGCAATGCAGTAACCCAACCAGTTGTCAATCCAAAATAATACCTCGGAATTACACCCAGGGATCCATCGAGACTCGTCAAAATAGGCAGCGATGCAAGGCCTAATCCAAGTCCAGATGAAGAAGGAATAAACGATCTTCGAATAGAACCGTTCAATATCAAATAACGTTTCCTGGGAGTCTTGAAAACCACAGAATCCGAAGTCATAACCTTCCAAAAGTTTCATCAGAAAAGCATTATTAGCCACAATAATCGAGCAAACACCCAGGCCCCCTTCTGTCCGAGGCATACAACATCGAGCCCAATTGACCACCACCGAACCTTTTGAGTTTACATCACCCGTCAAAATAAAGTTACACATGGCTTTCTCCATTTGCTTAAGCAAGGATCTCGGCCACTTGTAAATCATCATCGTATGCACAAATGAGCTAGTAATCAAAGAATTAACCAAGCAGACTCTACCAGCAAGAGATAGTATAATCCCTTTCCATCTTCGAAACTTGAGGATAACCTTGTCAAAAACGTGCTGTAAGACCGCGACTTTGGGGCACCTTTAAAGATTGGGGCTTCTAAATAAACTGTAGGGAAGGCCCCTAATTGAATACCCATAATAGTCTGGATACGCCACGCACATGAGTGGAAACCCGGGTGCCGAAGTAAACTCTTGATTTACGAGGGTTGAAGGCCTGACCAAATTTCAGATACAATATGAGGATCTGGGAAAGGATATGAGCGTTAGCCAAGAGGCCCACACATAATAACAATATCATCGGGCGCATAGAATCGAAGAGGGAAAGATAATATGTCTAGGCGCAATGAACGACCCTAGATGATTCTGAGTTACCGCAGTCTCAATAAATTTGCTCAGGACTTCCTCCGCAATGCAAAAAAGTAAAGGAGATAAAGGATCACCTTGTCTAACCCCTCTAAAACAAGAAAAGTATCCCACAGGCGACCCATTTAGTAAGATCGAAATCCTGGATGACAATGAACAAAAATTTCCGAGAAGCCAAACCGACACAGAACGTAGATCAGAAATCCCCAATTTAAAGTATCAAATGCTTTGCGGATATCAATTTTCAAGATCATATTATCATCAAGCCGACCGTGCAGAACATTGAAGCCTTCAGAAACCAGAGCTATACAGTCATGAATGCATGCGCCAGGAATAAATCCAAACTACGTAGGAGACAAATAGGAGGGAATTATCAAGCCCAACCGAGTTGCCAAAATCTTAGTAATAATCTTGAAAAGAAAATTACTCATAAGGATCGAACGAAAGTTGTCAATAGTATTCGCATCTTTAGTTTTCGGAATGAGAGCCATAAAACTAGCATTCAACCCTAAAGGGAGGGTCGAGCTAGTGAAGAAGAAATAGACAGCAGCGATAACCTCTAGTGAAATAATGTCCCAACAGTGACGATAAAATACCCTATTGAAATCGTCAGGGCCAGGAGAACTATCCGAACCCAGATCAAAGACTGCCTCCCGAATCTCCGAGTCCGAAGGGATAACCGTTAAAAGAGCATTATCCGCTGCCACCACCATTGGAGATATAACCTGATCAACCATAGAATAGTCCAAAGTGGTACTCCTGAGTCCGAGAAAAGCTCCTTATAGAAGGAGGTAATGTGATTCCCAAGAATAACTGGATCATCCGAGAAGTTACCATCAATCATCAAACCCTGAATCCCTGAACGGCTACCCCGAATCTTACAACGACGATGAAAAAATGATGTATTACGATCCCGATCCTTAAGCCAGCCGTCACGAGCTTTTCGCTTTAGGGAATTGATTACAATAACATCATATTGTATAGAGCATTTTGGGCTTCAAATTCCAATTCACGACAGGCAGAGAAAACCCAAAATCTCTATATCCACCTCGAATCGATTTAACTTTCTCCATCCGACTATCCACCTTATGATTAACTTCACCAAAGACGTCTTTATTCCAAACCTTAATGAGTCCGACGCAACCTCTTAGCTTCCACATGACACACATGAGTGGATTAGAGAAGGACACGAGTGCCCAAGAGAGACAACCGGATCCCCAAACGAATCATGACAAACCCATATGCGCTGAAAAACAAAACAGAATCGAACCCTGGCGATAGATGACGAACAAGAAACCAATAGGGGATGATGACCCGAACCGTCACGAGGGAGAACCAAACCTTTAACAGCTTGCCAAAGGGAGAAAAATTGACAAGTGGCTAAGGGCTTGGTCTAATTTTGCCGGGAGAAATGAGATGGGGGATGCGGGTAGCGCACCAAGTAAAAATATTACCCGTAGTGGGCACGTAAAAACAAACAAAGATCATCCAAAAAGCCCCGAAGTCCTGGACAAGAAGTTGGGAAAGAGTACCACCGCCCAATCTCTCATGGTGACCCAAACATCATTAAAATCACCAAGGAGAAACAAATCATTAAGACTCAAATTCATCAAATCCAGCCAAAGAGTGCGACGGTCAATATGATTACATAATCCATGGACCAAACCAATATGAAAAGTCGAGAGAGACCCCCACGTAACACGAAGAACAATACACTGAGATGAAACCAGAACCTGCTGCAAAATAGTGATGCCATGATTACAGAAAACCCAGATATCCGCCCGACCATTAGAACGAAAGTTCTGAGTTTTGAGTTTTTAATTTGAAATAATATTTTCGCATTTTATTATCATTTGTATTATTTGATCAACTACTTGTTTAATTATTGATCATTTATTATCTTCTATTATATGTTTAATGATCACTTGATTGATCATTATTTCTACTTGTGTATTCATTATACACCTTAGAATTTTAAGAGACCTAATTCATTAAGTAACTTATATCCTATAGTAATAAGAATTTGATTTAGAATAAGTGATTATGAGACTTATAAGTGATTTTGGAAATCACTGTTAATATTGGAGATTGATATTATACACCTATTATCATCACTTTTGGGACCAAAAAAATATATGGATACCACAATTGACCTTGTGTTGGACGGCCATAGCACAATTTGGATATAGAAATACCTCTCAATTCTTATACACATACACAATTATACACAAAATCAACCCAAAAATCATATACACATTTTTTTATTCATTTCTTCCTTACAAATTCCAACATATCCCCACTACTCCAACATTCTTCTTATTTTCCCCAACAACCCATCCTCCACTTTTCATTCTTGCCCATACCATTGACTTGCCTTTTGTTCCCATGCAAAGACATTTTTTCAAGCCTAAACCAAAAAAACAAATCCCCTCTCTTCCTCCCTCATAGTTTTCGGCCATAAGGCCTTAGTGAACAAAAACAATTTGTTCATTTCATCATCCTCCAACACTTGGAATTGCCAACTTCTCTCTAGAATCTCCTTCTTCTTCTTCATCTTCTATCTTCTCACTACTTAAAACATTCCATACTTAGCCAAAAACTTAAAAGAAATTCCCCAACACTTGAAAATTCGAACACTATTGTAAGGTAGGTAAGAATTTATACTTCTTGTTTAAGTACTCCTTTAATCTTCAAACCTTTCTTTCATCTTCTAATTTTTTTGTTATTTAATCTTTGAGGTACACTTAGAGACTCAAATTAAAGGTCTTTAGAAGGTTGGAGACTAGCTTGAAAAGGACTATCAAGATTAAGTGTAGAGACAAGACATCAATGTAAGAATCGAGGTTGTTAGCACCTTCTTCTCTTCCCCTCATTTTCGAATTTTTGACTTATAATATTCTCATTTTTGAGGTATTAGGGGCTGACCTTGGAGCCTTGGCTAAGGGGTGATCAAGTTATTTTTGAGACTCTCCAATTTGACTATAATTCCAACTACACAATGTGTGTGTAGTACCTTTGGCCATTTCTTCCTTTTATCCCTTCTTATTTTAATTCCTCAGTTTCTAACTTCAAATTCTTGTTTTACTTGACTTAGGATCTGTACTAAGTGAAGTTTAACATCCTCAAGTTTAGTGACCATTTTTTTCACCAAATCAACCAAACAAAGAAGGTGGGTGGAAAAATATTCTAAACCTCTAGTAATTTTATGAAAAATGCATGTAGTATCTTGAAAATCTTAAGATATATAATAATTATATATTTCATGTATATTTTAAGATAGGAAATTCCAAAATTTTCTCAAATGATGCTTAAAATTCCAATTATTGCAAATTAGGTGCATGCATGTGGGATTTAATGACTTATGTGATAAATTCTTGTATGATATGTAAATGCATGTTCATGTACTTAAAATTTCATGTTTTAATTTTCTTATATTCTGTAAAATTCGTGCATAATTGGAAAGTTACAACTTTGGACCTTAAATGCAAAATGGCAAAATTGGTGGACTAAATTGCAAGAAAATAAAAATTATGGTACCCCTCTGTAATTACTGGATTTTGGGATGTTTAAAAATGACATTTTGGTATAATAATAAAGTTTTAAAGGTTCTGAGATAACAAAAATCAATCCTTGAAAGCCTAAGGACTAGATTGTAAAATTTTGAAAGTTTAAGGGCTAAAATGCAATTTTCAAAATTGTACCAGCACCACTTTTTAAATTTCAAAAATTTCAACTTTTAAGGATTGAAAACGCATAATTTTAATGAATTCCAAAAATCAAAATGTTTTGAGTTAAGAAAAGTAATTTTTGTAAAATTGGAGGACTAAAATGTAAAATACTATTTCCAGGACTAAAATGTAAAATACTATTTCCAGGACCTAAACTAATACTTTTAAAAACTGCTTTTGTCCCACTAACCCTCTGACTTAAGTGAAATTTTAAATTTGGAATTATATTAAAAGACCTTCCGGTTTGTGAGATCCGAATATTTCAAACTTGGGCCCGAAATGACAATTTTGACAAAATTAGGGCCAAAATGGGAATTTACCAAAAAAATCGACCCCAAACTTTTGAAAACCTGAATCTCTAGACAATTTGAAGAATTGAGGAACTGGCCTTATAATTTTTGAGGTTGAGAAAAAAACTTATTCAATTTTAAACCCGATAAAGACTAGTTTTTCCAAAACAGGCTAATTATAAAATTTTCTTTTGACAAGGACCTCAAATTAATTATTTCCCCTATTATAGCACTGGTATATACTGACTTATGTATTTATTTATGAAATTTAGTTTTCTTAAAATTATCTGTGACTTAACGGATCCCCTTGACCGAATAATACGCGTTTCGCGGGGCGACTTTCTCGCCTTATGACTTTGAACATACAACGGGAGAATATCCCACAAAATTGCGGATCCATCAAGATTAGTTATCCTTCCGATAACTAACTTCATTCAATAATTACTCTGCCAATGCCGATAAATGCCACGTGCAAAATATTTGTATAATTGTACTTGTACCGCTTTCCTGAAATGTTATACTCGACTGCCTTGTTGACATGTTATATCTATGTATATCTATCTCGCTTGAGTCAACTTGGTGTGTCGAGCTCACGCTTGAGTGGACTAGGGGGATGAAAGCTGGGCGACTGATTGTTATTCCACTCCCCGGCCCCATCGCCCTAATCCCACCCTTGGCGGACGGAGTATCCAATGGGAGGAGTGGGTCGTAGTACCTACAGGTATAATCGCAATTATGATCCGGGCCTTGCTAGCCATTTCTTGTTGGATTGTCGTGCCTATGGCGTGATCGGGAGGCCTTGTGCCAATGCTTGGGGAGTCATAAGTTGGAACGAAGGAATCGTTGTTTGATCCACACACCGGGATTATTCGGACCGACCGCTTGTTTGGGTTGGCGCTACACTTAATATGCAACCACTACTTGACCTCGCTTGAAATTTCTCACATAGTGCCCGTATGTACATGAACTTCTTTCATCAAAACTTTATAAGTATATTATTTTGAATATCATGTCGCTATGAATCGTGTGTGATACACGCATCATAACTCACGCATTTTTTTACATAATGGTTTTCTTGCATCTATATATCGCCACACTTTCACACGCTCACCCATCCACCGAGAATTTTCGTCACACTCCTCCTATTTTAAACGGCTAGATGAAGAAGGTCCATATGAAGACAATGTGGACGGACCCGGACCAAACCACGGAGTGATCCATTTCCGTGTTATCCGACTTTTGTGGATTCAGTTTACTATTTTGTTGGACTATTTTCTTAAGATGTAATTTAAGGGCGTAAGACCTTGGACAATTTAAGTTTGAATTTGAGGATGTAATTTGGTTACTTGACATTTTAGATCGTAATTGTAATCCACTCCTATATTACTCTCGTGTTATTTTGGGTTTATGCTTGATGATTGCCTAGACTACTTGGCTTAATTTATGTTTAAGTTATTGATTGTGTCATGGTCCCGTTTGGGGCGTGACACATTTAATGAGCGAAGGGTTCAAATGTTTTTACAATATCTAATAGCAAGTCAATTATAAATTGATCATCCAAGATATAATCACTTTAACGTACTCTCTTTAATTTAATCTAAGAAAATTACTTTTATAGAATCAATAACATATTAAAAAAGCAAAAATAGGTTACACTGCAAAATAAAAACAAACACTAATAGCTACTTCAAAAAGTTCATCCAAAAAAGAAATAAAGGAAAAAAAAATGGACAATGATGTTTTACTATATTATCACTATAAATTGATTAATATATAATTGGTTGAAGAAAATAATATAAAGTTCCTCTGCTTTCGATGCAATTCTTTCATGATAAAAATTAAAGAAAAAAATATATTGATACTATAAATAAATAACAACAAAGTTACAGAGCATTGAAGAATAGCAAAGACTAATAACAACTACAACTATGGGGAAAGAAAATTGCCAGAAAATGGTGAGGGGAGCTAAAGAGATGAATTAATATGTTCCATTTTATATAAGATGATAAAATATTTTGGCCCAAAAATTATAGTAAAATTTAAAAAGAAAATAATTGAAAAAATAAAAATAAAATTTAAATTGAGTATCTAAATAATTACTTTTCAACTAAAATTGGGGAGTGAGTTTTATCAAAAAAATTTTGAACTGGATTGAGGTGGGGAGGGCTTCCTCATGGTAAAAAGGGGTTCACTTGGGTTCTCGCACGTAACTCGGTGCTCAAACCCCAAGTTCAGCATTGTTTATATATATAGATAAAAAAAAAAATGTTTTAAGCCAAGTCCATTGAGCCTAAATCGAGCTTAGCCGGATGGGCCGCTTAATGTTTATGGGCCAAGATTATATTCGGGGACCAGCAAAAGGACACTAACACTATTCATGGGCGGTCTTAGGCCGACCGAGACGGGTCGTGATTGTATTGGGTCAAAGCGGGTCGGTCCACTTGCCATCTCTAGAAGAGATCAATGAGATACTAGTATTTTGGAGCTTCAAAGAAAGATAATAATGTTCATTGTCCGAATTCTCGTGTTAATTCATTGTTGGTCGCTTCATAAATCCTCGAGATTTTAATAATTATATATATGTTATGTATATAGGGCATGGATCGAATGAGACCGATGGTGCAAGTGAAACCATAGAGGGCGATCTCGGTCACGTTTATTAAACTTCGATGACTAAGATTTAATTTTAGTAGGTTTTTTTGCGATTTAAATGATATTTTTCATGAGTCGATTGTAATTTTCGGAAAAAATATTCCGGAAGAACTTTTTTCATCATAAATGAATTTTTCTTGCAATTTTGAGGTCCCAAGAAAAATCCCACGCAAAAATAATACTTTTGTTATGTTTTCTTTGCGATATAAATGGTGTTCTTCACTTAGTCGGATGGTAATTTTCACGAAAAATACTATTCTCGTAAATAATTTTTTCATCATAAATGAATTTTTAATACAATTTGAGGTCCCAGAAAAACTCATGCAAGAATAATATTTTTGGTATGTTTTCTTGCGATTAAAATGGTATTCTTCACGAGTCACACGGTAATTTTTGGGAAATAAAATATTCGTGAAAATAAGTTTTTTCATCATAAATGAATTTTCATGCAATTTTGAGGTCTCGGGCAAGATCACGCAAAAATAATATTTTTGGTATGTTTCTTGCGATCTAAATGGTATTTTTCACTATTGGACGGAAATTTTTGAGAAAACAATATTCCGGATATATATTTTGTCATCATAAATGAATTCTTCATTCAATTTTGAGGTCCCAGGCAAACTCCTACACAAATATAATATTTCTTTCTATGTTTGCTTGCGATTTAAATGGTATTCTTCACGAGTAGGAAGATAATTTTTGGGAAAAAAATATTCCCAAGAATAATATTATTTAATCATAAATGAACTCTTCATGCAATTTTGAGGCACCAGGTAAAATACCACGCAAAATAATATTTTTCGATCTTTTTTGCAATTTAAATGGTATTCTTCACGTGTCGGATGTTAATTTTTGAAAGAAAATATTTCCGGAAACAATTTTTTCATCATAAATGAATTCTTCATTCAATTTTGAGGTTCCAGGCAAAATTGTGAGGCCCCGACTTTTTTCAACATATTATACGATGTTGTATAGTGACAATTTTTTTTCTAAGTGTCGCAATACCTATTATAATTAAAATGTGACACTCATTTATTTATTCCTTCCAACGTCAATTACTCATTCCCTACTTTCGAGCATACCGATTTTATTTCCTCCTCATGTATTAATTCTCGATCGATTATTTTTTACTTTAGTAATATTGGACCCCTTAAAATTTTAGGAGTACATTCCAATCCTTGTACAAAATTTTCACCTTATTCTATAATACATTTCCAAACAACTTCCTATTTATTTGTAGGATTGGGATAACCTGGATAGGAGTGGAATTGAACTTGGCTTAAATTAAAAACAACAAAATCGCACATCTAACAAACGCATAAGAAGAATCTAACCAAATTGAATTCATGCTAATTGAATTCGGCCGAATAAGATTTAACGCCAAATTGAGAAAAAATTTAACTAATTGACAAAAAAAAAAAACTTGAAAAAGGAGTAGTGGACCTTTGACTTGAGTTTTTCAATTTTTACAAAAAGTGGTTGTTAAAATCTTTCTTGTAACTAAGGGGCCGTTAAAATCTTTCTTATAACTAAGGGGCCGAAAAATTCATGTAGTTTTGGCCAATGAAAACTCTTTCTAATTTGTAAGAAGGGGCAGCCGGATTGTATGTGTCAATTGTGAGAATGTGGTCCCCTTTTTATAGGGCTAGTTCAATCAGTTTCCCACTCCAACTCAAATTCCTATCCAATCTAGAATTCATAATTCTAGATAGACTCAAACTCTAATTGATAATTATATTAATATCATAAATATCTTATATTTATTTAACTCCCAATACAGTCAAAACTGTAGAATATCAAATATTTCCGGAATTAACTAATATTAATATATTAGCCCAAATATTTTGGAAAACTCTTTTCCATAAACCCTTAGAAACTGAAAATATTATTGTTGACCCGTTTACTCTAGGAAGGCGAACCGGGGACCATGGACCTATAATTATAAGCTCCAGTAAATCGAATAAATAATTAACACTTTAATTAATTTATTCGACTTATTAATTCGATATTACTCCACTATAAATTTAATATTGCACTCTTATAATTATAGAATATCTTACTCTTTAATTGAGCAAAAATCATTTGATATAATCATTACATATAGATTAATCCTCCATAGACAATTCGTAATTGAAGCTAGGTAGTATCCGTTAAACCTCTTCAATTACCTATTATCCTCATTTACCATTAATTCACTAGTGAATGGTTAATTTATAATCGGATTATGAATTAGAGATCTCAAATCATTCAGTTCCAGAATTAACAAATGAGGGAATCGTCTTTCTACTTCTCGCAAGAAGGAATAGATTCCATATCTGTGAATTTATATTCCCAGCTATTTAATTCAAATGTGAATCTAAAATTCAGGTGTTGGGAATGTTGTAGGACAAACTTAAACGAGCAAATTAAGAATCACATAGAAATAAACAGGAGTCTATAATCACTCAGGATTAAGATTTATCTATATATGATCATCTAGTGATTTAATTTGATTTTCCATTTCTACAACGGAATTTGTATGGAAAATTCAAATTAAATCGGTTCAAATCCTATATGATCAAATCATATATAAATGCCTCCACTAAGATGTCTCCACATCGACAGAGGATAAGACAGTCACATTCAAATTGTTTCTGGGCGTATTAAATTAATTAAAGATCTCATACTTTAATTAATTTCATCACGGACTTAATTTTAGTTTATTATCCATAATGTTAATCCTCTTGTATATAACTCTTATATACTAAGATTATGGTTACAATAAATAAACTAGGGATTTTCATGATGTTCAAGAAAATACATATAATATGCAAAAGAGTTCGAAAATAAATATCGCATTTATTAATAATCAAAAAACAATTCACAATTGTTTTAAGGGTATCCCTAACACTCTGTCGACACGGATCTAATTTGTCCGACGGATCCCCAAAACTCAACCCATACTCATACCCAACACCTACCCGAATCCAACCCAACTAAAAAATGAGACATAAATTACACAAAAAGACTCGTACTGATCATTGGATTCTCTCTAGTATTCGTCTACCTCTACCACAACCTCTTCCCCTACCCCTGCCTCTCCCCATCTTGCTGGCACGACCTGTCTCATGCGTCAATATCATTCACCAATGACGACAACAACATCCAAGTTCCAACGGTGGCTCGACGGCGACAAACCACGTACCCAAGCTGCGCACGATATCGTTTGATAACTTGGCTGACTTGGAATTGGTTTAGAATAACTGAATAAACTAATGAAGAGATTGGGTGGTAGGTTATAAAAATATAGAGCAGGTTGGGTTGGTTATTTGGTTTTGAAGGATTGTGGTCTGTGTTAGCTCCGTTATGTTTTTGCATGTTTCTGGTACTTATGAAGCAATTCAGCATAAATTGATATTAACTCCTCATAATTTGTGGGATTCTTGGTTCTTAATAGTCGTCTTTTATCTTTTTTTTTTTAAATTTGGTGTAAACTGATTCAACCATTTTTCTTTGAAAAGTGAATTCATTAATGCAATCCAAGTGTTTGTTGATTTGACTAAGTTGGACTCTTAAGTCTTAAGCATTTCAAAAGGCACTACTAATACTTTTTGGGTGACCTACTAATACTTTTCAAGAAAAAAAAAAATAATACTTTATAGGGGGACTATTAAATATTTTTCAGAGGGAAAAAACTAATATTTTCCAAAGAAACTACTAATACTTTTTTGAGGGAAAATTAATACTATTCAGGGAAAAAATAATACTTTTCAGAGGGAATATTAAATACTTTTCAGAGGATAACTAATACTTTTCAAAGAAACTACTAATACTTTTTATAGAAATACCTAATACTTTTCAGATGGGATTACTAAAAACCTTTCATGGGAAAACTAATATTTTTTATGAACCTACTAATACATTTTAGGGGGATTACTAATACTTTTGAGGGAAAAAGTTAATATTTTCCAGAAAGACTGCTAAGATACTCTCCAACGAATTACTAATATTTTTCACAAGGACTGGTAATACTTTACATAGTGAGAACTAATACTTTTTGGGTTCTCGTGAATATGCTACTGGCTAATATTATAAAATGCTACTGGGTCGGTTTTGAGATCCGTCTGATGGATTTTGACCCGTTAGACCATCTGACTGGAGTTTTTATCAATAAAAGTTGGGATTTTAGTAGTTTATAAGCTCGTTGTTAAAATTCTTTAATAAAATTTATTTGACACTTTTTAAAAACTTAGATTCTTTTAAATAATTTAGGTGTTTCGAATAACTTGTAGCTCTGCAAACACCTTCTTAGAATATCTCTAACTTTTAATAAATTCCAAACTAACTCATATAGTGTTATTAAACAAACTAGTGGTACACCCGTGCAATGCACGGTGAGTGTTAAATTGGACCTTTGCAATTGGATTGTGTTTAACAATATATGGTTTGTTGTGTCAAACCAATAGATTGATGTAAAAATAGTATTATTAATAAATTTTTTAACTAAAAAAAATTCAAACAAATTGTTGAACTAAAGCCAAATAAAATAAAAAAAAGAAAACTACAAATTTTGAAAGACTTCTTTGTACACGACGTTCATTGTTTGCTTGTTGTTCGATTCGTTGTCACCACAGACTAATATTTTCAAACCCTTGCGATTGGTGACTCTCGAAACAGCAACGTATAATTGCCCATGACTGAATACTGGATTCCTCAAAAATAAGCCAACATTGGAGAGAGATTGTCCTTGACTCTTATTTATGGTCATGGCATGCGATACAATGAGAGGAAAC
Source organism: Rehmannia glutinosa (assembly GCA_016081115.2). Taxonomy (NCBI): domain Eukaryota; kingdom Viridiplantae; phylum Streptophyta; class Magnoliopsida; order Lamiales; family Orobanchaceae; genus Rehmannia; species Rehmannia glutinosa. The sequence continues at coordinate 36,530,130 of CM071928.1, read as the reverse complement.
TGTCTTCTTTGGAACTTGAATGGAATTCTGAGGTCCGATGGGGTCACTGTCATACGCGGAATCAAAACCTTATGATCTGCATTCGTTCAGGTGAGAATTTTAGCTTCGAGTACATGTTTGGACCTCGTAATAACCAATCTAGTGTCATTACACAATCCAATAGAATGGTCCATGTTCTCAAGAGCATAATCGGCGTACCAACCTTCAAATGCAATTCATGATTAGGAACAGGAACATCCGATCCCGTTCAAAAATTCCGGTGTGTGCGGATCATGCAAGAAGGCAACATTAGCATCGGATTTGCACGTCTTTATCGGAGCTCAAATACATCCGCCTCGAGAAGAATTTAAAGACGTCATATCTTGATTTATGGACTCAACAAAGATCGGCGTCAATGCAAGTATAACCCTCTCTTTCAAGTAAGTCGGGTCATCAAGGCGTCTCTAAACATCGGATAAGTGCTTTCAACAATGGTTGCAATTGGATCACCGAATATTAGCACCATATCTTCGGTATATCAATACTTTCACAACCATCATTCGATCCTCCGATAGTTCGTCTCCAATGCTTGCAATCCATTGAGAAAATTGCACGATCTGCATAATCATCGGTTCCACCTAAGCTTTGAAGCGCATGTTCTTAGTCGAGTTTTAAAAGCGTGCAATTTGCCCACGGCGATGAATTAATGGTTGCATTCACAATGTCTTGCCTACTTCCCTTAGGTATAACAGCAAGATTTGCTCAAGTCTCCACCAAACACAACAGTTTTCCCTCCAAATATTATATTTTTCCAACGGGTTGTTTTGTTTTTAAAAGAGCTCGCAAAGTTTCGTCAAGTGCTTGAAAGCAAAACTTGTGCATCATCGGCGCCGTCCGCATTATAAGCTTCGAAGCGGATAATCAACTCCAAAGCGGACTCTCCGATTGATATTGCATGTTGAATCTTGGTTAGGGTTTAAGGGAATAACAAATCGCGAATCGCGATCCGCCTCCTGGCAACTTGATAGAGATGTTATGCCGCTCGATGCAACATTTAGTACGATTTCTTCTTTTGATCTCAATGCCGCAGATAAAGCGCTCCACAAAAATGTCTTTCATGTGCCTCCATATCCGTATACAAAGAACATACCACCTTTCTCGTTTACCACAACATGCATTATTCTCGAGTATACGCTATGTTGTTCATCGTTTAGTTTGGAAAGTAAATCCTTGTGCTCAACCATTAGAGCCTTACGATCGTAGCGTAGCTCGTCGTATATCAGTTTGTTTCGGTGGTTTTGAAGATTATCAACATCCGGAAATGGAATCGAATCAAAATTGCGTAGACTCTTACCATGACATCTTAACAATTTTTCAATTTCATATAAGGCCAAATTCTTGATTTGGTTCTCACTCAATACCAGTTCTGCACAAGAAAAAGCAATATAATAAATTTAATAAAAAAAATTAAATATCCCTAAAATTTATAAATTATGACAATATTTAAGTGAAAGGAATTACATAAGATATAAAATCTAATACATGAATACCTTGATGATTTAAAAGCTGTCTTTGATTATAAAGAATATCATCGGAAAGGAACTCCCAACACTTCTCCCACACTGATTCTGGCCTGCTCAAAGAATCCGATGACAACAATGACGCAAACAAACTTCTTAGGTTGTCAGCAGATGCCCAGTGACTGGCTTCAATAATGGCGTCAATATACTCCCTATCGTCTTCTAAAAGACCAAGAGCATAGCAAGCTTCACGATAGGAAGTGTGTTGCACACCATTGACCTTCTTGTAGTCCTCGTGACACGTAGCCCCTCGAACCACGTTAATGAGACACATCAAATAGTACATATCCCCACAACCCGGGAGGACATAAAAACCCGCCCTATTGATTTTCCGATCTTCCTAGGCATCCATTTTCTTAGCTCGGTTTCCAAATAAATTTAGTTGGAGCTTGGTGTAAATCAACTCCCTAGCTTCAGGATATATTTTATGGCTTCCATCCAAGCTAAAAACATGCTTTCTTTAACCGAATCTTTCTTAGAACATCATCTTTTCTTTCGAATCCAAAAAAATAACACTCTGCTCATTTGGAAGATGGAAGCTTAGACGTTCAATGGAGGATATTTATATTGGATTTCAAAACCAAGTAATCTCCATGCTGCCTCACAAGCTTAAATATATCGATAGTCATAAAACATACTAACTTTGTCAATGGTTTTGCCAGATTTCTCCTCATCGGTGCTCGTATAGAATGACGTGATAGACTTTCGGTCATGTCCTTTATTGACATATTTGAACAAATATTTTATCGATCTTGACTGGTTACACCATTCAACGTTAATGTGAGCTCCGTACTTCACCAACAACTCACGATTGTGCGGCACAACATATCTGTTATCCAAAGGAACACCATTTTTCTCAACAATTCTCCCATCATTTCTTCGTCTATAACGCGGATACCCTTCTTCATCAATAGTAGTTGTATCAACAAATTTTTTGGGAAAATGTTTCGTGCAACGACCATCAGCCATACATGGAAAGCTTTTTCTAACGTCTCCACGTGGACCATGAATCATGTGGTCTCTCACCACAGCATAATAATACGGATCAACGCCCTCATCAGGTATTTCTGCCGATATAATCCGATCTATATCATCTGTTGTTGGATACTTGTCTTCTTTAGACAGGAATAGCAATATATGTGCATGTGGCAAATCACGCTTCTGAAATTCTATCGTGTATATAACTGCAATGTTAAAAATAAGTAAACATTAAGTGAAAAGTATAAAACAAAAATTAATTAGACTAAAATGTAAATAAATTATAAAGGAAGAATTATAACCTGCTATTACATTCCCAAACATTTTTTCTGACGGAGATCTTTGATCAAACAGTTCAATTTCAATTTAAATATTCTGCAAACAATGTCCGGTCGGTCCTCAGGACTAAGATTCTTCTTATCAAGAAATCGAACAATCTCTGGCACTTTGGATTGTAAGTGAATGTTATAAACAAATCCGGATAGCCCGCCCACCTACAGATAGCCATTACTAAAAACCTTTCATGGGAAAACTAATATTTTTTATGAACCTACTAATACATTTTAGGGGAATTACTAATACTTTTGAGGGAAAAAGTTAATATTTTCCAGAAAGACTGCTAAGATACTCTCCAACGAATTACTAATACTTTTCAGAAGGACTGGTAATACTTTACATAGTGAGAACTAATACTTTTTAGGGTTCTCGTGAATATGCTACTGGCTAATATTATAAAAATGCTACTGGGTCGGTTTTGAGATCCGTCTGATGGATTTTGACCCGTTAGACCATCTGACATGAGTTTTTGTCAATAAAAGTTGGGATTTTAGTAGTTTATAAGCTCGTTGTTAAAATTCTTTAATAAAAATTATTTGACACTTTTTAAAAACTTAGATTCTTTTAAATAATTTAGGTGTTTCGAATAACTTGTAGCTTTGCAAACACCTTCTTAGAATATCTCTAGCTTTTAATAAATTCCAAACTAACTCATATAGTGTTATTAAACAAATAAACTTTACCAAAAAAATTAGAAGATAAGAGAACGAGGGAACAATAATTTATTTATCGTATAGATGATGTCGGAAATTGGTTTTAAATTTGGTTTTGAAACAATATTTGACCAATAATTTAAATAGAATTCATTTAATTAATGATAAGTGGTAAAGATGCATCAATTTAGAGGTATATTTTGGTGCGTAATTGATACATTTGCATGGATATTAAGTGTGTTGGTTAATCGTTCTCTTGTTGGGCGTGATACTGCATATCTTTGTGTACTTTTTGTAGGAAATGGAGCTATATTTGAAGAATATCGATAGAAAGACCCAAACCAAAATTTCAAGAGCCAAAAGACGAATGGAGACACGAATGGAAGAAGCATGGACGATCGAACAACAAGGGATTACTTTCCAAAAGGTCCAAACGCGTCAACAGTATTTAGCACTGGCAGGGTTTAGTATTTTGGCCATACCTTTCTCTACAAAATTGATATTAAGCTGATTTAAGATGATATGGAAAGCTAAGAGAAAGGTCTACAACTTTCATGAAGACCCTAGGAGCTAATTCACACGACCGTGTGAGGTGCAATGTGCGATTTAAAGAGAGTGAAGACCATTAACACGACCTGCCAGTGTGAAATTCACACGACCATGTGAAATGCAACCTGCGATTTACAGAGACTGAGAAAAATTCACACGACCTGATCATGTGAAATTCACACGGGTGTGTGAAATACTACACGCTGCGGATTTTATTTCCATATTTCGCGAGGACTCCAATGGGGATCTCGAAAGGCGACTATAAAAGGGACACTTAACCCTAAAGTCAGATATAACACACTTTGAAGAAAATAAACACAGTAGAGAGAAAAGAAATGGATACATGAAGAACAACACGAGACCTCTATCAGCCACGAAGACACAAAAGTTAGAGATTGTGAACACAGATCCATCTACGCAAGAGGATTTTATCATCATAGTCTAGAGCTTTTGTTCTGTTCTTAATTCCATGTTTAACTCTTTGTTCACATGTTTGTCTATGGATTTGCAAACAATTATGTTAGGCCAAATCTTTTAATTCTAGGACGTGATTAAGACTATGGATTCATGTTAATTCTAATTTGATTGTTTCATATTAATTGGTTTTTTGTTATCTATTTATGAATTCGTGCGCTTATTTCTTGTAGATTATGTGACCAATAAATTTCATGCTTAATTTTTTAGTTCATAATTCGTGAGATGAGATCTAACATTAGATAATGATTAAGTAACATAAACGGGTATTGAGTTGGGGGAGGCTTACGATGTTTGTGGGGGTTTACTTTAATCCTCTATACTTTTAGGAGTTGTAATTGTTGAGTAGGGATACTAGCAATTCAATATTGATCTACAGTTTGTTGCTTCAGGAGAGGGAATAAAGTATGTTAGGAATTAAACCCATAGATTCACGGATACTGGTTATTGTGAAAAAGTAATTGGAAATAATATTGATGAAGCATTTTAAGATCATAGTCCTAGGATTACTTTTGTGATTGATTGATTTTCGTGAAGTTTGACGATTTACAAATACTTAAATATTTTAGTTTAATAATTTCATGGTTTATTAGATACGCCTTTTGTTTTCTAATCGCTTCAATAAAATTGGAGTACGAGATTTGCTGTTCTTTATGTGTTTGGATCAATCCCCGAGGAATAACGACCTTGTTTGCCATTATCTATAAACTACATCTTTGTACACTTGTGGTTGAGCAAAAAGATTTTAGCGATCAAGTTTTTGGCACCGTTGCGTGGGATTGAAAGATTCAATATAAATGTAGTGATAAGTAATTTAATCTTAATTGAAGCAACAACTACTATAGATTTTAACATTGTCTTGTTGAGTTAGGCAGGTTGAGAGCAATGGCAAAAGAGAACCATGGGAATAATGGTAATAACGAGAACAATAAAAATCGTTTGTTGATACCTTTGGGTAATGTTAATGGACAGAATTTAATAGAGGATAGGCGGTGAGATGGGCTATGAGAGATTACTTCAAGCTAGAAGTTAATCTCGGCGGTATGGAAGAGTTGCACGCCGATCGATCAATGCAAACAACTTTTAAGCTGAAATGGCGTTGATTGAGATGGTGTCACATAACCAGCGATTTGGGGGAGAGCGGTGGAAAATCCAAATGCATACCGCCACAATTCCTAGAAATTTGCGATATGATTAAGATGAGCAGTGTTTGAAGATGCCATTCGTTGTCGCTTTTTCGCATTTCTACGCGATAAGACCAAGAGATGGTTATCCTCATTAACACCACCTACCACCAATTGGACGGAGTTGAGTTAGAAATTTATAGCAAAATACTTTCCTCCAAGCAAAACATTACAGTTGAAAAGTGAGATCATTCGGTTTAGACAACTTGACTTTGAGCCATTATATTAGGCATGGGACATTCAAGGAGTTATTGAGGAAGTGCCCACCAAATGGATATCCAGGAAAGTCTAATGTCAAGAGAGTGGGAGAGATACAAGACGAGGACAAACGGCCAAATTAAGCGAGCAAATTTTAGTGTTTAATATGAAATGGAATGCGATGCGAGAGAGAACCGATCGTAAGCGGAAGAAGAAGCAAAGTTCGTTTAGCAACAAAATTTTAACAACCGGAAATAATCAAGCACCAACACATTATCATCGGGGTGTGAAACCATGAAAATTTTTCTTACGCTAACAATAGAAATATTTTGCAGCCACCCCCGGGATTTAATGTGGGGAATCAGGGTCAAAGTGAAGCGGACAAGAAGAAGCCATCCCTCGAAGAGATGTTAGCCTCATTTATTGGAGAGACATGAGCAAGAATGAAAAAGGATTAGGCTAATATAGATAGGATTGAAGAACAGGTTGCTCAGTTGAATACGAATGTAGATGTTATGTTGAAATCTTTGGAGACACAAGTGACTCAAATAGCAACAGTAGTAGGAAGCCAATATCAAAAAGGTAAATTCCCAAGCGATATTGAAATAAACCCGAAGGAGCAATGTAATGCCCATCATTTACGGAGTGGTGCAGAATATGAGAGACCAGAGATATCGACCAAGACCGTGCACAATGAAAGGGATGATCAACCTAAAATCACTTTTGTCCCTAAAGGACCAAAGATAGAAGTTCCGATTTCATTCCTACAAAGACTTCAGAATAGGAAATTGGATACATAATTCACAAAATTTCTTGAAATTTTCAAGAAAATCCATATCGACATTCCTTTTGCGGACGCATTATAATAGATGTGGAATTATGCGAAATTCTTGAAGGAGGTGATGGCTAAGAAAATCCATATCTACATTCCTTTTAACTTTTCTGGATTTACCTCTATCCCCCTTTCCGTGACCATATAGCCCAAAAACTTTCCCGACCTAACCCCAAAAAGAACATTTAGCGGGTTCAATTTCATCCCGAAGTTCCTTAGTAACGCAAAGCGTTTACGCGGATCAACCACATGAGATTTGGCCAACTTGCTCTTTACCAAAGATATCATCGACATATATCTCCATGTTCCTTTGTTTCCGAAACATCCAATCCATGACCTACGATAGGTTGCTCCCCCATTCTTAAGCCCAAAGAACATGACTACGTAGCAGTACGTGCTCGACGAGGTGATAAAACTTACTTTCTTTTGATCCTCGGGGGCTAATCGGATCTAGTGGTACCCCTAATATGCATCCATCATACTTAAAAGCTCATACCCCACGGTTGAATCTACTAACTGATCTATCCTCGGTAATGGATAGTGGTCCTTAGGACAAGCCTTATTAAGATCGCAAAAATCGATGCACATTCTAACCTTATCTCCTATGGGTACCGAAACCGCATTGGACAACCATTCGGGGAATTGGATCTTTCAATAGCTTACTCACTTCGTCTTGGATTATCTTATCCTTATCCCACCCAAAAGGCCTCGTCTTCTGTTTGACAGGTCTCCACCCGGATCTACATTGAGGTGATGCATCACCTGCTCCGGATCTACTCCTCCCAAATCTTCTAAACTCCAAGCAAACACATCCACATTCTCCCTTAAAAACCCCATAATTTCCCCGGTCAACTCCGGCCCCAACTGCGTTCCTATTTTGATTGTTTTACTAGGATCTCCTAGCACCAGCTCTATGCTCATCAATTCATCCTCAGGTTTCACACTCAACATCCCTAGTTCCTCCATTTTCTTTCGCTTTACTATTTTAAGGGATTGGTCTCCTGTCTATTTCTACCTCCTTCCGTTTTGATTTCTTTTGCTCTCCTTTACTCACTGACTTCCACATAACACTTCCCTAGCTACCCGTTGATCTCCCAACACTTTCCCCACTCCATCCTCCATGACAAATTTAAGTTTCATATGAAATGTATATACAACTTGGAAAGCATTTAGCGCAGTCTACCAATAATGACATTATAGGTAGAATATGAATCAACAACAAGAAAACTAACCATCTATGTCTTATGCCCCTGCCGCTTCTTCCAATGTGACGGGCAAGATCACATGCCCAATAGGTTCGACCATTCCTCCGCCAAAACAAACACAGTTGTGTCCACCGACTTTACCTCTATCTCCAATCCCATCTTCAAGTAGGCATCATAGAATATAACGTTGTGAGAACTACTGAAAAAAAGTATCCAACCATGATCCGAGCTACCTCAAAATTAGCTATCGTAGTTGTGATGACCAAAGCGTCATTATGTGCAAGTGTTATCCCCTCCAATCCTCCGCCCCAAATGATATGACGGGCCTATGTCCTCTCCCACTTCCATAACCGGTGCGAGTTCGGCTCGGCATGAGCCTTTTGAGCCTGTTAGAGTCCCCATCGGTAGGTCCTCCTCGATCATATTTATGGTTCCCCTCGGGAGGGATCTCCTTACTGCTCCCAAGCTTCCCTTCCCCCCCTCCTCTTGGGAGGATGATGGTTCTTATGGGCACTTGCTTGCTCGCTTTTCTGCGCTTGGTCGGCTTGACCCAACCAGGACATGACCACCTATTTTTGATCATCCTCTCTATCTCATCTTTCAAATGTCGGGACTCCTCCATGGTGTGCCCAAAATTGTTGTGGGACTAACAAAAGAATTTGGACTTTGGTCTTGATGGTACCGTTGAATAGTTTGCGGGCATTTTAGATCATTGTTCCCTACCACTACCATCAACACACACGCCCTTGATGCCACCAAGGGGGTGTATCTTCTGGTTACCCAACCCTAGTGCATAAACCCGCCTCTCCGCCCCGATCAAGGGGTCACATTCTACCCTATCCTTCATCTTACTATGTCTCTCCTTCTTCTTACCCTTCGTGCCTCCTCCGGATTAACATACTTCTTCGCTCTAGCGAGAAGGTCATCAAAATCTCTCGCCGACCTCTTAGCCAAGGACCTAAAGAAGTCTCCCCGTTAACACTGGGTAAGAGCACTAGTTAAAATATTTAGGTTTTATGAGGCACCTCTAATGTTGCCGCCATGAACTTCTTCACGTAACCACGTAAAGGTTTGCCCTCCTATTGTTTAACCCTGAAAAGTGCCAAGGAAGTTTTCTGATGTTTCCTACAGCTTGTAAACTGATGCAAAAAAACTGAACTAAATTCCTCAAAGGAACGGATGGACTCCGGGGATAATTGGTTGAACCATTGTTGGGCCGATTGGGACAACGTGGTGATAAAGACTCGACACTCCACTCCATCCGAGTACCTGTGCAAAAGGGTTGAGTTCTCGAACTTGCATAGATGCTCCCATGGGTCAGTTGTTCCATCATATTCATAAGTTAGCGAACAGTAGATCGCAGGTAACTCATCCGCCATCACTGCCGCTCTAAAAGGAATTACTCTCTTCACAACCTCCTTACCAGCCATCCTTTGCTTCATCTCACTCATCTCCCTAAGCATCTCTTCCCACTTCTCCGCCATCCCATCCCCTCTGGCAGCTACTTCATCCAACCAAGGTTCTACCTCCTCCGGGCACTGAAGGGGTCCTCCAGAAGTTGTCCCAGAGTTTCCCTCTGCACCCGGGCCTCTGATACTGCACTGGAAATTAGATTTTCCTGTTGCCCCCTTCTGAACTGCATCATTTCTCCAGCAAATTGCTCATTCAAGTTTACCCTTGGCACCTGGTCCACAAAAGATCCTGGCATAACCCCTGGGTTGTTGAGCAACGATCTGCCCGACGCCTCTTCCAAATGTCCAGATGTTTACATCCCATCTCCCCGGGTAACCATTGCCTCTTTTCCTTGAGATCCTGACTCGCTCATACTCACGTCTTGAACGCAAATTTTCCCACAGACGGCGCCACTTGATCTGTCCTGGATGTGCTGAACTATCAAGGACCCAACTTCTACTCCTCGATACATCTCCAAAGCCAAATTCGGAGGGTTTACGGCATTGGCACTCTGATGCTAAAGTCAGAACAAGAATATAGGATAATATGTGTATATATGTGTAATGTAATGAAAAAACATGCAATATTTCATCAATGCCCCTTTTATACCTAAATTCTGGCTCTACCCCCTACCTGGGATGCTGCACGTGTCACCTCCTGATTGGCCTCCGATTAGTCTTCCTTTAATGTCCATCAAAGTTACTCGCCAGTAGGTCTGCCCCTAAAAATGGTCACTTTTGTCAGGTCACCCACTGCTTATACTTACTTCATGACAGGTATGACCTTTGACCCGCCTCCTTTTAGTCCTCAAATCCGGCCTCATTACTGAGGGGATTAGAGAATGTCTCTTGCATTAAATGCATTCCATTGGTTCAATTTGTCTCTCCCGCCTTTATGTCTCATCAATGGTTGTACCTGTCGCCGACCATCTCCTATTTTGAGTTACTTAATGCCTTTATGTACCATCCTATCTTGTGAAACATGTAATGTCTAACAGGTCATTCATTGGGTAGATCTACCTTTTCCCTCCTAGCCCTAGAGCAGCTCCCAGAACTTTTATGTTATTTGTCTAGCTGCCTTAGCAGTGTTTATTCAAAGGTTTAATGGCCCCCTTGAATTACTTCTCCTTCTTATAGGTCTTCCTAAATGAGAAGGTCTCCTCCAGAAAATCTTCCTTGTCCAAAATGGTCTGGATCAGTACCCTTCTGACAAAAAAGTACCAAACTCTTCATTAGACCTTTCTTCCAAGGGTCCTGCTGGTGGAGTAGCTTCTTCACTTGGGAGCAACCCTACTAGTGGACCGCCACATTGGACTTTTAACTTTTCTATCCTCGTCCCTTGATTCTTGTCCAGGTTTTCTATTTCTTCTTTTGATTTCTGAAAGGGTAATTCAATCTTTTCTTCAGCTAACAAGGAGGGAGGTAGTTGCGATAGGATGGAGTGGTGCCTTTGCCTTTTATTGATTTTGTGGGGGGTGTTTTCTCTTTCCCCTTTTTGGCATCATCACCTTGAGAAGGTTGGACTGATCGGAGAATGGAATCTAATTTATTGCGAGTCATGGATTCTACTGCTTCTTGATTTGAGTTGAGTACATCCAGCTATTTGTTCATGGATATAATTTCTTTTTTCAGCGAAGCTTCCATGTACTCCATCTTCTTTTCTATTTTCGATTGTAGCAGCTCCACATCAGATAAGTGACTCATTTCCATTCTTGCTATGTTATTCCTCTGTGTCTGCTGGAAGGCAAGTTGGTCAGCTCCTAATACTAACAACTTGGAATACAGCAGTTTGAAGTAGCCAACTTGCTCCATACGAAGAGTCCTAGTCTGCAGCGCCCATTCTTTGATTTTGAGCATGCTCCTCGGATAACCCCTATAATCATGGCATCGTGATTATCAGTTTTAGTGCTTAAATCGGCAAATCCTTTCTCCATAGCCTCCATTTCTTCACACATGGCTCTGAAGGCTCGGGAAAAGTATGCTGCTTCTTCTGGTGCGAAATCAAAATCACGGCCATATGGAATAATGCGTGTATCCGAAGGAACATGCAAATATTTTGGGTCGATTTGGACTCTGAATCGGGCAGCTTCTTCCTCTGTCTCTTCTTCAAAAGGTATTTCTTCGCATAATGGGAAATGTAACATTCCCAAGGTGTTAATAAGTTCTGAGAAAGGTCTCACTCCTCCTTCGAGAAGCCTTACTGATACGTGTAAAATATACGTGCATATAGGGGCTTATTTTAAATAGAGGGATTAGAAGTGGAGAGGAATCCAAGCACTTAGAATATAACTGAACCCTAAATATGATTTCTTTTAACATCTTCTCATTAATAGCTATTCTTGCAATTTATTGACACATTGATAAGAGGATAAAAATGGATCAAAGTTGGATGATTGCAAGTCACATAAGCAATGAGTATGACAATGGAGTTGAAAAGTTTCTGGAATTTGCTCGACAAAAATGAATGGAACGCGATGGAAAATACTATTGTCCTTGTATCAACTATTTGAATGGGAGATGACATGAAGTTGACAAGATTCGGGAGCATCTTATTTGTGATGGAATAAATAAGAATTGTAGAACATGGATATGGCATGGTGAAGTGGTAGACATCCCAACTGTGCAGACAGGTGAAGATATGGACTATCAGTTAGAGGACATGATTCTTGACATTGATCGAGAGTCTTTTCAGCGAGCACATATGTATGATACTATAAAAAGTGAAATGGAGACACCTTTGTATCCGGGATGCAAAAATTTTACTAGGTTCTCAGCAGTGTTAAAATTGGTTAACGTGAAGGCAAGAAATGGGTGAGAGTGATAAAAGCTTCCTTTGAATTACTTGAGATGTTGAAGGAGATGCTTCGAGAAGATAACACATTGTCGAACCGTAACTATGAGGCGAAGAAGATTTTGTGTCCGATGGGTATGGAGTACAAGAAATTACACGCATGTTCTAATGATTGCATATTGTACAGAAAAGAGTATGAATCATTGAGTAAGCGCCCCAAGTGTGGGGTATCAAGGTACAAAGTCAAGTATGGTGATTGTAGCAGTGATGAGAGCACAAAACGACGTTCCCCTGCGAAGGTGTTATGGTATCTTCTAATAATTCCAAGGTTTAAGCAATTGTTTGTTAATGTAGATGATGCAATGAACCTTACATGGCATGCATATGCGAGAAAATGTGATGGACAACTTCGCCATCCAGCTGATTCTCCACAAATTAGGGGTTAGTTTTTTTAGGGGCTAAATTTAGGTTTAGCGGGTAGGATTATTTAGTATATATATGTTCATAACTTCATATGAATTTACACTAAATTTCAAATAATTATAAGGTAATGAAATTTTTTTTTACTTATTATTCAAGTTTCCTATGTGTGTATATATATAGAGATATATATAATTCCCAATTCACAAGCCTTCTTTTAATATTTTTTTTTACAAATTATTTCATTAATTAGTTCAATTTATTAAATTCACATAATAATTATATATATTTATTTAACATAGAAAACGAAGGGGTCGAGGACTAGGACTTTTATTGTTCATTTTCCTACATCGAGTATCTGCGATTATTAAGGTAGGGATTTCTATATTATTTGTCTTTATTTAATATTTCATGAAGGTATTTATTAATTGTAATATATGTCAAGAGAAAATAAATTCATATAAGCTAGGGGCCATGAAAAGTATCTTCGGGATGAACCCGCAATGCTATATGCAGAAACTAGCCAGTCAGAGGAAAAAGAAGAAATTAATGAATTTATTGTTGTAATTATGTGAATGCTTTTCATGTTATATTAAATTTTGACAGATATATCCCTACTGCGCGAGATGAAGCTCACCCCTATTATTATCATAAACAGGTTGAGGAATCCGGCTGAAGATATGATATTGTGGATAGTGGAATAAATCATGCTATATTTATATTTTAAATAATTATGATTGGACTAAATTCGGATTTATGTCTTTAATTTTTTACGGTTTATGTTTTGAATAATTGTTGGATATTTAATTTGGAAGATGTATTATTATTATTATTATTATTATTATTATTATTATTATTATTATTGTCATATTTTTTTCCTTCAGAATTAAAAATTCTAAATCAACTTTTTGATAATTATATTGGGATCACTTTAATTTAGAAATATGTGTTTTCTTAATAATATTTTTAGAGTACTTTAATTTCATAAAATTAGGTCGTTCTGATGAGTGGTTGAGGATGTTCGTGATGGTGATGCGCCGGTCCTCGTGCCTACCACGAGAGGTTAGTTTAGTACGAGAGGCCATAGGTGGTTTTATTGCATGGCGAGATATTTTGTCACGGTTGTTTCAACCAAGGTATTTCATTATGTATTTCATCTATTAACAATTCAATTTGATAAAATATAGTTCTTCAATAATATTAAGTTATGTTCAGGATAATGAGCGACCCAAGAAATGGGTTCCAACTACTGATAGGCCGAAACCCGTTGATCCCATTTTCGAATTGCCTAAAGTCATCGTCGACCTTTACAAAAAACCTTTGCAAGTTCCATGGGATGCGATTGTATTTAAAAACGGTATTTGTACTAATGGTTACACGATACAAACATACAAAATATCAAGTTATCGTATCAGTAACAAGTAAACGTGTCATTATCGTGTCACTAACAGGTAAACGTGTCATTATTGTGTCTGTATAGTGTTCTTATAATGTCAATATCGTGTCACTAACAAACTAACATGTCGTTAGTATGTTAATGTTCTATCTGTTAAACACAACACGAATACGATAGGATAAACACACGAACACGATAAGGTTAAATACTAATCCATTATTTTCGTATTATTTTCTTGTCGTTCCATAATATCATGTCAAGAATTGTCACCCCTATCTAGAAGGTCAATCACACATTTTCATTTTTATGGATTCAAATAATCTTCTCCATATTTGTGTGGGAAATATTCTCCTTTCATTATTATTATTATAATATTAATTATGAATTTATTTAATCCCATTAGTTATCCATTAATTGGGGTTACGATTGGAATAGCACGGCCCACGTGTTGTCTTCTCCTACGCGGCCCATGAGACCCACTACCCAGGTATATAAAGGTCTCTCCATCTCATTGTAAGTTATATTCGGACAATTCACATTGTACGCATTCAGTATTCACTTTATTGTCTAATATTTTCTCTCTCGTTCACACTGCTGACTTGAGCGTCGAATGGACCTCTCTAAGACAACCCCAGGGCCCATCTGACGTTTGTTGTTGCAAGCAAGTTCCCATCACTAGAGACTTCCAACTTTGGGAGAAGAAGACTTTGACTTCACCAGGTACCTTGACTTGGAAGGATCTACCCTAAAAAGCAGCATCAATATTCATCTATTGATCCATAATAAATCTATATCTATATCTATATCTATCTATCTATCTATATCTATACTATCTTAAAAGTGTGAATGTTTCTTGCAATTTTTGATTGGACAAAAATATCCTTTAGACATAGTAAAATTTTAGGACAACTAAGTACTTTGATATTTATTTAGCTTCTATTTGTTCAATTATAAGACAATGTGATCTTTTATATTCTACATTTTAAAAGTATTTATTCTTTCAGCCATAACTCTTAAAATATTTTGAATTTTCAAATAATATTAGCTTCATATTAAACTAGATTTCGAGAGCTTTCTAACCATATGTCATAAGCATATATAATGACTTCAAATGAGAAAATTTTAACATTATCAAGTTCAACATTATTTAAAAATTAAGAATTTATGTTTTTCTATAGTTTTTTATTTATTTAATTTTTTTGTTTAATTATATGTGAGATGTTCATTATAGCAAAAAAAAATTCAGAATCTGAAAATATATTTTTTTAATCATAACACTATGAATACTTAAAATTTCTTATAAAATCAAAATCTTCAACTGTATGTTCTAAACATATACACAAGTCATTATAGAAGAAACTTTTAACTATTTAACTTTTAGTATGATGCAAAATTGTATATTTCTTATATTCTTTTAAATTTTCTCCATAATTAATATGTCTATTACAATTTATAAGAAAAAATCAAATTACAATATACACGATAAGAAAAAATAAAATAAAAAATATATATATAAGGTGGTTTTGATGCTAAATAAAAAGTAGAGAAAATACATAATTCCTTTATGGTCAGAAAATTCTCCCTCAATTAGTAATATGCAATTTAAAAATTAATTTATTGATAGTTGTTAAAGAAATAATATTGAAAATAAGAGAGTTTCATATTTTATTTTTATTGCAATTTCATGTATATTTTATTTTAATTAGCCATATCAGTAAAATAAAAAGTACAAAATCAAAGGAATAAGATTAACATGAAAAAAAGCGCGAACAAGAACCAAAACAAGTTTGTCGCGGTAAAAAAGTTACCTTTTAAATTTTAACTATATGTGTTAATATGATTTTTACTTAATTTTCTATATATAACATTATAAGTTTTAGTTTTTATTTTATTATTTTTTAATATATTATGATTTCAATCTTTCAATTATTTTATATCCTATAAATTTTATGAACAAGTGCAGAAAAGCGTTAAAAGTTGTATATATAAATTTATAAGAAAAACAAAGAAGACAAACTTAATAAAAGAAATCCATATGTATTGACATTTGTGATAAAACTTGAATGTCGTTTGAAAATTACACCATCAAAAATTATAAGTTTAAAATATCAATATGATACATATTTATAATAAAAACGTATACCAAAATAATTAAATTTTAATAAAATGGTGTGAAAGAGTGAAACATGAGCTAAAATTGGATTAGTCTAAAAGATCATATCTGTTATGCATAAGAAAAAATAAATAAACTCATTTAACATGTAACAATTTGACTACTGAGAAAGTAATTATATATTACAAATTATATATTAGTTCAAATACTAACATAACATTCATAAAAACTAAGTAAATTAAATAATTACAACAAATAAGAATGAAAACTAAGAATAAAAAATATTGAAAAATAAATGGTTATACTTGACATTAATGAGTTGAGATTGATCTAAATAAGTTTGGGGTTAATTTCACATATATAAATAGTTTAGGATTAAACCAAATGAAATATATTATAAAAGTTTGAAAGAATAAAAGTAAATAGTTAAAAAAAATATGTTGGTCATAGCTGAAAATTCTAAAGAAAAATTAAATGGCTTTCATATAATATGCATAATTTGATATTTTTGATAAAATTTCAGTTCATTTTAAAAGCACACCTTTATGACGTATAAATATTCAAGCACAAAGACAATTATTATAAATTTGGGTACAAATTATTCTATTTTTTACAAAATCAAATATTATGAAAAACTTGAAATCAAGAATCAGTAATGGAAAGTCACTGTGTGTATATGAAATTGTAAACAAATAAATAAATAAACTAAATTTATTTAATATGAAATAGTTTGATATTTATGTCAAAGACTAATATTTCTTAAATTACATGTTAATTTAGGCGCTAATACAATAATCAAAATATTCAAAATAATACTTATGTTTCAAATTTATTATGTTAACCAATATATAATAATAAATTGGAGTGAAGTGGCCATGTTTAGTGCCAGGAATATAAATTATTCAGGGCATAAGGTGTCACGCCCCAAACGGGACGCGACGACGATCCACAACTTAAATACAAATAACCAAACAGTCTAGACGAATATCAACGAGAACTCAATGGAACAGAGTCTAAATAGCAGCGGAAATAAAATAACAAGTACAACTTACAGTCCACAACATCCACAATCCAAATTACATCCTCGAAAATCAGCCAAAGATAACAACTTAAAAGTCAAGGGTCCTACGCCCTTCAATTACGAATCAGGAATGAAAAGAAAAATAAAATAGTCCAACAAAGAATCAAAAGAAATGAGTCCATCAATAACAACAAGAAGTAGTAAATCCAACAAGCGGAGTACAATGGCTCAATCCAAGGCGGTTCAAAGATCTTCAACGAAGTCCTCATCTAAAGGTTAGAAAATAGGTGGGGATGAGACAAAAATCTCGATGGATGGGGTGATTGTGTGCAAGTGTGGCGATATATAGTTAATGCGAAAAAAGCGATTTACATGAAAACGCGTGAGTATGATGCATGAATTCACATTGATCCACAAGCGTCGTGATAAATATATTTAAGTAATATACGTCTGATTCAAGAAAACAATTCCTGGTCACACAGGCACTATGTGATTTAGTCAAGACAGGTAAGATTGCGTGCGGAAATGTAACGCCAATCCCATGCAAGGCGAGATAATGGTTGCGTCACGGATTTGTAGCACCAACCAATGCAAAACAAGTAGCGGTTTGCGTGCACGGATTTGTAGCGCCAACCAAACGGGTCCGATAACTCCGGAATCGTGTGGATCGGATAAGCGATTCCTTCGTTCTTCCTTGTAACTCCCGACACACCAAGTTGACTCAGCGGGAAAGTAAATACAAGTACTGCATGAAGTCAACCAGGCAATGAGTATGGTTGATTTAGGGAAGCGATTCAGAAATATTTTGAAAAACGCGAGTGGCAATTATGGCGTTGGTGGAGTTTTTGGATGAAGATGATTATCGGAAGGATAAGCAACCTTCGATATCTTGAAAGATTAGGTGGAACATAAGTCCCGTTATAGATTCAAAATCGCAAGGCGAGGAAGTCGCTCCGCGATCGGGTATTAATCGGTCAAATTGATCCGATAAGTCAAGGGTTTTTGGGAGAATAAAATATTTTAATTAAATCTCCAAGTCAGAGGGTCCAGGGCTATTTTAGTAAAATAGAAAATAATTTGAGTTAGGTCCTTTATAAAAGAAAATTTTCAATTTAGCCCCGTTTTGTAAAAACCAACACTTTTGGGGTTAAAAATTGAATAAATAAATATCCCGACCTTGAAAAATTATGAGGTCAGTTCCTAAATTCTCCAAATTGTCCAGAGATTCAGGTTTTAAAGTTTTGAGGTCGAGTTTTTGTAAAATTCTCACATTGGCCCCAAATTTGTAAAAATTGCCAATTCGGACCTTAAGTTTGAAATAATCGGAACTCACAAACCGGAAGGGCTTTTAATGTGATTCCAGTTGAAAAATGTCACTAAGGTTGGTAGGATATTGGGACAAAAGCAGTTTTTAAAAGAAATAAGTGTAGGTCCTTTAACTTTTGAAAATATCATTTTTGTCCCATTTTGAAATAATTGCCTTAAAGGCTTTTAGGGGTCCAATTGTTATGAAATTTGAACCTTGGGTCCAAAATATAATTAAGTTATAGTTAAGTTAGTATTTCCAGGTGCATGGGCTGCATAAGTCCTGGAAATTTCATTTGGGTCCTCAAGTTTAGTATTTTACATATTAGTCCCTCAATTTTAGAAAATTTACTTTCCAAGCCCTAAACACTTGGATTTTTGGAATACATTTAAAATGTGTCAATCCCAGTACCTTAAGAGTGAAAATTTCAAAATTTAATGTTAAGGTCTGGTACAGTTTTTAAATTTGCAAAGTAGCCCTTAAACTTTCAAAATTTTACAATCTAGTCCTTGGGCTTTTAAAGGTTGATTTTATTTATCTTAAAACTCTTAAAACTTTATTAAAATGTCCAAAAGTCATTTTTGAACCTGAGTACAGTCCCAAAATTCAAAATTTGCAGAGGGGTCCTTTAACTTTCATTTTCTTGCAATTTAGTCCACCAACTTTCCATTTTTACATTTTTAAGTCCAAAATTGAAATTTAATCAATTATGCTCGACTTTTCCAGGTTATAAGTCATCCAAAACATGAATTTTAAAGATCATACACATGCATATCCAATACATACAAGAATTCATTAAATAAAACATTAAATTGCACATGCATGCACCTAAAATTCAATAAATAACAATTTTGAGCAACTCTTGGGAATTTTCATGATTTGATACATAAAATTGACATGCAATACATAGATTATATATCTCAAGGCTCATAATCAAAATTTCTACATGCAATTTAATAAAAACACCTAATAGTTGGAAAGTATTTTTCCACCCACCTTAAAATTGGAAATTGTGAAATAAAAGGATAAATTTCACAATTTTTGGATGAGGCTTCTTAGGTCAGCCCCTAAGTCAAGAAATATCAAAATTTTGAAGTTAGAAAAATGAGAGAAAAATTAAGGAGAAAAAGAAGGAGATAAGAAAATGAGAAAGACTACACTTTACCTTGTGTAGTAGGTGATTGGAGACTAGTTGAAGCTTTAAAATTGGGAATTTTGGTTCAACTCCAAAATCACCTAAGGTCAGCCCCTATTTCTCAAAAATGAAAAAGGGGTGTCAAAATTTGAAAAAAAAAATTAGGAAGAAGAAGAAAAATACACTAGAGTCCATTATCTTACCTTATAGTAGGGGTGTTCGAATTTTATGAAGAATAAGGAGAGAAGTCTTGAAAATTTTCTAAGTGTTGAAGAAGAAAGTAAGAAAAAAGAGTAGAGAGAGGTAGGGGGTTTAGAGAGAAGGAGGAGGATTTTGTATAGGAGATGAATGTGTTGGTGTAAAATTTTTGATAAATTTTTGAAACAAAAGGCCTCATGGCCGTCCACTTGAGTGAGAGAGGGGGAGGAATTTTGTTTAATTTTGTGTCTTGCATTTTGCCTCTTGCATGGGGAACATTTTGGAGGTCAAAGGTATGGGCATGAGGTGGTTTGAATGGAATATTGGAAGATTTCCAACATGTTGGCAAAAATAATATTAAAGAAGTAATGTAAGAGATGATGTGTATAATGTTTGAATTAATAGTATAATTATACACAAGATGACTAATATAAGATGTAGGTGTACAAGAGTTGGATGATATTTTTACTCCAAAAATATCATCATGGCAAATCCATACTAGGGGCTTTATGGTAATTCTATATTTTTTTTTTCCCAAATTTGATGATAATAGATGAAATATATCAATCTCCAAAATAATTAGTGATTTCCTTGATCACTTATAAGTCTCATGATCACTTAATCTAAATCAAAATCTTAATTATATAAGGTAAAAGTCTCTAAAATAAATAGTCTCTTAAAATTCTAAGGTGACTAATAAATACAAAAATAGTAATAATGATCAATCAAGTGATCATAAATGCAAAATAGAATTAATAAAGATCATGATCACAAGTAATTAAATAAAATAAAATAAAGTACAAAATATACATATTATTAATAATTACCCGTCAAAGTGACGCGGTAAAATAGTCGATCAAATACATAGACGACAATAAGAATCAATTATAAGCTCGGAAAAATCGGGGCTTCACATAAGGATGCGAAGAAGAGAATAGTTAGGGGTTTAACACTTGATATCTAAATTTTTGGCAACCATATTTTCTTAACTTGATCAAAAATTCAATCAAAATTTTAAATAAAGATTAAAGTACTATATACCATTTTCTCAATAAAAAGGCACTAAAAATGGATTGATAATTAATAATATGATTTTGTAAACGAGATTAAATGAAATCAATTTTAAATTTACAGTCACTTCAAACAAATATAGATTAGTTTCAGTATAATAAGAATAATTGCAATTTTCATAACTATACGGCTACAAAATCTATGACTATGTAAATTTTAGTATAACCAAAATAGCTAAATTCAATTGCACGTACAAACTCTAATAGTATAACATATCTTTCTAAAACTTTATGAAATTTAAAATACTATATTAGTTTTTAATTTATTATGTATAACTTTTAAAAACATAAGTGAATGCAAAAAGAAATTCAAACATAAGAGTTAATTAGTATTATATTTTATTATTGAAGATTGACACGTAAAAATTGTTAACTTATTTTTTCTTTCATAAGACTTGATTGTCTTTGGTTTTATTATTTATTAAATAAAGATATTTTTGTGCAATTGAATAGAGTTTCAAAACTCAGATTTCGACTTATCATTTTTTCATAGTTTTATTTAATATCCGGCTCTCGATGAAAATAATGGATTAATTTTTTATATATTAGGTTAATGTTTATTATTTTAAGATCTTTGGAATAGGAGGACTACAAACTTTATGTTTAAGTGTTAATGATAAAATATTGACTTTCTTACTAGAATTAAAATAATATTTGAATTTTTTTACATATATATTATATTATAATTTTTTTTACATTTCTTTAATCGAAGAACTCGAGATAAAATTAAAGAAGTAAGCACATGAAGTATAAGAATTTGACTAACCTTTATTTTATTTTATTTTAATTAAATAACAATAACAAATAAAATGGTGATATTATGATGGATTTTGGTATAATATTTAATTATTTTTTTTAATGTGATAACTTGCATGTGATTTACTAATCATTAGCTTATAATTTATAAACTAAATTATTTGTTTGATTATGTAAAATGCATCTAATGCTAAAAGAATTCGAAAATCATGTAAGAGAATACTTTTCTAGCCATTACAATGAAATAAAAGACCGATGAATGTGATTGTAAGTTAATATAAAACTTATTTCGTTGTTATACTAATTGTAAATTTTTTGTGGGATTGAATTCTTTAAAATGATTATTTAACAATTCATATTGATCTATAATTAAAGTAAAACAAAATATATATTAAATATTGTGTAATATTTAAATTTAATTAATATTTATTTAACTTTTTAATATTTTAATATTAATCAATAAAATTATTTTAGTAAAGTCATGTGGATCACGTGCGACGCACGTGTTTTTTACTAGTTAATATAAACGCTCTTGAATTACGGTGATGGTTTTCACTCAAGTTATTTTCAATAGGCTTAATTGCGAGAAAATATCCTGTAACTTGGGTAAAAATGCATTTTCGGACTTTTGTTATTGGGTTTGCAAAATATGCCCCTGTATGTTCTTCAAATTTTGCAAAATATGCCTTGTAAGTTTATAACGTTCGTAAAATTGGTCGCAAGTTTATACCAAAGCAATTGGTGTCCTATAAGTCTTGAGTTGATGCAAAATTGGCCTAGCGGAATAATTGCATATTTTCAAAATACCAATTATACCCTTATTCATACACATGGCTGATTTGACTAGTGTCTTGCTTAAAATGGAGACGATGGTGAAATATCGAAGGAAACTCTTGAACTCCTTCATGATACCAGTCAAGAACCACGGAGGGCAGCCAAGTTCATCCAGGAGGAAGGAAACATATTAATTTTTGGGGAGTACCACTTATTTGAAGTCATACGAAAAATGACGGATGAGGAAAAGCTCATTGCTCTAATTAAAGGAAAATCCATCAAAAATTAAAAAAGATGGATATTGAAAAGATGAATCTTAAAGATCTACATGACCGCGAGAATCCTTCGGGATTAGGTATTGTAGATTTAAAGATGAACGCGGGTGAGAATCGGCTTTGGTTACCTATGACCCACAAGTAGACCAATTCCTCCACCACCGCCACCGTTAATCCTAACGTCGAAGAAATACGGGTTCACATCATGGAGATCGGGACGAAAGGATGCCACATTTGGGGATTTCACGACCGGGAGTGATCCACTTTCGAACAGGAGGTCGAAACCCTCTTGCGGGAAGACAACCTACCGGAAGGCGAATGTTTATCGACGCATTATGGAAGATCGCACTCGACCCAATACATCCGTATGGGTTGATGTTAAAACTGGACATCCCGATTTTAAAAACAGAGAAGTTCTCATTGATGAATGGGCTTACTATGAGAATTTAAGAACCCTCGATCTTACAAAGGATTCATTCATTTTACTCCTTGAGATGAGTCTTGAAGGATCGGTGAAGATTGCTCGGGATATGACCGATGCCGATCACGAAAAGTTCGGTCACATCGGGGGGAATCACTTAAAGGAATTGTCGATGGTATGGCAAAGCTATTCAAAATCCAGTTCATCGACACGAGTTATTTTGAGGGATTAGAGGATGAAAAAGAAAGAGATATAAACAAGCCCTCTATAGCCTTGAGTTATTGGATATTTGTCATATTGACGAATATATCAAGTTGTTCACCGAATCCGGTGGAAATCCAAGATTGAGGAAAAGAAATACTATTCTTTGCCAAGATTCCGAGTCCCTGGAGAGAAATGCTTATCAGGGAATACAAGGGTGGAGCTGAAGTAGAAACTGTGGCCAGAAAAATGTCTTTCCTAAAGGCCAAGTTATCTGAATGGTGTTACCAAGCAGCTCTATACAAGAATTACAAAAGATTAAGAGGAATTAACAAAACAGTTCCTCTATGTTGCGTGGATAATGATATCCCAACAGTTGTGGGAAGTCAACCAAGGCGGCACAAGAAGAAGAAGGATAGAAGCCATCCATACCGCCGAGGAAGCAGCAACAAAAGAAGCAGGTCTTCATGGAGACCTAGAAGGTTCTGGTCAAAACAAAAAGCCCGAAGTTATAAATCAGGGCAAAGACCAAGACCAGCGGGAATAGAGCCTCTTCATCAGGGTCTAATCAAGCAAGTACCAAGAGAACACGGGAAGAAGAACTTTCGGGCGTGCTCACATCGAGCTAATGAAAGTTTCAAAGACGTAATTTTGGACATGCGAGCAAGAGGGCATATCTCAACGGATTGCCCAGGACAATAAAAAACGAGGAGTCGACGATTCGAGGCCACACGTAAATGTATTATTATCGGGATTTAATACGGGTATATCAATTTGAGGATATTCCTCAAATGAAAGCATCTATGAAGAAGAGATCTATTTCGATGATGGAAGTGAATCTAGTTGAGAATCGAGTGAAGAAGAAATTCTTCAATGACGGTCGGGGAGGATATGTCGATTCCTCTCTCTCACACTACGGTGTCTCATAAGACTCTTATGAGAATTATGAAGGAAGATCCAAAGCTTCAAATCTATGATGGATTTACAATTGGGGCGATGGAAAAGGCTTTGGATAAGATTGGTTTCGTAATAGAAAACACCAAATTATCCACGGGGTAACAACCGGAGAATTTGCCATTCCGATGGAGTTTAAGGGAACCCGATCGAGATGCGGTTGGTCCCTATTAGAGAAATACAGGAGATCAAAAGCGAGTTAAAAGAGAAGTTGCAAATACACTCTCATGGATTCATATCGGAGCTATAAGAGTCATTATTAAAGCAACATTCAAAGACGGAATAGATTCGCCACTCAATCGGCTATCTTTGACAAGCGAATCTCAAACCTCAAAGATTCATGTCTTGGAGCGATTCTGAGAAATTTGTATGCGGGAAAATTGGCATTTAATGTCTATCCTAGAATTGCATACAATTTGGAAGATCGAGATTTCAACAGAGTCCTAACTCTTCATCAAGATTTCAAAAGAGTCGAATTGATGAAAGAAGGAAGCAGACGCTACTCGATCACATACAAGATATCCTATGCTCTCTCGAATACACATCATTGAAGTATTCTTGAGAAAGGAATTCATTGAAGTCCCAAGAATCTTCGAGGACTTTGCAGGGTGGTTCTACCGAAATTATTGAATCTCCCACTATAAAGGAGATCGATATGAAAATACAAGATCAACCAGTCTTCAACAAAAGTCGAAGTCTCGAGTTGAACCGAAGGATGTCTTTCCCAAAGACGAATGACGAGTAGCGGCCATTGGGAAGAAAGGAGAGACATGCGATTCAAGCGTATCCCGAGATGTTTTCAAAAAAAGAGAGAGCTGAAATGTCCGAGAAGGATGGCGAGAAGTGGAAGTAATATTTGACATCACTCAAAAGGATAATATTTTTCCTTGTAATGTTCTATATTATCTCCAACAACCAATAGTTGGAAGGTATCAAGGAAGCCTGAAGATAGGAGAAATTGGGCTTACTATCACAGGAGTGGCGGGAAAGATCCGAGAACAATTAACACGGGAATTGAATTTCTCGAGGATCATAAACCTTGGGAAAGATTACAAGAAGGAATGGAATTCACGGTGGCTAATAAAAGATCTGAGAATCAAATGACCACTAGTCCATTTTCTATATACATTTCTATTGGAATGTTATATTGAATACAAGGCCCGCCTATATTGATTCAGTGCGGAATATGTCTTTGCAAAGCGGATGTTTTTCCTAAAGAAATTAGAGAAGATTTACCAGCTATTGCAGGGAAGAGATTTCTCTAAAAGGATTCTTATCTTAACAGGGAATTAAACAAGAGAAATAATGATCGGAGGCGCGGGCGTACCCATGGTACAAAGTAAAGACACCACCAATCTATTTCCATGATACAGTGCGAGATGTTTTGCTAGGAAACAACTTCCTACAAACATTCAAGCGATTTACACAGAGAACGAGACAAGAAGACTTATTTTCACAACCTTATGCGATCATAAGATCATTGTCAGAGATCGGGAAGCATTTTTGACGAAAAATGCCTATTAATTTTCGCAGACAAGCGTGGTGATGAAGCCAAACTCCGAAATCCAAAAATGGCGGATCGAAGGAAATTTGGTGAAGCTTTATTATCCTATAGACAATTCGGTTCTCGAAAGGATAAGAAGCTTTGGGATAATAAGCGGTATTCATTCGAGTGCAAGAGAAGAAAACGAGTTACTCCGAAGTTATTGTTGAATTGATGGTAAGCTCGATGGAGAATCCACAGAGCGTAACCATTGAAGAACAAATATCACTCGAGGATATCAAGAAGAAAATCCAAAGGAATTATAATGAAGATCCTTTGGCATGGTGGGACAAGAATGAGCTCAAAGCATCCTTAAAGGTTAAACTGGAAAGGAGTACGAGTTCGTAAGATTCAAACCAATCCTTATGAACCGGGGAGGATCGTAAGGATATGCGAGGAAGATACTTAAGGAACATCTTAACCTTAAGTTAATTTCACCAAGAGTTTCTCCATTGATCCGGATTCTTAGTCGAAACCATGGAGAAATCAAAAGAGGAAAGCAAGACTTGTTATTAACTACAAAGGGATTAATAACATTTTGGAATTCGACGGATACTATATCCCAAGTAGAGAACATCAGTTAATCGCATCAAAGGTGCCAAGATATTCTCAAAGTTTGATTGCAAGTCCGGATTCTACCAGTTAAGATGGAGGAAGAAAGTAAGAAGTTTCTGACTTTCTCTACACCACGGGGACACTATATTTGGAACGTGATGCCTATGGGATTGGCTAACGCACCCCAAATATATCAAAGAAAAATGGATAATCTCTTCAAAGATTATTTTAGTTTCATGTTCGTATATATTGATGACATACTTATCGCATCAAAGAACATGAAGGAACATCTCAAACATTTGGAAATATTTTGGATGTTTGTCAAAGAAGGATTAGTGCTTTCGGAGAAGAAGGCGGTAATTGCAACAAGACAGATTGAATTCCTCGGAATTGAAATCGATGAATACGGAATTATTCTACAAAATCATATTGTGGAAAAGATACGAGGATTTCGGATATCTTTGAAAGACAAGAAGCGACTTGAGTTTTCTTGGAGTTGTTAATTTTTTTGGGATGTTCATTAACAATCGACATATTACGGGGAAGGTGTTTAGCCCATTGCTTAAAAAAGATGCAATATTCAAATGGGAAGATGAACATCAAGAAGGAATTAAGCAACTTAAAGAAGTTTGTAAAAAGCTTCCAAAGTGGCAATTCCCAAGACGAGGATGAAGCTGGTTCTTTTGATGATTGGTGGGCGGCGATTCTTACGAAAGTCACACCAAACGAGGAAGTGCCATGCAGATATCTGCGATGGTTTATTCACCCCTAGTGAAGCAACTCGGTGGCATATTAACGAGAAAGAATTCTTGATTAAAAGCTTTTAAAAAATGGCCTCTATTTTTTGGCTAAAAGTTTACTTTAAAAATTGATAATTCAAGTGTCAAGGCTTTTACGAAAAACAAAATTGAATCAAAACCAGAAAAGGCTCGATTACTTAGATGGCAAGTGAATGTCAATATTATGATTATGATATTGTCATTATAAAATCTCATGAAAATATTCTTGATTTCTTTTCGACGAGGTCCTTAAACGAGTAAGACATCTTGGAGAGTCTAGAACGAGATTTTGGGCGTTATGTCTCAATGCGAAGTTGTTGGGCGACTTCAACAGTCAGGTGACGGAAATCCGTTTCTAGTCAAATCACGAGCATGTCGTTCGTTCAAGGACAATTGTTCTTAGCGCTGCAAGCCTCTCTTCCAGCCGCATCTCCTACGGTGGAAAAAGGGGCCGAGAGAGTACGGGGCTCTAACCCGGAGGTTATGGATTCAAGTACCATAATCACAAGTGTTGCGGTGATGATGCATCCCCGAGGTGTACAAATTGTAACGAATGTTGAAGCTCGGTGACACAACCCGAGTCTTCAAGTCAACCCGCACCTGGGGTAAAAGAGAGGGAGAGTTGGATCTTAGGCCACGTACATGCAAATCTAAGGTTCAAATGACGAAATTAAGATTTCTCCTATGCGGTATATCGGCAATGGGAGAAATTAGTTACAAGACAAGGTATTAACCCGGAAAAAACAATGGTTGATATCTCGAGGCAAGTATCCAAGAGTTTGGATGAAACCAGGAAGTCATCCAAATGAAATACGAGAATGGTATACTTTTGGAGCTTTAGCTTCAATCTATACCGTGTCACAGGATTCGAGAAATTTCAAAATTACCGAAATGGATTGGGGAAGCGGTTTACGAGACCTGGGCAAATAATCCACACTTGGCCGAGAGGATATTTTGGAAGCGTATTTTATCGGTGCGGCTCACGAACCAAAGAAAGAAAGGCTTTAATGAAGCTTTTCATTTCATCAAGCTAAGAAATAGGATGGAAACGCTTTAAAATACATTAAAGCGGCTTCAGGAAGAAGGACGATGTTAGTAGGAGCATTTTCCAAGACGAAGCTTCTACCAGACGAGCATGGGGTCTTTGGGTTTGTCTAATGAAATGGACAAAGTCAAATATCCATTTAAGTTCTTCCGTCGGCGAATGGATCTTTCCTTTTGAATTCGATTTTTGGATCAACCACGAGGATTTGCGGAGGAACTCTTCGAGACCAAAAGGAGAATTCTCGGGAAAACAAGATTCCGCGAGCAAAGAAACTTAGGAAGTCTGTAACATGGCGCATGTTGGCCGTTGGATCGCCAGGATGTCAAGCATGCCCCGAATGAAGGAACCCGAGTTTGGGAAAGGTTTCCGACCCAAACCCGACCAACAGGACCATTTTGGAAAGGGAAAGGGCCGACTCACAAGACGTGTTTTTCTCGGGGACCACGCAGACCAACTTTTTAAAAGATTCCCGACAACTATCACATGGGTTGAGTCACGCGGAAAGAGAAGGAAGACAGTGGCGAGCAATAATTCGGGGAGTATGAGCGTAAGCGGTGACGTCTTACATCTCAACAAGATTTGAAGTCCGAATTTCAAGTCCGGACTTACCTCTATAAATTGCGAGGATTTGAAGGAAGCTAGGATCATCGAATATTTTCTTAGTTTTCTTACAATAAAATGCGAGTGATGTCTTATTGAGTTTCTAAGTATGTCTATTGAGTTTATAAGTAAAAACCCCGACATGATCCACTTAAAACCTCGAATAGAGACTGGATCTAAGTATGTGTAACAATGCCACGAACAAAATAGGTATCGAGAAAATGTAAATTTTCATAATCTATGAAATTTGAGTTTATTGAAAATAGCTATGGTATGAAAGGATTGAAATTGCTAATTCTCGAAAGTTATAGGCTATAATTGCTACCTTTGAAAAGAAAATGGACCAAAAGCGCTATTTGGCTATAAGGGCAAAATTGTCCAGGGCATAAATTGCAACTTTAATAATTAAAGGGCAAAGCGCAAAACGGCCTAAGTTATAGGGCATATTTTGCTATTAAGCCTTTTCAATATGGCCCATCTTAATTTCCTACTAGTATAAAGTTATTGGGAAAATATTGGCATTTCCGTAAACATAATTTCTGAAACGAAAATTTTGTATGTATGGGGTTGTGTGGAAAGTAGAAATGAAGTAAAAGACCATATTTTATTGAAATATCATACTTAAAGGTTGTTACTCCAACGAGCATATATTTGTTCTTTGAGCAACAATAACACATAATTACTTTTTTATTACAATTTAATGTAGTTGTTCTCAATCATCCACTTGAGACTCCAGTGATTATATTGACATTTGTAAGACCAATAAGCCCATCCAAACGTGGCCTTGCCATAAACGTCTAACCTGAGCCTTTGGCGTATCTTTGATAGTCTTGCATTGGCGCATTTTGAACCCCCCACTCACCAGTCCATTCTCCTGCAAAAATATTTTTTGAGAAGTACATTTGTTTTCATTCTCCTGAGATATTAAATTTATTCTCCTGAAACATTAGCACCCATCAGTCCTAATTAACAATTACGGTAAAATTATACAATTCCGGTCAAATATCGGACTAAATGTCCAGATTTTTTAATGATATTGGACCAAAATTTTGTGGTAACTATAACTATTTAGAGGACTAATATCCGAATGGAGCTAGTTACAAGACCAAAAAACTATTTTCCTATATATATATATATATATATATAGGGATATGATCAAATGAGACCAGGGGGTAAGAACATGAGACCACATCTAGACCATTTGATTTAATATTCAATGGTCCGATTTTACCCATCTATTTTAGTCATGGTAGTGGCAAGCAAGAGTAGGAAAGTAATCTGTCTTTTTATTCCAAGGATATAATTGTAAACCCCTAATTTTTGAATTTGGTAATATCGATTCTTATTCATATCCACGATTTTCTCTCCCTCTTTCCGGATACCCGATTCCTTTCTTTCTTTCATCCGCTTCACTCCATCGGGCCGTCTCCTAATTCTCGAATTATTTGGATATCTTCATCTCTCCACCACGATATCGGTTCTATTCTCCGATTTTATTCATCCGCCACCGTCTCCTCCACGACATCGTCCGTCTTTCGAGATTTTATTCAAAGGATAATTAAATCAGATCGATTCTTATTCATATCTTCACCACGGTAGGGCTCAATCGCAACTTGGTAATCATCTCCTATCTTCATCACGGTTCTCGCACAAAATATTGTAAGTTATCCGTGATTTTTATTTTCTTTTTATTTTTGTGTTTGTTGATGTTAGGGTTCCAATTTGGGTTTTTATTATTGATTTCTATTGTTCTTATTTGTTTAATTTTAGGAATAAACTTCTAGGTATAAGAGATTTGCAAAATTTTTGAAGCTTGATTATGTGAGGCTATTGGATTGTTTGATTAATTCGTCGAGCAATGAAGTAGTTGCCGATTATTTTAACCAATTTACGGACTCAGAATCGGTCCGGCAAAGATTTTATGTATGTTGGGATAGTTGATCATGTTATTAAACATTACATTCTCGCCTTGGAATAGAGCAATTGCCGTGTTAAGGAGGGATTATTGCGATCCTTGGGCATGTATAATGTTCTATTTTATGTGGGTTTTAATTTTGGGGTTTGTTGAATGAGATATAATTGGTGGGGGCATGTATATTTGTTTTGGAATCATGTGTATTTAGATATAGAATTGTATGTTTAGGTATATAAAAATGTGTTTATGGTTTATGTGTTGCATTTCCTTGCTCGGTTTGCCCTTTTGTATGATGGTAAACCTGTTTTTTTTGTTATTTTGGTGGGGGTATGATATTTGATTTGGAATCATGTGTACTTAGCTATTGTGTGTTTAGTTATATAATAATGTGAATATGGTTTATCTTTAATGGACGATTAGTTGTATGTTTTTTGTAAATAATTGGTTCTATTTTTTATGTAGGTTTTGTTTTACCAACTAAATGGCAAAAAACAAGGGGAAAAGGGCCGCGGGGAGTGGGGACGAAGGCGATGGTCAGGGGAAGAGGGCAAAGAATTTATATACGACATTATCGACTAGGTCGAACCCAAGGGTGTTGGTGAATGCGCTTGTAAATCTTTCCCCGGCTCAGATTGATGCGATTGTTGATATGGGATTCGGAAGTTTGATTTCTCTTTCAATTGTCGACTTCCTATCTCAGCTAATGTATTGGTTAGTTGCAAATTTTAACCCGGCTAGCTCGGAGTTGTTGTTGGATAGTATTAGGCGCATTCGCATTGAACCGAATGATGTCCAGAGAGTATTGGGGTTCCCCACGGCGGGGAGCCAATAGTGAAGAAAACAAAATCGGAGACTTGCGATTTGTACATCGGATGGCCTCGCTATGTTCGGGAGGGAGGATTACAAGGTAACAGAAGCAAGTGGGTGATAAAATGCGGAGTTTTGTGGATGGCGATGATTGGTTTAGAAGGCTCTTCTTGATATTGATTGAGTACCTTATTATTGGTAATTTTTCAACTGCATACGTGTATCCTCACTTACTTAAAAGCCTTGTAGACGTCAGAAATGTTAGGAACTTAGCATGGTGTGAGCATACATTGACAACATTGGTTGAAAAGAAAGACCAATTCTGTCAGGAAGATAATACTAAATTTAATGGGCCCTTGTTGTTTTTGGCGGTATTATATCCCACTATTTTTTTTTGATTTTTTTGGAGCATGTTCTTTTTTGATGTAATCTATGTAATTGCACAGGTATTTTATGTTGATAGAGTTAAGTGCGTGAGGCGGAGTGTTCCAAGGACGGTCCCCATCGTGTCGGCTTGGAGCGGGGACAAACTAAAGGAAAGGAACAATAAGGAAATTGACCTTGGTGGGTTTGGGATGGGGTTTATCGAGCCCCCGTTTGATGGGGAAGCACCAATTTAGCCGCAATCGAATTTGTCGGGGCTTGGAAGGAGAAGGATGCTACAGGTCAGGGGACCTCGTCATCCCGGGCCGATGCGAAGGTTGTTCATCTGAATGTGTATTTTAGTTTTATGTTATGTGCATGTAGTTTTTGAAATATGCGTAATTAGTGTTTAAATTATGTATATTTTTGTTTGCATTCTGGTTAGTAATTATGTGTATTTAGTTTTATATTATGTGCATTTAGTGTTTCAAATATGTGTAATTAGTGTTAAATTATGTATAACCTATTTATGCACATTCAGGTTAGTGTATGTGCATTTAGGTCTATATTATGTGCATTTAGTGTTTCAAATATGTGTCATTAGTGTTTAAATTATGTATATTCTAATTATGTACATTCAGGTTAGTGATTATGTGTATTCAGTAATTATGTGTATTTAGTTTTATATTATGTGCATTTAGTGTTTCAAATATGTGTAATTAGTGTTTAAATTATGTATATTCTATTTATGTACTTTCAGGTTAGTGATTATGTGTATTCAGGTTTATATTATGTGCATTTAGTGTTTGAAATATGTGTAATTAGTGTTTAAATTATGTATATTCTAATTATGTACATTAAGGTTAGTGATTATGTGTATTTAGTTTGTAAATCTTGTGCATATACACTTACTGATTTAATACACATATTTTTGATGTGCAGGGGATAACTGGTCGTTTACTTGACAGATTAAAATGTTTGTCCTCCGATGTTGTCGAGATTATATCTATTCTTCAGTCTGCTCCAAAGGACTTGGTCGAGGACGCAAAATTTGCCATGGTTAGGAACGCGTTGCGAAGGGCTTCTTATGCTCAAGCTGCGTTCGGGTGGGGTTCGTCATTCGGACGATGGTATGGAAGGGACCGAAATTCAATGAGAATGAAGCCTTTTGGAGCAAGGCGGAGAATATTCTTTGCAATTGAGGCGATCGAAAGTGCATTTCTGAAGAGAGATGAATTCAAGAAATGGTGTGATGAGGCACCAAGCTTTTCTCTTGGCTTGACTCAAGATACCAATGTTGGTAGATGGGAGGACATTCTTGACATGTCTCGGCACTATGAGAAGAGTGTCAATGAAGAGGGAGATGTGCGAGACGGTGGTATGGCAAGCATGGAGGTTGGGGTATTATATATGTTTACATTACTTATATATTATGATTAATTAGTTTTGCTTTTAAGTATTTTTTTAGTTCACACTATTGTATGTTTTGTAGGTCCGGGAAATGAATGTTGGAAATTTGTGATGCAAGTGGGGATCGAAAAATCAGCTCTTGTATGTTTAAATTAGTAAAATATTATGTGCATTTAGGGTTGTAATTATGTTTATTTAGTTACATTTTTATGTTTAGTTAGTTACATTATGTATAGGTAGTTTTATTTTGTGTATAAGTAGCTTTATTTTTATATATTTTTGGTTTATAGGTGCAAGATTTCGAGATTGGTGGTTGGGGGCATGACGCCTTTGGTGAGAATCCAAAGACCGTACGTATTTTTCCCCATCTTTTATGATTTACATCATCAATGTGTATACGAGCTCATAATTATTCTTATTGGGTTCGTAGGATGTCGAAACGGAGGTTGGTGGCGTGAAACCTAGTGGCTGGGAGGGAGGTCAAGGGCGTGTGACATTTCCTTAGAAAGATCTAAGAAGGTTTTTTCCCGTGAGAGCTACTAGGAAGACAAAGAAAAGTGCGGTATTTTGTCTTCGCCATTTGTGACTAGACAGATCGCGTCTCCTCGAAAGCCTAATCAAAATGAGAATATGATTGTGAAATGGCTTTTTGAAAATCCCGGGATGAACAAGTAAGGATTCGTTTATCATCCAACTAATTAGTTTCATTTTTTTATCTACATTTGTAATTTTTTTTTCCATCTAGAGATGATATTGTATTTAACGCCGGTAACAAACTTTTGTCGAGGGAAATTATGGAGATTATGCGTCCGGAGGTTACATTAATGTTTCTATTTTGGACCTTTGGGCATGGATGTTGAATGGTATGGAGGGGCGAGGAGTAGCGATTCACCAAAACAGATTTTTGCTTCTATTTTTTTTTGTGTATGTTTATCCTATTTTTAGTTTCTTGTTTTCATTTTTCTTGATGTTTTCAAGTCTTAAAATCCGTGTTTTATTTTTTTATTTTTGTGTATATGTGATGTAGTTGTTCACGATCGTTAGTCCGGGGATGGCTTAGATGAGAACACTTTGTGTATCGATCATTTGTGCAAGGACTCGACCACGAGCTTGGTGACCCGAGCTCAGATAAATTGAACAACTTTGACATGGTAAATCTTGGTAATTAATCTCATTGTTTTTTCAAATCTTTTTGTTAATTACCAAGACCCTAATGTATAGCGTGTTTTGATTTTTCTTCCCGATTTGTAAGAGCGAGCACATCTTTTTGGTGACCTTTGATGTCAAGAGGTTTAAGCGCCATATTATCGACAACTCAAATAATGCAGTCGGTGGAAGCAAAGGGAGAAATATGGAGATTTTTAGGACAAGTTGGTGAGCTTTTTTTGCGTTCAATCGATTATGCATGTTGCTTTTTTATCGATTGTAAATTGTGTTCTAAGGTATTAGAATTTGTACAAGATTCTTTGAAACATTTGTCCATTGTTATGTTTTTACTCAAAGCATATATATGCTTGGATAGCATATTGTCATGGAATTATGTGTTTTAGTTGTAGAATTATGTGTTTTTAGTTTCGTAATAATGTTTATTTAGTAATAGCACGTTGTGTTTTTCGGACCAATGCATCAAAGATATATACATTAAAGTACTTTTTCGTGAATTTGAAATTTGAATTAGAAAAGTGAAGGACTAAACAATAAATTATTTGATACAATCTGATCACCCATACACACACCCCGCCAACCCCACCCCAACCCCACATGTTTTTGGATTTTATAGTGATCGAGTTAAAGATATGGGAAGATAATTTTTGAGTGCGAGAATGGGTGTGTTTATATAGGTATGTAATTGTGTTTATTTAAGTTTGAAATTATGTGTAGTTAGTTAGTATGATATGGTTAATTATAATATATAGTCTACGAAGTTTGAAGTTGTTTTCCATGGTATATTTTGCGAGGTTCGGATATTTTCAAACTACTTGGAGATTAAAAAGGCTGCCCGCAAATGGCTAGTGTTGTCCAAAAATTCACCCCGTCTAGATTATGCATGCTTGGAGAGATACCACAAACAAAGTTGATTGTGGTATATATGCCATGAGGCATATGGAGAGCTACATGGGGGTGGCACCAAGGATGGGATTGTGGTTTGGAGAAGAATAATGCGTCTCAATTGTCTAACTTACGCACGAAGTACTCTTTGCAATAATCCTCCACCATAGCAATGAGCTAAAGGATAGATGTTTGGAAGAAGCCATAAAGTTTTGGACGGGGAAGATCGTATTGTAGTTTTGTTTTAAATAGACAACATAATATGCGAGTGTGCTCATCATTTTGTATAGTTAGGTTACTATCGTTGGTGTTTTTTGTCTTTGGGAGCCATTTGCATATGACTTAGATGGTTTCTTGAATTGTGGATATGAATGGTTCAGACGTGGGGTGTTTTCTCTTTAATCAATATAAATTTGCATTTTTCACGTACATATGGTCGGAATGTTGTTATACAGCGTTAATATTGTATTGTAGTTATTACATTGTGTGTCTTACGCACAAAATTATGTACACTTAAGTATCCACTAACCCAAAACTATATACACATTATTATATAACTAAACACACATTATTCTATTGCTAAATACACATGATTCCAAAACAAGTATACATGCTCGCACAAAAAAACAAAAAACAGTGCTATTACTAAACAAACATTATTGCAAAACTAAAAATACATAATTCTACATCTAAAAACACATAATCCCAAACCAAAGTATACATGCACAAAATAACAAAAAACAATATGTTATTACTAAACAAACATTATTGCAAAACTAAAAACACATAATTCTACATCTAAAAACACATAATTCCAAACCAAATATACATGCTTGCACAAAATAACAAAAAACAATATGCTATTACTAAACAAACATTATTACATAACTAAAAACACATAATTCGACATCTATAAACACATAATTCCAAAACATACGTTTATTGATCTTGATGTTGTCATTGAAGGACGATGTGTGGGTAATACTCAGATAATGTGTAAATAGGTTGCAGATATTGTATGTTTATGTTCAGAATTATGTAAACAAATCATAAATTGCCAATCGTAAATATTACACTAAAAAATTGAACAGTGTGACAAATACACATAGCTCTCAGGGGGTGCTGGTGCGGGTCGGGCATGTCCTGCTGTTATGTGTTGCAACCTTACCGCATGTCCCACATTTTCTTTTCAGTTTTGTGCTTGCTTTTATGGCTTTTTCTCTTTGGCTTTGGAGCCTGCTTTTCAGATGACTACCACTCCCTTTGTTCTTCGTAGTGCTTCTTCTAACGTCGAAGCCACTACACAAACCATAATCCTTATAAAATTGTATTCATGCCTCCAATGTACGGAAATGCATGTTGGCACGAGGGATTTTTTCTTGCTCAACCTCTGGGATCCAATATTTAGTTGATCCGGTGAGATTTCGAGCCTCGACCAACGTGAATCGTGTAACTGGATCTTGATCCGCAAAAACACAATATTTAGATATTAAAACAACAAATCTGAATATTATTTACACTGATTTTAAATGTATCGTGTAAATCCATATTTAGAACATGAACGTATGGTGCAAAATTGAACTCACCAATATTTGTTGTATAAGTACACATATTTAATGCCATTTGTGTTCATAATTAATGCTTTAAACATATATTAGATGCATTGTTAATAGGCAAAAATGTATTTAGGGAATACATTATGTGTGAGACACTATACACACATATATTAGAAGCTATATGTATTATATATATTTCATTCTAAATACACACATTTGTGACACTATGCGCACATTTCATTAATACCAATTGTACACACATATGTACGAGAAGCTATTTTGGATATATTATAGGTGATACACATTTTCATAATAAATACACAGATTCTAGAACACTATGTACACATTTCATTAATACTAACTAAACACACATATGTACAGAAGCTATATGTGTTACATTATATGTGATACATATTTTTCATAATAAATACACAAATTCGAGACACTAAACACGGATATCATTAATACGAACTAAACACACATACTCTAAGCATATAATATACACGATTCTGATTTGCAAAGCTATATGTACAGAATTACAAAGTTATATGCATGAGAATTAGAAAGTTATATGCACTGAGAATTCCAAAGCTATATGTACAGAATTAATTGGAGAATTTTTTGATTGTTTAACATTACATGCATTCGAACCACACATTTTTGTTGATGAATTGGTGTCAAATATTACCTTGTTGGGACTGTTTTGTGGAGGGTATCGTATGCAGGACATTGCAATACCGATCCGTTGATGTGGATTTTTTGGTATTTTTGATCACGAGAATATTAGTTGGATCGATTTTGCGTGGGATTTATGTGTTTTTATGGTGCTTTGATCGTGGGAGAAGAAGGCGGTGATGAAGGCGATATTTGACGCCGGGAGAAGACGTTGCTTTGATCGTGGGTTTTTTTTTTTGGTTTTGGACGATGCGTTCACGTTGGGAGAAAGAAGATGGTGATTATGGTAAGATTCTATTCCTTGATTTTAGGAAAACATTATTTGGTGATTTTAACATTCCAATTGTACCCCTATTTGGTCCCCACTATTTTTAATTACTCTAAAATGCCATTAAATCCTAGCCTTTTATTTTATTTGGTTGGAGGTGTGGATTGAGTCTCATGTTCCTACCTATAGCTATGGTCTCATAGGATCTCATCCTATATATATATATATATATATATATATATATATATAGGGATGATCAAGTGAGATCATGTCTCTAGGTGTGACACAATGGACTAATCTCTACCATCCTCCACTATTAATCAATGAGTGAGATTTGATGGATAAAAATTATATTGAAAAATTAATTTAATTAACGTAAGGGTAATAGGGTAAAATAACATAACAAGGTAGGAATCGAAACTCTTTCTCTCTCATGCATCTCTCATCTCACGTGTCTCTCTCTCCCTCCCTCTCCCTCACGCCTCCCCCTCTCTCTCTCTCTCTCTCACACACACACACACACAATTCCACCATTAACGCAAATTTGAAGAACTCGAACTGTGACTCTCTCTCTCACAATTCCACCATTAACGCAAATTTGAAGAACTCGAACTATGAAAAATAAAACAGTGAAGAAGATGCGTTTATGTTCGAATCATGATGCATGATGAATCATCAGTCGTGGAAAAAACTCTACACAAAACATCAATGGTGTAGACGTCGATGGAGAACTCGAAACTATCCATTAACATCAACTCTTAAAAAGCTGTAATTTTCACGAATAAGACGATGTATAGATACTAATGAAATGATGTATAAATACTCATTAAACGATGCATATATACTTATGAAACGATGCATATATCTGTAGGATATTACATATTTCAAAATATGCAACAAAAATAAACTAAATATGCATTATCTGAAAACTATCTATGCATCGTAAAAAAACTAATATGTAGTACAGTATACCCAACTATGCAAGACGTCATAAACTATGCAACTAAATCAACTAACTATGCATTATCTACAAACTATCTATGCAGTGTGGAATAACTAAATATGCAGTACATTATGTAACATCCCGTTTTTATAATTTCCAAAAGCAACATCTCATTTTCATAACTAAATATACATTACATTGAACATATTTATGCAGTGTAGAATAACGAAATATGCAGTACGTTATATTCAATTATGTCTTGTTTTCGTAAAATAGTGCCAACAAAACAACTAAATATGCATTATTTGATGTATAATTATGCAGTAGAAGAACCCTAACTATACTGTAAAATAAAAATATTTGGAAAAAAAAAATATTTCCTTAAATTCCGCCACCAAATCCGGCAATTTCAATCTCAGCCCATAAAACCCGCTGGGACCACTAATTTGAATTACAAAATTACCACCTTACCCTTAAATTGGCGGAAATCAGGGAAATTAAAAAAAAATGAATTAATCACATTCCTTCATTTTTCAAGATCAATGGGTAAGATGAGTCCATACTGTCTCACCTAGAGAGGGTGGTCTCATTTGAACCAAATCATATATATATATTCACAAAATATGAGAGCTTATTAATTGAACCAACTTGAGACTTACCAACAAAACTAAGAGGACCATT
Organism: Rehmannia glutinosa; assembly: GCA_016081115.2. NCBI lineage: Eukaryota > Viridiplantae > Streptophyta > Magnoliopsida > Lamiales > Orobanchaceae > Rehmannia > Rehmannia glutinosa. Next base: position 36,490,691 of record CM071928.1, on the reverse strand, counting down.
GGTGGGAGTGACTTGTTGCAACGCCTTGGCTCGCTGATTATATATATAGTCAATGTTCTGCTGTGCATTCATATTTGAGAACATATCGGAGTACAGATTGTAGTAATGCACATCGATGACGGAACGAGAGAGGCCTTTAGCAAGAGGAAGAAGCTCTGTGTTACTGGCTGCTCCTAATCTGTTTGATAGAATTACATATGCACTTGAACTATACTTCCTTACTGCACCATACCCTTGTTTGTAGTAGTTAAGTCATCCAAACTCACCCCTGGTGCTAATGGCTCATTTATAAGTTCAATGGCCCCTAGGCTTGACCTATTACCATACCTGAAATTTAAATAAATAAATAAATAAAAATCACTTAAACTTATTTTACTTTGTTGTAATATAGATTATTACCGATTGAGATTTTTAAAATGCATTAATTGAGATGATGGTGTCAGAGTTGACTTATTGAGTCAATACTCTAATAATTTTAAAATATTTTTATCTTGTTATTTTGCCAATTTTCTAGAACAAAAATAGACTAATAATTTGCAGGCTCAATTACGTGGATTTGAAGATATAAGTCGGTTGTTTGGGAGTTGAGAGATAGTGGGGATTGTGTCCTACTTTCAAGGAACCAACATCTCTCAATCTCCTACTAATCCCTTAACTTGAAAGTTGGTTGTATGACCTATTTTGTATGGATGTGGCCGTTCTATAAAGGGCAAGGAGATTGCACAAAAAGCGGATGCGGATTCGAGCAAAAGATCGAGTTTTTCACAAAAGAGTCCAAGTTTTTTTCACAAGAAGAGGGAGAGGTGTCAAGTGTGTTCGACGGTGTTGACGTCACCTTTCACAACACCTCTTGAGAGTTGGTTCTTCTTGGTAGTTTTGAGAGACGATGTGTAATCTGGGATAGGGTTATAGTTGTTCTCTTCATTTTATGGTTGAAGGTTGAGTAGAAAGACCAAATACAATAGGGAAGTCTTTGTCTTGTTCTTTATTTTGTGTAATCAATATTCTACTTCATTGTTTTTGCCTTAGTGGCGCCGCACAAGTATTTTTATACTTGTGCAAATTTTTATTTTCTGTGTTCAATCTCATTTTTATGTTTTGGTTATTTTTCTTAATTGATAAAATAAACAAAGAATAAAAAAACACAAGTTTCCATTTGGGTGACACCTAGAGGTGTTGCCAACACTCAAAGACAACACTCACCGCAAACTTAAGAATTCGACCCTTGAATTTTAACAGATGGTATAGTAGGATATGAAAGCAGGAGATGTAAAATTAACCTTTTAGCCAAGAAATCAATGACAGCTACAGTATGAGGTATGTAGGATGCTCCCCATTCCTGAAATCCATCTCTGCTTCCACTGTGGTCATTACCATTCTGTGATCCTTCAACCGCGTGAAGATCAATTAACACCTTCATTTTGTACTGCCTGCACAAAATATCCACTTCCAAATTAGACTAACATTTATTTTTTGTGGTAAAAGAAAAATACTACTGTACAAAGTGCCAAAGAATATATATATATATATGTGCCAGAATATAACTATAGAAAAAATAAATGTAATTTTGATCCCACAAGATTACATATAATAGTGCCCTTCAGGCCTCGTAGTTGAATCTTGTTGTGATTCTAATCACAAATTTCAAAATTTTTGTTGTGTATTTGATTATTCGTCACGCTAGTTAATTTCTGGGAAAATAGTCTTTTGGTCCTAAACCTTGAAATTTCATCCAGTCTCTTTTAAAGTTTCGACATCTAGTTTGATTTTTTGACCAAAATTATGATAATTTTACTAGAACTGCTGACTAGGATCAGTGGCTGTTAATGGTAAGAATTTTAGGAATTTCGGGTGATTCGGTGCAAAAATTGACATGTCCAATCACCAAAATTCACACATAACATTTGAGGATTTCAATGCTTAGGTGACAATTTTTCCAAATCTTTAATATGTTTGTACCTCACGTCTTAAAAAGTAATTTATAAAAATTACACTTTTGGTCAAAATCAGTAAAAGTCAAATTTTTAAAAATATTGGACCAAAATTTCAACGTGACTTTGGAGGGCTAAATTTCCAAGTAGTGTTATAGGACCCGAAATATATTTTTCCTCCATTTGGATGGAAGAATCTTTGGCTATCAATTTCAAGTTCAACAATAACAACAAATCCCATTGAGGTTATTTAGATCTTTGAGTCATTCTATAATGTCTTTTAAGAAATTTGGATTTGGCTTTTAAATAATTGTAAACTATTTTTGTAGTCATTTTGGAAGATTTCAAATTGATAAGGGTAAAATATGGCTTGAGTCTCAAGATCCAACATTTGACGGGGCCCAAGCCATTGGCCGCCCCCACCACCTGTCTCTACATTTTTACGGACATTGAGCACTTAAGAAATCTCTTAACATTGCGGGAATTTTACGAGATCGATACGTAGATCCTCCAATGTATTTGCTCATAATTTTGCTTTTTTCGCTAAGAATACCGTATGATATAAGCCCATAAACATGTATTATTTCAAATGATAGTTAAATGAACTTTTTTTCAAAAAAAAAAAATTGATCGGTAACCGATAAAATTACACTTTTGGTCAGTCACAATCGGAGTGTCAAATTTTTAAAAATATTGGACCAAAATTTAAGCGTGACTACTTGGGCTAAATTTCAAGTAGTCCAAGTTATAGGACCGAAATATATTTTGGCTCCATTTGGATGGAAGAATTTGAGCTATGGATTTCAAGTTCATAATAACAAAGCCATTGAGGTTATTTGGAACATTAATAATGATTTTAAATAATTGTAAACTATTTTTTAGTCATTTTGGAAGATTTCAAAGATGATATGGCTTGGTTGTACTTTAAGGGCATATTTGTTAAGCATTGAGCGCCTCTAAAGGAACCTAGCGGGATAAGAGAAAATGATGGCCTATTGTATTGGGGACCTCTTAAGTCCTGAGCACAATTGATTTTGTAAGTGATTTGAGATTTCTGGCTTATTGGGGCTAAAATATTAAAACATGGAACTAATAACGTATTGGGTCGATCTCTTAAGCCTCGGATGCTTAAAGATGATCTGTTTCTTTAAGGGCATATTTGAGGTCTAAAGGAACCTCGGGCGAAAAAATTAGGGCCTTTTTTAGGCTAAAATATTAAAACATGGAGATCCGATCCTAAGGTCTAATGAGGGTTTTAGGAGACGATCCTAATCTAATGACGACACCAAATCGTAACGCAATCCGGATTTTACGGAAACCCTAATCCTAGCTAAGGTATAAAAGGCCCAAGCCCAGGTTCATTCTAACCTAATCTCATTCTTTTTACTGTTACATTGTTCTTTCTCTCTCTTGTCTTTGGCTTCTCTTCTAAGTAACTGACTTAAGCATCGGAGAGGTACGCAGGAGCCCCCTCCGCCCCCTTGTGCGGAGTTTCATGGAGGAGTTCGTCTTGGAAGGTGATCGCGAGAGAGGAGGTCGTTTTTGGGAGCAACCACAAATCCTTCCTATTTAGAGTTATTAGAAATCATTTCCTAAATCCTCTCCTTAAATCCAAATGATTTCAAATAATTTCAAATAATCCATGCTGAATGTCCTCCAAAACCGATGTTAAAAACTTCTTTTTGTAAGAGTAGCTAGCCATGTGCATAAAAGACCAAATATCACAAAATCTGAAAGTTGAGATCAGAATCAAAATCCCATAAGACACGAAATCGAAAATAACATCAATATCCTACCAATTTGAGAATAAAAAAAAATGCAATGTAATTTATTTGACTTTGAATATATATGCTTTTTTTATAGAAGGAAGATATATTAATATTGCTGGAAAACGTCCAGCGACGATTGAACAGATGAAGGCAGACAATCCCATACATGTTATGAGGCGTTCATAGACTTAGCATAGAAAGCTAGATTATAGGCCAAAGAGTTAAGCGATCTACGAATCCAAAAGAAACAAAGATGGGAAAAGGATTGCTTGAAGCGTGATATCTCCTCGAAGATGGCTTGACAGTCGATTGGGCATGACGAATCCCCTTGCGCGGTGATAATAACGGAGGCCGCGTCCCCAAAGACGGCGAGATGAGGGAGGTTTAGGTTTCGAGCAACCACAAGAGATTCGTTAAGGGCGAGAAATTCTGCTATTTCTGAATTGGTGATATCTCGAACCTGCTTGGAGAGCCCATACAAAAAATTACCTTGTTCATCCAGAAGAGCTATACCAAGTCCAGCACAACGACGAGAGGGGGAGATGGCTCCGTCAAAATAAATTTTTGGGCAATTCGAGCTTTCTCCAAAAAGAGGGTGGGAAAGTAATTGCGGGGAAATTTGCTCCGGTTGCGCGTCATTAAAGTCTCTTAGCATGTTACTGGCTGAAGTCACCAAGATATAAGGTTCGGGCAACAAAGCTTCGAATTTGTATCTGTTTTTGTGGTACCAAATCAGTGAGCAAAGGATGGCGGTGAGTTCGATAGGAAAATCACCCTGGAAAAGGAGAAGATCTTGAAGCCACAGGCGCCATGAGGGTTGTTGGAATTTTTCAAGTAGAGGTAGCAAGCCTGCATGTTGCCAAACTGCTTTCGAGAATGGGCAGGAGAAGAAGATGTGGGTTTCGGAGTTTTCCGGCGAGGGACAAATCGGGCAGGGGTTCGTGTCTTGGATACTCACGATGAGCAAGATTGTCGGCCGTAGCAATTGCGGAGCTGCAGCAGCGCCATAAAAAAAGTTTAATTTTAGGATGAATCTTGAGCTTCCAAATGGTTTTCCAAAGCGGGTTCGGATCCTCGCTGCTGCTAGCGTTCGGAGACAGTCGAAGGGGTGAGGATTCCGACGCTAAATACGTGTGATATGCCGAACAAACCAAAAACTTGTCGTTCTTGTTAAAGTGCCAACACCAGAGGTCATTTGTGGTGGAATAAGGCAGAGAGATGGAAAGAATAGCACGTGAATCTTCCGGGGAAAAGATCTAATTGATCAACTCTGTATTCCAGTTCTTTGAGTTCTCATCAATAAGTGTTGAAAGCTTGTTTGCATTTAGGGGGAGTGTGTTCGGGTGAGTATGCGGGTAGAAACTTGACGTTCAAGGAATCCAAGGATCGGACCAAATGTGTGTGGATTTCCCCGATCGGATAAAGACGTCTGGCGCCAAGGCGGAGTAGAGGTTTAGTGTCAAGAATACTTCTCCAGGACCATGAAGAATGGGAGCCGAGGGAGGCGACCATGAAATCACAATTCGGGTAATATTTCGCCTTAAATACCCAAGCTCGAAGAGAGAAAGAGGGGTTCGTCAAAGAACGCCATGCTTGTTTACTCAACATGGATAGGTTAAAAGCTCGGAAATTTCGGAAACCGAGGCCACCCCGAGATTTGTCGATTGAAAGGTTGTCCCAGGATACCCAGTGTAATTTTTTTCTTGTCGGATGAGGAACCCCACCAATAGTTATTTTGCCATCTTTTGAATGTCGTCCAAAATAATATCAGGGAGCTTGAAGCAAGACATAGCGAATGTGGGAATGGATTGGATAACGGATTTAATCAAGATTTCCTTGCCTGCCTGTGAGAGATGTCGTTCCTTCCACCCTTGAAGCTTTGCCCAAATTTTATCTTTGATGCTCGCAAATACTTCCTTTTCACTCTTGCCGATTACCGATGGAAGACCCAGTATTTGTCGTGACTACTAACCCGTGTCATACCCATGATTCGAAGAATTTCTGCAATTTTGTCAGGTTTGGAATTAGGGCTGAAGAAGATCCCTGATTTTGCAAGATTGATATGTTGGCCTGAAATCCTTTCGTAAAGGCGAATCGCAAAGATCAAATGACGGGCTTCGTCGGGGGTGGCATGGCCAAAAAATAGAGTGTCGTCTGCAAAAAAGAGGTGAGAAATTTGTGGGCCGCGTTTGCAAAACCGAGACACCATGAATTTTGTCGAGTTGTAGGTCTGCAAAATACAAGAAAAGACTTCCGAGCAAAAGATAAATAAATACGGGGAAAGAGGGTCTCCTTGTCGGAGGCCTCTATGGGGGTTAGATTACCAAATTCTTTGCCATTAAGAAGAAAAGAAAATGAGGGAGATGTGATGCACAAACGCACAAGGTTAATAATAGAGTCACAAAAGCCTAAAGATTTCATGACGGCTAACACAAAAGACCACTCGACTCGATCAAAAGCTTTACTCATATCCAATTTAATAGACATAAGACCAAAAAGTTCGATTTCTGGATTTCATAAAGTGGTGAGTTTCATAAGCCACCAGGATATTATACGTGATAAGTCTACAAGGGATAAAAACCGATTGGGATTCGAAATGATATCGGGAAGGAGGCAACGGATCCGTTGGCAATGCATTTCGAGGCTAGTTTGTAGATCACATTACACAAAAGGTTAATAGGACGGAATTGAGTAAGCGTTTACGCATTTTTGACTTTAGGGATAAGAACTATGTGAGTGAAGTTGGGTAAAGGGGATGGGTCCAAATTGTTCAAGAACTTTAAAATAGATTGCGTGACGCCCTTACCCACTATGTGCCAAAATTTACGGAAGAAAGACAGGACTCATGCCGCCTGGGTAGGGAGATTTGAAAGGATGCATTTCTTTGAGTGCCTTGCGGACCTCATCGGCCCGGGTAGGGGCGGTTTAGGCGATTATTCATAGCCGTTGTGACTCAGGTCCGACTCTTTTGAGCGCATTCCACACGTCCGTGGTGGAGGGGTGAGATGAAGAGAAGATGTCTTGAAGTATTCCGTGATGATTTTTTCGATTGAGGGATCGTTAGAGTGAGACTGGCCGTGAGCGTCCTTTAGATGTAAAGAGCCCCCGACAAATGGTTTTGGTGGATTCTGGTCATACATAATCCACCACCCAACTGGAATTCTAACAAGCTGTCAGCCCATTTTGGGACATATATAAATAAATCGCCTCGCTACGATGTAAGTGTTCCAGTGATTCTGTGATTTTAGTTAATTATATTTATTGATCAATGTTGACAAGTTAAACTACAAATGCCTAATTCTTGTAATATATATTGAACAAAATGATAATTTAACCCAAAAAAAATAGCCCTAAGGTGGGCTAGTTAGAAAAAAAAAATGATGTTTTTGAAAATTATAAAAAATTTGTTGAGGTTGATTCCGTCTTATATTTTTCTTCTTTATAAGTAAAAAAAAATATTTCAAAAATCCCCCGATACTTACAAAAAATACTACAATTATCCTTAAAATTTAAGACAAAATTAAACCCCAAATGGACTTTTACAATTTTCAAGAACCTCAAAGTCTTTTGAAACTAGCCCAAATTAAACTTGATGATCTTTTTGTACCTATCCCTTGTGTAAATGTGTTTGATTACCTTACCCTTATCACAGCAGGAGCTTTAGTGGGGCCATAACCGTTGGTTAACTGATATTCACCCTGTAATGTACGGATTATGGTGATTTGGAATACAGAGGGATTTTGATCACTCCACTCATCTGGGCTTCCTCCATAATCAGCCCTCACCGAATCACCGTCCAATGCCTTTCACAGTGCAAATAAATTGAAGTAAATGTGATAATTTAATATGCTTCTTCCTTGTTGATAATTTAATATTGAAATCTATAAATAGTCCCCATAACACTCTTAGAGAGTGTTTGGCTAAGCTTATTTAAAAGATTTTATAAACTTCTACATCTTATATGTTATTTTTAGAGCTTATAAGATGTTAGATTTTATTTTAAGAATAAGTGATTGAAGTGTTTGGATAAAATAAGATGGCGTATAGCTTTTAAGATGTTAGTAATGACAATTTTGTAATTAAAATAGTCAAAATTAAAGGAGGTTGTTGAAATAAGATCTTATTTTGAAAATAAGTTGGGGTTCCCCTACTTTTTTAAAAACATCTTATAAGCTCCGAAAGCTCCTGACATCTTATTTTCGGAGCTTATAAGATCGTTTTCTAAAAAAAATTACCAAACAAATTTAAACAACTTATAAGCTCTCAAACATCTTATAAGATGTTTCGAAGAGCTTATAAGCTCAGCCCATAAGTTAGAGGAATTAACCTTAAATTACTTTGCTTCGTTGTTAATTAAGCATTACGGGTTTTTAGCTTCGGACCACCACAAGGAGCCTAACCACTTTGTGATTTCAGGTCACCCCTGATCTAAATACCGGAAGTCCACCATCCTCACTTTACAATAAGCAAGTTCAGGTACACGGATCTCTTTGTTAAATCACACCACTCAATAGGTGTAATTTACAAGAAAAAAATGTTAAGATAATACTTACAATTTACAAACTTGGAAGATTTTTTTTTTTTTTTTTTGTAAATAGACTGAATGGTAAGATAGTTTATGTAAGCTAGCCTCAGAATAACTTTGAAAACAGTGAAATTCTTATTGCCTTAATTACAATTCTGGTTTTGTAAATAGTTTAGATAATAATTCCGATCTCATAATATTTTGATTTTGTGCAATTTTGTTCCTATAAGTTTTAATTTGTGCAATTTTGGTCCTATAAGTTTTGATTTTTGTCTCAATTGGATATTTTAATATTTCATTTATTCCCACAATACCCTTATCCTTTAGCCAAAATACCAAAAATACTTATGACTGTTAAAAGTTACACAAGTACTTATATTGCTATTTTGACTAAATGGTAAAAGAGTCATGGACTACAACTGTCACATTCAAAAGTTACATTACTAATAAAATCGTCAATCCCTAAGAGTTAGAGGACAAAAAATGAAATTAAGCCAATTTTTTAGTAAAAGTAAAGCATAATTACTAAGATTTTATTTTTTCTAGGAGATAATTACTAAGATTCAAAGTATTAATTATCTGAAATAATTAACCAAATTAGACGTCCCCAGCATGAATTTGAATTTGTGAGACATCCATAGTTTTTCAACTAAATATAAATATTGACATGATATCATCAAAACCTACCAATTTTATAGCATGCATTATATATATAGTAATTAATTACCTGCAAATAGAGGCCATTAGAGGCACGGATTCGCACTTTGTTATTAGGGGAGATCTCTTGTGAGACCGTTTCACGGATCTAGATCCGTGAGATGGAGTCCCAGAATGCCAAACCTGCTAACCCGCTGGAAAAGCCCAAAATCAAACCCAAAAGGCAAAACCCTAAACATAAACCCAAGGCACCAAAAATCAAAAATCTCTCTCTCTCTCTCTCTCTCTCTCACTTTTTATCTCTCTCTCTCTCTCTCTCTCAAATCTCTCTCTCTCTCTCTCTCTCTCTCTCTCTCTCTCTCTCTCTCTCTCTCTCTCTCTCTCTCTCTCTCCCTCACTCTCTCTCTCTCTCTCTCTCTCTCTCTCTCTCTCGATCCATCCCCACGCCACACAATCTCCATCGGGATCTGCGGGAGTGCTCCACAACACAAACCACTTTTGTGTTAAATCGGTATGCGTTCTACCATTACAAACCAAGAAGTGAAGGTAACACCAAGAAGAAAAAAATAGTAATCATAAAGAGCATGACAATGAAGCCAACCATATCCTCGATTGTTTTAGTAATTGTTTGAATAGTTTTGTATTAAACGATATTATTGTTCTCGTAGTTTTTAAATTGATATTTTTGTAATTAGTGAATGAAATTTTTGGCTAAATTAAATCGATACTTTGTTGTTAAAAAGTGATACTTTAAACAAAAAAGTGATACTGTTAAGTAAAAAATGTGATACTTTTCACCTGCAGTTGTCCCCATTACAGAAAAAATCATGTAATATTACCAAAAACTACCACAAGAGTCGTGTGATACTTTGTCTATAAAAAGTGATACTATAAGCACAAAATGATACTTTTAAGTAAATAAGTGATACTTCTATATGAAAGTATGTTGAAAGTGATACTCAGTTATGTGATACTTTTAACACAGAAAGTGATACTTTTCACATGAAAAGTGATAATTCTATATGAAAATTATTTATCAGAAATAAATGAACAAATTAATACTATTAACATGCAAACTGATACTTTTCACAGGAAAATTGATACTGTTAACACAAAAGTCATACTTTAACATGAAAAGTGATACTTCTATATGAAAGTATTTCTCATAACACATAAAATATGTTAAAAGTGATACTCAGTTATATGATACTTTTAATACAGACAGTGCTACTTATAACATGAAAAGTGATACTTCTATATGAAGGTATTTCTCTTAACACAGAAAATATGTTAAAAGTGATACTCAGTTATGTGATACTTTTAACACAGAAAGTGATACTTTTAACACAGAAAGTGATACTTTTAACACAGAAATTGATACTTTTAACATGAAAGTTATAATTTTATATGAAAGTATTTCTCATAACACATAAAATATGTTAAAAGTGATAATTCAGTTATAATTTTCGAATAGAGAGGGAGTTGAAATTGAAGAATCGCAACAAATCGGAGAAAAATTAGAGACAAATCGCGACAAAATTTTCGGATGAAAATTCTCAATTTCGAAACATATGAAACAGGGGAGAAGAAGCAGGGTTTAAGGAAAGAGAAAAAAAAGGATTTTGGGGTCTTGGGGGGTTTCAGCGGGTTTTTGGGGCGGGTTTGGGGGGTTTCAGCGGGTTTCAGCGGGGTTTTGGAGATTTCAGCGGGTTATTTAGTAAATAGGACTCCATCTCATGGAACTAGATCCGTGAGACGGTCTCACGTAAGCTTTTGTGTTGTTATTAATGTTCCTTACAATGGTGAAAGTCTCATTAATCCCTGGCTGAGTTGCACGCGCAAACGCCTTTTTACCTTGACCGAAACTAGTCAACCCAATGAAGTCTTTGTTGGCCACTCTAAAGTTGAATGTCGACTCGTTAATTCTCCACAACTATAATAAAATGAGTTTAAAATATCAACTAATTATGTATGCATATACGTCAAATGTCAATCACATACATAATAAATTTTAGTATTAATTAATAAATAGTAATTAGCATATATTTATATATATGATGACCATGAAAGTTTCCCAGGCGGAGGCAGTTGTACGGTTTGCCACCAAAGCCGATCCACCACCACTTTCAGCGCATAGATACATGTTGAATCTTGTAGATTTAAGCTGGACTTGAGTTCCATCCTGAACAAATTAATTAATTCAACATTTATTTCAATTTTCACCATTTAATTTCCTCATTGTTTTTCAACACTGATCATGGTTAATTTGTTCAATGCATGAATAAGGGTATGCAATTAATGGAATATATTATACTGAACAAGTGATTAGGAAACCTTTGTAATTTTTAGAAGATATTTTCTTTTCCTTTACTTTTTTATAATTAAGCTAAACCCAAGGTAATTTCTTTATAACTAACCCTTATAAGTTACTTTACTGAGCAAAAAGCAGGTAGAAATCTAACACAATGTTCAAGATATGTCTTTATCGGAGATCTGCACAACTAACCACTGTAATTAAACATTATATTAACACTTTGGCAAAAATGTGTGGGCGAGACGGTCCCAATTTGCAAAAGAAGGAAAAGTGACACTTTAGTGTAAAAGTAATACTTCGTCTCAACATGCTTACTTAGGGTATATTTACATAAAATATTATCATTCTCCCTAAAAATATCACTTTTTGTTTTATCGCACAGTTCGAGCGTCTCAACTATCATGGAACACATATAGTCTAGCACTTCAGTATTTTTTCAATGCTAAACAATTAACTTCATTTCCCAAAGTATTTTACATGGTTACAGTACTATGTTCCACAAGCAACATTTGTTCAGTGTTTAACTTTTTTCCCTTTTTTTTTTTTGAGAAGTTGTTCAATGTTTAACTTTAATTTTCATCACTTTATCCAAGTTCATTTGAGATCACAATATATTGCACGTCAAAATCTCATATTTGTACTAATTTATCTTAAAAGATTCCCATTTTTTTAAAAAAGAAATAAATAAAAAGAAAACAGGGATGCCAAATTTTAGGACATGCAATATTGCTAACTAGTTATACAAAAGAAAAGGAAAAGAAAATATATAAAAATATTAGGAAGGAATAATAGTATAATACATACGAGAAGCTCTTTGTTGGGAATGGCATCAAATAGAGAAGGTGTCATCCAGCCTTCTGCTACTAACCATCCACCCAGATTCACTGATTTATACGGAGGAGTTTGTGCAAAACATTGGTTATTAATTAATAATGCCAAAAGCCATGAGCAGGAGCAAAAAGCTATGAGTAATTTCTTCATGCTGAAATTAAATAGCTAATGAATTTAAGAAACAATTTGCCAATATCTTATATAAATAAGTAAACTATTAAAGTCTTCAAAAAAAAAAAAAAGAAAGAAAAAAAGTAAACTCTTTAAGTCAACAGAGCCATAGTGATAAAGTTAAATTAGCTGTGGTCCAGATCGTGTAGCTCGGGCCATTTTAGAGTTTAGTCTATTGCAGTTAGGGATGGCAATTTCTGACCCCACATGATAACCTAACACGAAACCTACATGATAATCTGACACGAACATTATACAAAGTTACTCAGAGAAACCTGAACACGAGAAAACCGAACCCGACTAACATTAATATAAGACGATGTTACCGTTTGTGTTAAAACATAGTTATATTATATTTTACTTAATTTTTATGTATTTTGAACATAATTTGAAATTGACCCAAAGTTGAACACGAAGACGACTTGATGACCCGATCTGCCACACCTAATTGCAACCGACTTGTATCACTGTAATACCCATGCTACAAACAACGCATCATGGTTTATCAGGTGTTTGATGAGGGATAAATATCCCATTTCCATTAGAATTGTTTGGGAAACTTGATTTGGCCAGAATAAATAGTAGGAGTAGCAATATCTGATACGACATGAAAAACACGATATAAGTAGGTTAGGGTCGACTCTTTTATTATTCGGGTCATATTCGTATCTGACTCAATTAACACGAATAATAAATGGGTAAATTTTGGGTTGACCCGAATGATCCACTGAACCCGTTTGAAGAAGAAAATTGTAATAAATTCTACTTTGGTATTTGGTGAGTTAATTAATTGTCTTTTCATTTACATTTGCATCATAAGTTTGTGTTTTCTCTTAAACCTTAATTGAGTTTTTTATTTAAATATTAACATATTGTAGGAGTGCAACTTATTATAAGTTTGTCCATGTTCCTTGGAGGCCCAATCCGATAAGCATTGTCCCCATTTTAATTATCATAATAAATAGATGATTTATTCAAGGTTGAAAAATATACAGGTCATTTCCAATTATTTTAATTCAGGTTATCCGTGTATTGAATAGGCCGTGTTCAGGTTGACCCATTTGACCGAATAATTAAACATATTGTGTTTGGGTCGGCCAAATTTATGTAATTATCATATCTCAACACAACCCGCGAACCCGAATACGACTCGAATTGTCAACCCTAATAAATTGTTTAGGAACCAAGTAAAACTATTTGGGAACTTTGAACCCGAACCCATTTTTTTTTATCTACTCTTAGTTGATAACCGGTCCAAGCCATGCGGGTATAATTATATAGTCCGACCAACTTCATTCCTCACGATGTGAATAGTTATTGATGAATTTATCCCTCATTTTTTTGAAGTGAACACTAGTAATATTAATCCAAAGACGAATTACATTACAAGAGTTTCAACCCAAAAAGGAAAATCACCCCTCCCCCAAACAAAAGAGGAGGGGGATGAAGAAGCAAAATGAGCAACAACATGTGCAATCAAATTAGCAGATCTCCTAGTATGAGAAAACTTGTGAACCTTAATATCATCAAGGCCTTTAGCACTACAAGAATTTCGCTAATACACAACGGATATAATCTGTTGTGTATTACAATAATCAGGCGTTGTCGTAGATGGTGTTGTAAAAAAAAACCCGCTCAACGACAACGGTTACAATCCGTTGTTGTTAATAATAAGACAACGGTTAGAATCCATTGTTTTTAGATGCTGAAAGACAACAGTTTAACAAGTCATAAAAACCCGCCAACGACAACGGTTACAATCCGTTGTTAATATTAAGACAACAGTTTAACAAGTCATAAAAACCGTTGTAATTTTGGACCGCGGCTAATGTATTTTCTATCTGGTGTCTATTTTTTTTTTTAACCTGTGGTAATATAAATTTTGATTTCATATATTCAAAAAACAAAACACAATGCAAGAAAACAACATATAACTAATTAAAACAAAACATGACATTCAAGTGATTGTATCTAGTACATGTCTGCAAATGTTTAACAAAACAAGTATATCAGAAACGTATCTAACAAGTGTTTAACAAAACGTCTAAAAAGTGTTTAACAAAACGTATAAAAAGTGTTCTCAAAGTTACACTAATTCTTTCATTGAGGGCAGCGGCAAAGCACTCCAATATCATGCCTGCAAATAAGAAGTATATACATCAATTTACATTATGTGGAGTGAACACATTCTCAAAGCAAAATATACCAAGTCCAATGAAAAAATCAACAAACCAGCACACAACTTATTTGGGGATATTGGCATAATATAGCATTTGAATGATGTATACACAGTACTGAACTATGCCAAATCCTAGAAAAAAAAACAAGAAACAGACCAATTCTTAAAAATTGGAATACAAAAAACTGGAAGCAAAATGAATCACCTTACAAAAATATGACACAACAATTCCACCAGTAATAACAATTAAAAAACGTCATACATGTGTTGTGTGTGTGTGTGTCACTGCATGTGTTGCTGCTAGTACCAGTGAGGGTTCTTGTACTTCAATCTCCCTTGCACTACAAGTATCAAGTTTGTGAGTTTATTACAGATTCTATTAAAAGGGCTCCTGCATTGGTCCCTGCACCAATGACCAAATCGTCCCTACCAATGTGCAAAAGAAATGTCAGGTAAAATTTCTTAATCTCAACTAAGCAAACAGATATTGGTTCTGATATACCTGTGGATTTGTTTAGGGAATTGTACGTATATGATGAATTACTGGAAAGTCCAAAGAGTTCTCTGCAAGATACTCAAAAAGCCTGCAACCATAAGATCCTCATTCTAACATGTCTGGATAAAAGTTATGGATAATTACAACTACTATCCTTGATGTTTAGCCTAATTACAAAAAAGTACCCAGTTGTCTTTTAAAATTACAAATATCCAGACATATGTTACTATTTTACAAGTTGCACCTCTTGAGGGGGACTTGAGGGGGTAATTTGTATAACAAATACAAATCCCAAGGGGGTATTTGTAATGCCTCAAGGAATTATTTGTGATTTTAAAAGATAACTGTAATTTCATACCAAGGTTAGCCAATCTTTCTGATCATGCCTAGGAAACCACATAAAGAACTAGCAGCTAAAGATAGAAATAAACTGAATGCTCTCATTAAATTTTTATGGCGATGGAAAGGGGCTTACAGCAACTTTATCATCTTCTGCTGGTAGCTCTCTTAACAAGATTGAGTCCACAGTTGCCAAATCCTGCATTAGTACAGAACTTTCATTTAAAAAGATATCTTACAAACTAAATAAATAAAAATAAATTGAAAAGAGCAGTGGCAAATATGGTAAATCTGATTTTCCATCACAAAAGCAACAAATTTTAAAGCACACCATGCATGATGATTTTAAAGTGAGATAGGGCTTGTCTCAAATCGAACATCATTAAACATGTGAATTTACATACCAATTTAATTATTCAAGGTAAAAACAACTACCTGATAGGCGGATATATATAGGTCCACTGCACAGAAGAAAGGTCCTTTTCTGAATCCGCCAAATTAGTAAGAATGACGGAATATAGTTTCTCCCCCTCGACATCAAGCCATGGTCCATAATTCTGAAGAATGATGTTTATGAATAAAAAATTTGTGAATTTGTTGACAATCAAATGATTACGCTAAATATCTTAAAAGTAAGGAGAAAAGAACTGAGACGGATTGTTTTGATCACTCTGAGGACTCCTCCATCTATAGGAACTAATAGCTGAATCCATTAGACCCTGGGGTCTATCAAGCATCAAATCTCACTTAAAGACATCACATATTGTGTGCGCTTATATAGGCCGATGCATATGTGTTTCAGAGAGAAACGACCTCAAAATGATGTTTATGAATAAAAAATTTGTTGACAGTCAAATGATTACGCTAAATATCTTAAAAGTAAGGAGAAAAGAACTGAGACGGATTGTTTTGATCACTCTGAGGACTCCTCCATCTATAGGAACTAATAGCTGAATCCATTAGACCCTGGGGTCTATCAAGCATCAAATCTCACTTAAAGACATCACATATTGTGTGCGCTTATATAGGCCGATGCATATGTGTTTCAGAGAGAAACGACCTCAATCAGTTCTCTCATTTCCTGATCTTCTGAAACTTAAAATCTGGGAGTTACTGAAGTCCTAAAAAATGAAGAGAGAGATACAAAAAGAAAGCCAGAAAGAAACAAACACTTAGTAGCAATATCTAGCACTAACCACACAACATTGCAAATCAGTATGTCCAATAGGGTTTTGATGTCAAACCACATGTCTGCTTTTGCTAATACAACAAATAAAAGAGATATAAATTGCTCATCTGTAACTATTTGACCAAATACTATAACAATTAAAAAGCTGTGAACCAAATCAGTTGGGCCACAAAGCTAAACAGTGAGACTCATAGCTTTCAAATGCAAACTCAATCAATGGTAAATGATCACCAACCGTGTCAACTTGCAGAACTAGATACAGAGCAGATAAGGAATATGCCATGAAGGTGGAAAAAGTTACTCCCCCACATTCTTGGATTCCATCTTACCACAAGGAAGACCTAAGAGACAAGCGAAAATCAACATAAAATAGGCATAAAATAGGCATATATTTTAATAACCAACTTGAAATCGCCATGCACAGCACACCAAAAATCAATGATTAATGTTTTCAGCAGAATATAGAAATGTTTCTTGAAATCTTCACTCATGAGAATTATGCAAAATAGAAATGAGCAGTGTGTTTTTTTAAATTAAAAAGTGTGTGTTTGTTTAAATTAAAAAGGAGAGAGCTTCCAAACATTTCAATGACACTTGTGAGAAGACCTACCCCAGCCCAGCATTTTTTGCTCAACCTTCTGAAGCTTTCTCTTCTTATTCTTGTTCACTTGCTTGGATACAAATCTATCACCTGGAGTAAAAGCCATAAATATTAAGATCAAAAGAATAAAACATCTGAAGAGGCTACCATGCCATCGGGCCTTAGAGGTGCCCCATCCAAAATCTGTAGGGCTAGATCTACAACAAAAAACAATACCTAACTTTAAACAAAAACGCAGCAAAAAACGAGCAACAAAAAACAAAATCAGCTCCCAAAAAAAAAAACAATAATCCTAACTTTCAAAAAAATCGCAGCAAAAATCGAGCAATACCTAATTCAATAAAACTGTAATGTTTCTGATCTAATGTCTCTAGAAACACAAAAAATCAAATAAACCACGAGAAAAAAAAATTGGGCATGAAAATCACCTTTCCGAAATTAGGGTTTTAAAAGATTTGGGAATTTTAGTGGATGGTAAAAACTCACCAACAAATCACTCCGAGATGATGCAGCGTTCGAGCTCCTATTCTGGGCGGTGGACGGCGGTGGAGCTGAGCGGCGGACGGCGGTGGAGTTGTTCTCTTGCGTTCTCAACCCGCGGTCTCTCTTCTCTTCTGCGTTCTCTCTGTTCAAAATAAATTAGAGTTTTTATTTATTACTTTTTTTTGGGAGAAGTTGCTTTGATTAAATTGCTTTGATTGTGTTTAAGTTGCTAAACTAAAAGACTCAACCTTAAGTTGCTAGTTATAAAACTAAAAATTCTAACTTTAAAGTTGATAGTTATATTTTTAGACTTATGTTTAAGTTGCTAAACCAAAAGATTTAACATGTAGAGTTATTAGTTATATTTGATTATTATTATTATTTTCAAAAGAAATAAAATAAAGATATAATAAAAAAAATTACAACTCCCAACACTTTTAGAATTATACTAAAGTTGCTAAAATAAAATTGATAAGTTAACTAAAGGTCATAGTTATACTACCATGAGATAAATAATTGATAACAAAATAAAAATTAAAACTCTCAACACTTTTAGAAATATGCTAAAGTTGTTAAAATAAAATTGATAAGCTAACTAAAGTACTAGTTATACCATTAGGGTGCGTTTGGTTCTCCTCCTTGAATGGGTTGGATTAATTCCCATAGTATTATTTTGGCTTATCCAATGTAACCAATCAAATCTATTAAGTTGTTTGGTCTTCTGATTGTGCCATGGGATATCAAGCCCATAAAATAGTAAGAAGTTTGGTTGGGTTTAATAGTAACACTCCATAAATGGGTCTCTTACCTATTTGGCCTCCACTAATAAGTTAAATTACCAATTTACCCTCAAATCAAAATTGGGAACTAGAGTTATTGACTCATTCACGCAGACTGTTCCGTGTTCACAACACACCATTGTTTTCTTTTCTCAATCCAACTCAACTGAAAAATAGCATTCTAACTATTTTACAATCCATTTATTTCCTACATAAAAATATAGTTACGATGCTGGGGAAATTCAGAGAATACATTAAACCAACGTAGCAAATGCAGAACATCATTTATTAAATTTTGGAGTAACAAAATGCAATGGCTTTAGATTATTCCCAGGAGAAACTATAATGCATTATTTCACCAAATTAACAGAATGATATGCTATTGAATGGGTTAATTGGTTATTTAACAAAGTAATTGAAGGATATAAATTCTCATCTATTTGCAACAACAACCATTGGAATTCAAATCATCAAGAAAGTCGCATTCCAAGGTAAATCACTTACAAATGACATAATCCAAGAGACGTAATTAAATTAAAAATAAAAACTTTGCAAATTTCATTCACAGAGGGTCAAACATTGAGTTCACCCTTTTTTTTAAAAAAAAATTAGTATGTAAATTATTTCCAGAAATTTAATTTTATTTATTTAATGTTTATATGATTTTTTCAAAAAAAATTATTTGGCTCACCCAATGTCGTGTATGGGCCCACCTTGTTTGTTTTTTCCTCGCTACACTATTGATTGAGTTCACCTAAGGCACTGAAAATCTATAACTCATGACATCCACTTAAAATTGTTTGTTATAATATCTCAAAGTATTACTATAAGCTAAACAGAATGCACGACGGTATCTACATTAAACCGAGAGAGTTAGAGAATCTCTGATTTTGGAGAAAATTAAGAGGATTAGTTTTAAGAAGATGCAGAACTTGTGTATGTTTCAAAAAGAAAAGAAATGCCCAAGAAGGGGAAGTACTGAAATAGTTGTTGTGCCCAATCCATGTTTGGAAGCCCAACAATGGAGTCCTAATATTTCGAGAAGCACCACAGTGTCCCGTTGTTTGACTGAAGCTAGGGTTCCATTGCAAAGGGATTTTTTCGATTCAGACCCGCAACTTCGTTTCTGTTGAACTTTCTTTAGTAGACAAGTGTGGGTAATGTTTATGTGGGACATTTAGGTAAAATGACAATGCCCGGATATGAGCTGGAAATTGGATCCCACCTGGGTGGTGGGATGTGTTATCAAGACTGAGGCTTGATAAGAAACTGGGTCATTGCCTTATACTGAGCCTTGCATGCTTCAACCAAACAATTTAATGCTAAGGAATTATTATGAAACTGGGTGATATCACACCCATACATGCCTACCAAACGCACCCTTAAAATAAATAAAGACATGATAAATGCCTATAGACTCCGGTTTATAACTATTGTTAAAATTGTTGTCCTTAAGGAAAAAAAATGACGTTAATTACAACGGTTAACCAACCGTTGACGAAAAGGATTAATAAATGTTGTCTTTTGAAAAAGATTAGGCGCTAATCGACAATGGATTACAAAAATATTGTCGAAGACCTGAGAAACGTATTGTCAAAAAATGAAAAGACCGCTAATAGACAACGCTTCAAGAAAGTATTGTCTTAGACTCAAGTGGACTGTTGTCGTTAACATAAATACGCTCATTGACAACGGTTTAACGGAAATCCGTTGTGAATACTTATAAGGACAACGATTTACGTAAAATCCGTTATCTTCTACCCATAAACCACAATATCCGAGATTTTCTTTTGGTGAGGTGACTGCTTGTACCGCTAAGAGACAATCTGAGGATACAAAAGCACCTTCAATCTGTTTATAACTTATCCCTCATTTGCTTGGGTAGTAATGTAGTATATGTTTCTATTTTTCATTTGGGTAATTTGGTCATTTCACAAATTTTATCCAACTTTTATCATCAATGCCAAACAAAATATCGTACATGTTATGCTACTAAAATAATCACACATTACACTCATATCTCCCAAACAAGTTATTAAACTCAATTATATAATCAATTTCTAACTGATCCTATCAATCCAAGCAATCGTAAACGAGTGCTAAAGGTATAGGTTGTGCTTGGATATGAAAAATTCCCACTTTTCACTACAACATAAATGACATTAGGTAACACGAATTTTGTAGCACTTTTTACATAAGGTACATATGTAACACGTGTTTGTAACACTTTTTATATTACAATATTTATGTAACACTTTTGTAGCACTTTATCAATATGTAACGCTTGTATGTAATACTTTTAAATAAGTAACACTTTCTAAGTATCACTTTTTTTTGTTATTTCTTTTGAAACGCAAATAGGTATCACTTTATTCAAGAAGCACTCTTGGCAACACTTTATTTTATTAATTGTAACATTTTTTAGGCTATATTTTAGTAACACAAAATGATATAACTATCATTAAATCATGTCAACGATTTATTTAATTAATTTATTTCACAAAATAGGTGAAGACAAAACAAATCACTAAACCTAAAAATTGTAGACATCTTGTACTCTGTTTTTGACTGAATTTTTATTTTCTTTTTATAAAGTATTTTAGTTTTGCTTTTATTTTTTTATTTTTTATGGAGGTAATTAATTACGTCGTAATACCGATGGAAAATGCGCAGGTATATATTTTATTATTATCATTATTTATTTATTTATTAGTTTTTACTAACGAGACCAATATCATCGTTAACTTTTTTGTATTGTTTTTTAATTTTTAAGAAAAATTTTACCAATGAAAATTGATGTTGTCGGTAATTAATTAGGAATTTTTTTCATCGGTAAATTAATTTTTCATCGTTTATTATTATTTAATTTTTTTACTGTTAGAATTTTTTAATCTGTCAGTAAATTAATTTTATATTTTTATATATTTACCGATTGAAAATTGATGTTGTCGGTAATTACTTAGGAATTTGTTCTGTGGGATAAATAATTTTTCATTATTTATTATTATTTAATTTTTTTACAGTTAGAATTTTTTAATCTATCGTAAACTTATTTTATATATTTTTGATTATTTTAATTTTTTGTGCCCTTTAATATATAACATAATATGATTTTCAAACTATAAGATATATAATATAAAATTTGATAGATACGGTGTATAATATAATTAATGCATATATTATTAATTATATTATAAAATATAATCTTTAATACATAAAATATATTATATATACATATAAAAAACATTTTTTATATATATATATATATATATATAGAGAGAGAGAGAGAGAGAGAGAGAGAGAGAGAGAGATTGGTTCAAATGAGACCAATCCCTTTAGGTTAGTCCATAAGAACACTTATGGACTCTTGATTTAAAATTTTGGATGATGTAGATCATTTTAGTTAATTTAGGCATATAAGGGTATAATTGTACTTTTATATTTAATTAGTTATGTTAATTGGAAAGTTATTAGCTATTTTTAAGGAAACATAATCCTACCTTTCCAGTTACCCGATTTTTAGGGAGGAAAAATCATCAACTTCAAGTATTTTTTCAAAATTGATACTTATTTCCGCCATATTTGTGAACAGTCGTTTTATTGTATACTTAGTTCAGTGGACTTGTATACTTAGTCATGTTTTATTGTATATTTAGTTCAGTGGATTTGTATACTTGGTTCAGTGGAATCGTATTCTTAGTTATATAAGTAGTTTGGTAAGTAATTTAGTAAATTTGTATACATAATTCTGTGGATTTGTATACTTAGTTAAATGGAATTGTATACTTAGTTATATAAGTAATTCAGTGAAATTGTATACTTAGTTAAATATTTCTGTATACTTAGTATTATTTTAATGTATAGTTAGTTCAATGTAATTGTATACTTAGTTAAATGTTTCTGTATACTTAGTAAAGTCTTAATGTACAGGTAGTTTAATGTAATTGTATACTTAGTTAATTGTTTATGTATATTTAGTAATGTTTTAATGTATAGTTAGTTTAGTGTAATTGTATACTTTTCATTAATTGTTGCACGATTTTGTTGCCATATTTTAATAAATTACAGGTTCGAATGGGAAGAGAGAGAAAGGAAAGGTGAATCGCTAGATTATAGGGACATGATCAATACAAAATCACGTCCCTAATTTTTAGGAAGCGGTTACTATAGTTAATTTTCTGGATTCCTATTTTATCCCTTTTATTGTATACTTACTTATGAAATGTTGTATATATTGTAATATATATTGGCCATTGATTTACTATTTGGATGGTGTAGATTTAGTCTTATGGACTAACCTAGGAGGGTGGTCTCACAGGATCCCCTCCCTATATATATATATATATATATATATAAATATATATACACATGTGTGTGTGTATGTGTATGTGTATGTGTTTATATAAAATAAAGCAAAAGTTGTAATAAGAATGGCAAATTGTCACTTCCACATATAACAGGTCTTGGGTTCGAATCTACTTAGTGGCAAAAAACAGTATTTCTACGAAATGCTACAAAAAAAGTGTTACATAAGATTCTATGTAACATTATAGAAGTATTTTTTTTAAAATGTCACAAATATAAAAAGTGTTACATAAGATTCATATGTAACACTTTAGAAATATTGTTTCAAAGTGTTACCAATAGAGAACTCAATGTAACACTTAGAAAATGTGTCACTAAAAGCTAATAAAAGTGATACCTTAGATTATAGGTAACACGGGCAAGTGCATCACAATAAAAGTGCTACATATTGTCTATCGTAACATTTATGGCTATTAGGTAACATTTCTTGGGTGTTACCTAATATCATTTATGTTGTAGTGTTTCGTTCTGCTAAAGAAATTTTTTTTACTCAGAAATATGATAGTCTACCAAAATTTTCAAAAAATACACTATTTACTCACTCTCATTTTTTTCACTTTTTTACACCAATAACATCTACCCACTTTCTAAAAAAACCAAATCATTATTACACATTTTTCCGTTAATTTAACTATTCACTCACACATATTTTTAATTGTCAATCATATTCAATCATTATTTTACTATTTTTATGTTACATCGTCTTTCACCATTAGATTTTCATTTCATATCCATTCACATTTCCGAAAAAAATTCTTATTCTCCCTAATAATTCCAAACTATTCTCTAACAAAAAGAAAATTTCCAAAATAAAAGTGTATCCAATCGCAACCATAACATCTCAAAAAACCTTGATTCAATTGAGAGGACTTCTAGTTTTCACCATTCGTTGCCCCTAATTGTATTGGATAGATCACATGCAATGCACCCAATTCTTCTAATTGAGATTTGATTCTTTTTATGTAGAAATGGTTTCTGATCGTCTTAGTCCTGCCTAATTCCTACCGTGATGATGAGTTATTAAGCTATTTTCTTGCCCTGCCAATCCTATATGAGTTATTAAGCTATTTTCTTGCCCTGCCAATCCTATATATCTTTGTGATTAGGTCCAAATTGGCGGCCCAATAAGCTTGGGTCGTTAAATGTCTCCATATGTGACTATATGATTCTGGCAAAAACTTATAAACGACAGTCTAACAGGCATGGTCGCTCCTGTGTTTTTAAGGTTCAATGGAGAAAAGACAATGAGCCCTTTGTATTCATTTATATAATGATTAAAAATATCTAATTAATCAATTTTCGAAAAAAAAATTCATTGATCACAACATAAAATAATACAACGTTATAGGGAGTGCTTGCTTGGAAGATTTTTTTACTCCCTTTCATTTTCCGGATGAATTATTTACTGGCGCTGCAATTACGTGTGAAAATGTTTAAAATTCTCACTATTTATTCTTAGTACCTTTTCCATCATCAATCACATTCATTTATAATTTTAATAAGCAAATATCACATCAATCATTACCATTATACAATCATATCACAAATACACTATTTACTCTCTCTTATTTTTCAAATCACCAATTACATCAAAACATTATTACAGTAAAATAATTATCACATCAACTATCATCATTACATTTTCATCTTATATCCAATCATACTCTCAAAAATTAATTTTCATTTCTCAAAATAAGTTTTTCACAATATTCTCCCCAAAAGTAGAAAAGAACATAACGAAGGTCAAACAATCACTCTCTTATATTTTATTTTAACATACTAAATATTTGCATAATACAGTTATACATAATTTAAATACATTATGACTCATTATTAAACACTAACCTTTTTCCCTACACACAAAAGAATATAGAATTCCAACGGATAAAAAAAAATTAAGCAACTTGTAATTGAGTACTTTTGAAACTTTGAAACCTAAACCTTTTATTTTGGCAACTAGCAATCTCAACTATGCGCATTTTGCCGTTAGCAACCTTCGACAGATCAAAGGGGAAATATTCTTGGAATATTTCTGTTAAGTGACTCTTACAGTCATTTAGGAGAGCGCAAACCACTAAGCTACCCAACTATTTCACTACAATTTGTAGTCTTTATTGTAGATATCAACATATTCTAAACAATTAAATTTTAAATAAAAAAATCTCGGGGGCAGGGGCCCTCGCTGGAGACGGGCCCTTGCGGTGGCGCTGCCAGCTCGACCGCCCCTGGAATGCTCTGCTTACGGGTCATCTCCCGTCAGACGGGTTCACATGACCCGACCCGCTGCCCTAGTTATTTTCTTTTTGTTTGAACTTTAGGGTTTTAAAGCCACTTCTTTTTCCTGCATTTTTCCAATTTTCTTTTTTTCCTTTGGCTCTCTGTCTCTCTCTTATTTTATTTCCACCAATCAACAGTTCCGCAGTGAACCGCCATTGAGTCCATCACTCTCGTTCTTCTCTCGCTAGCTCCTTCTGTCTCTATCCGTTTTTCCTTTGTCTCTCTCACTCTCGTTTTCGCTCATCCCCATTGCTTACAATCATTGAAGGTGCAGGTAATTAGTTTGCTAAATTCTAGATTTTTTCCCTTTGTGTAAATATTATTGGGAATTTTTATGTATGTGAAGTGTTGTTACATTTCATTGTCTATTCAATTGGAATATGTGTAGATTTTATTTAGCACTAACATGATTTTATTGTTGGTGGGATTTTGTTCAACTTTGATGGTAACTTGTATGTTGAAGTGCTTATTGGACTTGAATATAATGTTGGACAACAAGGAACGTGATTACATGATTCTCTAGATTTGGAATTTTCATAAGCAAGAAAAGGTTACATTGTTATTTTTTTAAGCTTATGTTTGTTAGATTTTTGTTAACTTGTATGTGATTATATTTGTTGAAGTGCTTTCTGGATTTGAGATTCGATAACAATGAATGTTATTACATCCACTACACAAGCTTGTTTTTTATCAACGAAAATATTCGCCGCTAAAGTTTAATACCTTTGCAGCGAATTTCGCCGCTAAATTTTAATACTTTTTTTTTCTATTTTTGTTTATTTACATTAAACCACTATTAAACCTGTTTTCACAATATAATCATAATCAACTAATTGCAACAACAACCACAACACAATCTAACAACATCATTAAGTATATAAAAACAAGGATAAGCACTACAGATGATAAAACACTCATTCTGTTAGTCACTAGTCACTTTGAAAGATGAAAAATGTGCCAGTTTGGTTACCTTTCATTACAAGTGTTGCAACAAAAACATCTAAGAAAGATCAGATAACCCCTGTTTCACTCCCAAAGCTACTTTGACGATTAGAGATGCATAAAATATTATCTACGACTCAGAGTTCGACGGTGGAGGTGGCGGAGCTGTGGAGGATGGGTGTTGCTGGAAGAACTATTTCATTACTCCTGGAGCTACACTCTCAAATGCTTGTAACATTGTTTCTAGTTTTGATTCGAGTGTTTGCAATTTGGTCTGAGTTCTAACCAACTCCTCCTTTAATTGTGCATTCGCTTGTCCTGGATGATGCACTGCAAAAGTGGAAGGAAATTTGGGCCCATTCCCAAGCCCACGTATATATCCACCGGGCGACGTCCAAGAATTTGATCACATACCCTATCGGCAATCTCAAGTATCATCCAAAAGGTGATTTGTCATTCCCGCGATATCGGTTTGGCGCTCGAGTCACGAATCTCATCCCTCAGTTGAACCATGTCATGCTAAAATCAATAGATATGTTAATAACTAAGTATGTTAACAAAATAATTTTAACCTTCATTATGGAATGAGCATTTCAGGAGTAATTACTATTTATCATTCTTGTAATAGTGACTTAAAATTAAGCGAAATTCCTTTATCTGATGTCAAATTAAGCAAATAATCATTACATTGAGATAGAGAAAAAGAAAACCAACTATGTCTAATTAGTTTTCAAACACATCAAAACAATCACAAAACCAAATAATTACTTGAAAATCAATCATCAACAACAAGAGTAAACTCCCCTGATTCAATATAACTTTTAGGGATAATTACAAAAGCTACCCCTTAATTGAGTTATGTATTTACCTAACAAATACCCTCTTTTTTGTAAAAAAAAACAAATGTTAATGAGGTACTCGTAATTTTAAAAGATAACTGGACTTTTTGTAATTAGACTAAAACATAGGGGTAGTCTTTGTAATTCACCCTAACTTTCAACAACTTATTCCCATTTACTCATAAGCTAAGCCACCTAAATCAAAAACTGGATTTTTGGATTGGAAGAGTTAGCATCATATTTTTATTAAACAAGTAGATCAATTTAATACTTACATAAACACTTCAGCCTTCTCTCCTATCCACCCTTTTTCATTGTTGTAGTGTGTTTGTTGGAAAAGAGTAATTCGATCTTTTTTGTTACATGGATCGTCACTCTGCAAAACAAAAAAAAAAAAAACTCATTAAATAAAGGTTGAATCAAATAATAATTTAAATGAAACTATATATTTTATACTTACACGACCGTAACAATGTTGCAGAAATGACCTTGAACCTGCAAGATGATTGTATGGCATCGCAGCGCGGGTTTTAGAATTTTTCGTTGATCGTGCCTGGAAAAATTAAATTCAGAACTATAACAATTCAAGAAAAAGAAAAAACTACTTCTGCTTCCTTTGCTTTTAAATAACACATCTGAAATGGGAACCATTAATACAATTCAGAACTATTTGTCCATTTTCAAGTTTAATCCAAGTCTAATTCAGAACTGACAACTAATTAGAAACGTGATAACAATAACTGGAAATTTTCGAATGCAGGCACAAAGGAAATATGTTCTCATGATTGAAAGAAAATTTGAATGTAAGACCAGATTCTGAAAAAGAAAAATGTCTACTGAATCTGTCATTCTGTCTACTGATATATATGCCTTGTATCCTTTTACCAATAATTTTTTAGAATAGCTTGTAAATACTATTAGTCACAGAACAAAGACCACCAATTTGCTTGATTTTTCCGCCAGTGTGTTGTACTGATATGTTGTCTCATGAGCTATTGTTTGGGTACAAAAAGAATTTATCACACAAATAACTTACAATACTGAAGAAGAAATGAATTCCTACTGAAGTTCATGCTTATTTACAGAATTTTCTAGTGGTTGCATAACTTTTTGAAGGAAAAAATATATTTCCCCCTCTTGTTGATGTTCTGATGTGCAGGTATGCATTTAAATGTCAATTATAATTACACAAGTAACTTTTTTGATATAGTGTTCTGCATCTCTAGATATGCCTTATCATAGTGGAAGGAGTGACAACTCCTAGGTGTTGCAAAACCACATTTCTCTAAAGTAATAATGCTGGAATAGGAGATAACCTCTAGGGGATAGGAGATATTCAGAACTCTATTGACTTGTAAAAAGGAGATAAAAAGGAATGCAGCTGCACCAATATCAAAAACTCACATTCAAAGTCAACTTTATACTATGGATATGAACTGAAAAGGGGCATAAATTATTTTAGTGATAGTGCAAGCTGCAAAACACTAAACATTGGCTAAAGTCAATATAAAGACTAATAAGTAACATCTAAAGCACAAAAATTCTGATTAACTGCACTTAAAATAAATTGAAATATCTCAGTAAGTACCTACATGCTACTTTCTGTGTTATTTGGCACCACGGATGACCCAGGAAGCATACATTCGGATAAAAAAGAAAAAAACAGAACAGAGAAGAAAACTAAAACACAAAAACAGTTTCTTGGAGAAAACTTGAATACGCCAGCAATCTGGTATTGCCAGGACAAAATACTAAGTCCTATGCTTTTTATTTATTTTTCCTTGGAGAAACAACAAATCAATCTCTGCTAATAAACTAAGATAAAAATGATGGGGTTTTAAAATAATTAAGGTTGACAGGCTGTATTGTCCATGAGCTGTTCTCTATACACCAGTGCCTAGCCATGACAACCCTGAATACAACTTAAGGGGTGGAAATTGCAGACAACCAGACAAGTAAGATAAGAGAAGCTCTGCGCACAAGGCAAACCTGATGTGATTACAGAAGCAATGGAGGTTTAAAACAGCTCAAGAATGGGTCACCTCACTTTCAGCCAAAGCGTCATTTTCCTATTCACCTTTGTCCTTGGGTCCGTCTAAACGAATTCAACGTACAAATCCTTTTGGTGTCTGGTGTTGGCCTGATAACTAAATATTCCAGGCAGATCTTTTTGCAGGAACAAAAGAATATGGTGTTGAAAAAAGTTGCTGGATAAATTGAAAAGAAATTAGTTAAAGGTGGATTGAATAAAAGAAAAATGGAATTTGGTGTTTCTTTTTGCAGACAGTATAAATCCATTTCTTCTTCTGGTGTCTGATTTCTTATTAACTAACATGACAATCTCTAGTACATCATATATGAACATTTGGTCTTTAAGAGCTATTATTTGGAACGAGTTGATTCAATAAACGTATACAAAAACTACCCTGTAAATAACAAATCTGCATGCATATCAGCAGAATTGAGTAAAAACATGCTCTTGCTCAAACCACAAAACATTTTTGTGATTATACAGAAGCAGGGTGGTGTAATACATATATGTAAACAAACTCTTTGGGCGTTAACATTGAGCATTCACTTAACAAGACTCAACACAAACTAAAGCAAGACAAGTATAGTTATGATCAAATTCACTGTCACTATCTAAAAAATTACCAGCATATAGAGTTTAGCAGTTAAAAAAAAATCCTTCATAAGCAAATATTGGGAAGTTAATGTTTACATGCTAAATGAGGCTATTGTTCTACATGTCAGTGTCATTAATAACAATTTCTTTATACTTGTGAAACACAAAAAAAAAAAACTATGTACAGTATCAAGTTGAAGTATGTTTTTGAATTCATTGATGTCATTTTTCTCATATTATAACACAAGAAAATTGGGAAGAAAGTATAAAATGAGAGGGCCTTCTGATGAACTATATATCTGAATGACTAGACTTCCACTTGCAGAGTGTGGTACCAAATAAAAGATTTAGTAGGACTTGAGTTCAAACAATTACCAGTCCTCAATAATGGAAACATATTAACAACTTTTACCTGGAAAAATACATTGAAGACCTGAATCCAACATTTGGAAACATCCAAGTAGCAGAATAGCATTTAACACTGGATTTGTGCATCGATAGATAAATCCAAACACTTGAGTTCAAACAATTACCAGTCCAGATGTCTGGAGTCCAGCTGTGTGCGTAGCATCAAAAGCAAAACTGATCTATGAAAAAGGTAAAAATAATCCTATTTCCGTATTGCTCTCAAAAAAATACCCAAAATTATTCAAAAAAAAACGGTAATTGTTTTTTTGGTACCAAGCTACATGAAATCTAAAGCAATCAATGATAGATGAGGAAACATGAAATCTCAAAGAGGTAGCAGAGATAATTACTTTCCCTGAACCAAGAACAAACTCAAAAGGAATCGGTTCCCCATTGATGACACCCGAGCCGAGCTGGAAGAAATTGATCCACGTCATCAGTCTGACACATATCCGAGTAGGCGGCCTGCGGGTGACGTCAACGATGATGTACGACGACACATCACGAATTAGGCCCGCCCGCTACCGAGCCCAACCGCTACCGAGCCCAACCACAACACGGCCGCCGAGCCCCGAGCCCCGAGCCCCGAGCCCAAATTTCAATATGAAACGCATGCGCGACAGATTCATAGAAGTAATCACTTGCCCATGCTTGACACTTTATTGGTATCAGAAACTGCCACATGTCAGAGAATTATGAAGAGAAGTCGACAAGTGGCAAGTTTTGACTGACATGCACAAATATAGAGGGACATGTGTCTTTCTTTAATTATTTTACTAATTAATGAATAGTTAGTGCAAAGATGACTATTGTAAACCCACTTACTCAAAGGGGTATAAAAAGTCGGAAAAAGAGAAAAAAAGGAGAAGAGGCAATTTGTAACACAAACTATAAGAAAGACCGACCCCAATAATCCGGCTCGGCATAATACAAAAAAGGCATTATTAGCCAGAAATAAACATACGTTACGCACGTTTATATTTCCACGTGTTAAACCTTTTACATTTTTCTGCTTGTTGACCAAAACGCACGTCAACAAATTGGCGCTAGAAGGAGGGCCCGTATTGGTCCAGTCAGAATTCCAAGCACAGGCAAGTTAAGTAAAAACCAGGTAAAATTTAACGTTTGGTTTTTTCATAACGGACAAAATGAGTCACCAATCGAGAAATGCTCGTTTGATCAAGAGCAACATCGAACAACCAAAGCGCCGGACTACTAATGGCCAAAATATACCCCAAACGGAGGCAGGGAGCACTACTCTGTTTCCCTTCGCTCAGCTAATTGCCAACCCAACTTTTGTACAACAAATGAACCAACTCATATCACAAACTCTAGCTACCACGAACTCTCAAGCACCCCCTCCGGTCCTTGCAAATACTAACCCACTCAACCCACAACTAAATGTTAACATTAATCCTCAAATTCCGGGCTCCTCATCACGAAGCCCAAGAAGCGATTCGAGGTAATGAACAACATGTCCGTCGTGTGAAGCGCGGCGAGAAGATGAAGAGGAGCAAAGTCGTATAGCAGAATCATTACTGGAACCAACGCGACATCGTCGTGCCCACTCAGTGTTCGCCGGACGACTGGGAGTTGATCCTTTTCTCCCAGCTCGATCGATAAGTTCCTGGCTAAGGTTTCGGATGAGCGGGAGCATACAGGTCAATCAGGTCCAAGGCCCTAGCTCATGGCAGAACGGATGCGAGAAATACACCGCTGCGTCGTCGTCTCAAACGAATTGGAAGGCGGTCCGGATGGCGGCAGATTTCAAGACCGCCCCAAGTAATGAACCACTCTTTGTTCGCCGCCATTTTCCCTGGAATTCGGGCGACCCCATTACCGCCAAAGTTGAAAATCCCCCAGGTCGGTCTCTACAGTGGGGAAATCGACCCGACCACTCACGTTCACAAGTACTTAGCATGGATGGAGCTATACAGTCCAAGTGATGCCATCCTCTGCAGGGCCTTCCCACTGACTTTGGGCGACCGAGCCCACCGTTGGTTTAGGACCCTACCACACGGGGATCCATTCGAGGCATGGGGGATCGGCCTCCGCTTACGACGCATTTCTTAACGTCCAAAGTCCGAGCCGCACCTAAGGACTCCCTCGTGAACATCAAACAAGGGAAGGACGAGCCCCGAAAAGCTATATTTCTCGGTTCAACAAACAAGTTCGAGAGATGGAACTGGTGTCGGATGACGCCATTTTAATCGCAGCCATGGCTGGACTGGCCCCCGAAACATGGTTTAATTATTCCATCCACGAATCAGGAGCGACCTCGTATCGGGAATTTCGTCCGTCCGCGTAACGCCATATTTGCGCGGAAGAAGCCATGGCAAGTAACCGCCCGAACACCGGCCGGGCGTGAGAAAGGATGGAAGGAAAGAACCAAATAGGGCCGGGTCGGGATTCCGGACGTTCTCGAAAAACCCGACCACCGGATTTAGAGCTCGCCAAGAGGCGAGAGCCGAAGTCGCCGCGCTGAGGAGTACTTTGACCCACACTCCATCAGCCATATGGAATGAAGTACAGGGTCTGAATTTATTGCCCCCGGCTCGACCTTTGAAAATCGAGCGGCAAAATTAGACTCACGTCGATTGTGCCTATCATAAATCAATAGGTCACGATCTCGATGAGTGCCGAGACTTGATTAGGGAAATAATGCGTATTGTTCACCGGGGCGGTCTCAAAAGGTATGTTCATGAACTACCACCCCCACCGACATCGGCTCAAGGTCACAATCCGGAGCGCGTAACCAATCCGGCTCTCATGCCGCCACCTCCTGCCGAAAACCGGGGAGGGAGATCCTCATGATGTCGAATGTCAATCGAATCAATACTAACACACGGTGAGGATAGCCGCTCCAATAGAAAAAGGAAAGGCGATATTAGACAGCAACCAACGCCGCCGAAAGACAAGTTCGGGTGGCGGAAATCAAGGAAGGTCAACCCACCGGCCACTTTGTGTTCTCGGATGCGGATGCCGACCAGGTGGTCCATCCTCATTCGACCCTCGGTCATTATCGCACCGATTTTGGGTATTCCGGTCCACGAGAATTTTGATCGACACCAGGAAGCTATTCGTCGATCATTTATGTCCGAGCATTTCGAAGATTGAGCGTGGACGATAGTTATATCCGTCCATGCAACGATAGTATTCTGGGGTTTGGAGGAGGAAGAATAGTCCCGCTCGGAGAAGTTGATTTGCCCATCCAAATGGGACAAGGTTTGCATAAGCGGACCGTCATTCAAAATAATCAATGCCGATTCGGAGTATAATGCTATTATTGGGAGGCCATTGCTTTATCATATAAAAGCAGCTGTTTCAATATATCACTTTTGTATAAAATTCCCAACGTCTGATGGCGAAGCTATACATAAAGGGAATCAAAGGGAGTCACGAGAATGCTCTCTTAAACTCCGACCGATAGAGATTAACATGGCGGAACAAGGACAAACTAGTGGAACCACACAGGACGATCCCCTGCTTAAGAAGGAGTCCGAGCGAAAAATGGTCATTCAGGAGGATAATCCAGGTCATCGGCCCGGGAAGGAGCCAATGACGGAAGAAGGCGAGCAGGCAATCGAGAACGAGTCGACCGCTGAAGACGAATTGCCCCTGCAAATCAAGGAGGGGCAAAGCAAGAAAAGAAAACAGGCGGAACCAGTAGAATAGGTTGATACAGTCAATGTTGGAAGGCCGAGCGAGGGCCGTCAACTACGTATTGGTCATGATCTCCCAGAACCATATCGAACC
This sequence comes from Rehmannia glutinosa, assembly GCA_016081115.2. Taxonomy (NCBI): domain Eukaryota; kingdom Viridiplantae; phylum Streptophyta; class Magnoliopsida; order Lamiales; family Orobanchaceae; genus Rehmannia; species Rehmannia glutinosa. The sequence goes on along the minus strand of CM071928.1, from coordinate 36,457,214 downwards.
GAGATGATTGAGTTTTTGGAAAATAATCTTGATGTCTTCGCGTGGACTCATGCAGACATGCCCGGAATCGACCCTAAGTATGCGTGCCACCGCCTCAATATTGATCTAACATTTCGCCCAGTCGTCCAGAAAAGGCGTAAGCTCGGCCCTGACAGACAAGCAACACTCGAGGCTGAGGTAAACAAGTTGATAGACAATCGATTCATCCGGGAAGCCCTCTATCCTCGATGGGTTGCCAATCCTGTTTTGGTAAAGAAGAGCAATGGCCAGTGGCGCCTGTGCGTGGATTTTACCGATCTTAACAAAGCATGCCCTAAGGACAGTTATCCATTGCCAAATATTGATTATATGGTGGACGCCACAGCAGGACACGAAATAATGAGCTTCATGGATGCATACTCGGGTTACAACCAAATACGGATGCACCCGGAAGATGAAGAAAATACCTCGTTCTTCTCTGCTCGGGGAATCTACTGTTACAAGATGATGCCCTTCGGATTGAAAAATGCTGGTGCGACCTATCAAAGGTTAGTAAATAAGATGTTTGAGAATATGATAGGTCACACTATGGAAGTATATGTAGATGATATGTTGGTAAAATCACTGTATATATCTGATCATTTGAACGATCTTAATAAAATGTTCGCCGTTTTGAGAGAGTACAAGATGATGTTAAACCCGAGAAAATGTACGTTTGGGGTCGGCTCAGGCAAATTTCTGGGGTATATGGTCAGTCAAAGGGGGATCGAAGCTAACCCAGACAAAATAAAAGCCATCACCGATCTAGAATCTCCAAACTCTGTAAAAAAGGTACAAAGCCTAACAGGCCGACTGGCCGCCCTTAACCGATTTGTTTCTCGGTCCACAGACAAGTGCAAGCCTTTCTTTGAAATTATAAAGAAAAGAAAAGATTTCGAGTGGACCGAGCAGGCGCAGATTGCCTTTGAATCCCTCAAACATCACCTTTCTTCAATCCCTATATTACAAAAACCAACCCAAGGGGAGGACTTGTATTTGTACTTGGCGGTATCCGAGTACGCCATCAGCTTTCGGTATTAATCGGGCTAGATGGCTCTATTCAACACCCGATTTATTACACAGTCAAGCGTTACATGACGCCGAGCTCTCAGTATCCACCAATGGAAAAGTTGGCTTATTCATTAATCACGCGCGCGAAACTCCGCCCATATTTCCTAGAACACAAGATTATAGTATTGACGAATTACCCATCAAACAAGTATTACACCGACCGATACTTCCGGTGGGATGATTAAGTGGGCCGTCGAACTCGGTCGATTTGACATTATATACGAACCACACCGCAATAAAAGGACAGGCTTTAGCCGATTTTGTGGCGAATTCACACCTTCCATACGATTGGAAGTTGTGGAAGACCAAGAATGGAAATTATTCGTTGTGGCTCTTCCACCGCAGGAGCGGCGGGGCGGAATCGTGATAATCGATCCAAATGAAAAATGCTCTTTGCTTCGGCCGCACGATTTCAGTTCCCGCAACGAACAACGGCCGAATATGAGGCGCTCCTGGCAGGCTTGGATATGGCAGCCTCTATGGGCCTAAAACAACTATTGGTGCACAGCGATTCTCAGTTGGTCGTTCATCAAATCAACGGCGAGTACGAAGCAAAAGAGCAAAAAATTGCACAATATTTGGATTTGGTCAAGAAGAGATTATCACACTTTAAGACAAAAGTCTTACATGTGCCCCGAGCCGAGAACATGCAAGCAGATGCCTTAGCTCGGCTCGGCTCCAGTCCAGGGACGGATGCCATCACGGATGTCACTGTCACACAACTGTCTGCCCCGTCACTTGGTGCAAAGAAAATATATACAACCGAAACCGCCGAACAGACTTGGATGACCCCAATCATTCAGTATTTAGAGAAAGGAGTTCAACCTGAAAACAAAGCTGAGGCCAGAACACTACGAACTCAAGCGGCTCGGTTTACACTAGTAGATGGCGTCCTATACAAACGAGGATACTCCGTTCCACTCCTACGCTGTCTTTCCGAGACGGATGCGGATTATGCACTTCGAGAGGTTCATGAGGGAATATGCGGCAACCACGCTGGGGGCCAAACGTTGGCCTATAAATTAATACGGCAAGGGTACTACTGGCCATCCCTAAGAAAAGATGCGACCGACCTCGTCAAAAGATGCGAGAGATGCCAAAGGTTCGCGCCGCAGGTTAGATATCATCCTGAGCAACTTACCTCCGTATTTAGCCCATGGCCGTTTGCCAAATGGGGAATGGACCTCATCGGACCACTCCCCCACTGGCAAAGGGGCGTCAAGTATGCCATTGTGGCGGTGGATTATTTCACAAAATGGGCGAGGCGGAGCTCCGCAAAAATAGATGAAGAAAAGATTGTGAGATTTGTATGGAAATCTATTATCTCTGTAGATTCGGGATACCACATTCGATTGTTAGACAATGGGAAACGATTCGACAACCGAAGGTTTCGAAGTTTTGTGAAGGTTTCCACATAAAAACTATTTCTCAACTCCATACCACCCCAAATGAATCGAACGGACAAGTTGAGGCCGTTAATAAAATACTCAAGTACACCTTGAAGGCGAGATTGGAAGAGTCTAAAAGGCAATTGGCGGGAGGAACTACCCGGTGTATTATGGTCATACGTAAGCGACACACCGAGCGGCCACCTTTGGAGAAACACCTTTTTCTTTAGCCTATGGAGCGAGGCGATGATTCTGTTGAGATCGGAGCCCCTACCTTGTAATCGCAAATTTTGAAGAAAATCGTAATGAGGCCGCACTCGAACCGAACTAGACTGCTCGAAGAAAAAAGGTGCAAAGATCTTGAGATGAAAAATGCAGTGTATAAACAAAGGAGTGAAAGGTACTACAATTGAAAGTAAAGGAAAGAAGATTTGGTCGGCGATCTTGTGTTAAAAAAAGATAACGGGTGTTCAACCCTGACCCATTGAAGCCGACACAGGAGGGCCCATTTCGTGTCACCCACGTCTTATCGGTGGGGCGTACGGTTAGAATATTTGAGTGGAGAAAAATTTATGCACCCATGGAATGTAGCATACGAAACAATATTATCAATGAAGATCTCGGTTTATGATCCAGATAGGATTCCAAGTAATTATCTTTTCATCTGATATTTCGTGAGCTCTCTAAAGGGAAACGAAGTTTTTACTCAGCTCGGCTATGTGCCGAGGACGGTAAAATCGCCTCGGCTTAAGCTGAAGGCCGAAAAGTCATCTCAGGTACATCCTTCGCACGATGAAAAAAGGGACAACACGCCCACAAGGCGGATTTATCCTTACAAGTCAAAGACTTGGTTAAGCACCGAGCACAAAAAAATAAAGACTCGGTTACGCACCGAGCACCAAAATATCAAGACTCAGCTACGCACCGAGCACAAAATAAAGACTTGGTTACGTACCGAGCACCAAAATATCAAGACTCGGCTACGCACCGAGCACAAAATAAAGACTTGGTTACGTACCGAGCACAATACCAAGACTCGGCTACGCACCGAGCACAATACAAAGACTCGGCTACGCACCGAGCACAATACAAAGACTCGGCTACGCACCGAGCACAATACCAAGACTCGGCTACGCACCGAGCACAATACCAAGACTTGGTTACGCACCAAGCACAAAATAAAGACTTGGTTACGTACCGAGCACAATACCAAGACTCGGCTACGCACCGAGCACAATACCAAGACTTGGTTACGCACCAAGCACAATAAAGACTTGGTTACGTACCGAGCACAATACCAAGACTTGGTTACGTACCGAGTACAAGAATCAATTAAGGCGAGCAAAGCCTCTTATTCAGAAGCACTAGGAACCGAGCCCCGTACTTGGGAATATAAAAGAAAAAAGAAGACAGGCAACGATCTTACAGAAAGGAAAAGAGCCGAGCATCTACAAAAAGCTTGAAACACATACACAGGTGGGGAAAATAACAATTCATTTCTACTTCGAAAGTATTTACAAGGGAAGACGGAGCCCATTACATCTCGAGGCGCGAAGCCAATTTACCTACCTAGGGGTATGAAAGCATCAAGGCGAGCAGGGGGTGGAATTTCGACGGCACCGCTAGAGGCGACTTCTTCCACGCCGGAGGAGGAGAGCCTGCGCATTAGGAGCCTCTGCAAAGTTCGGCCGAAGGGTATCGAGATCAGCCTCCAGGAGGGCCAAATCTTCCTCAAGCTGAGCAACAGTACGCCCGCCCTTAAGTAAATCAAGAATTTCTTGGAGGCTGGTCGCATGGCCACAGGTTAACATGAATGCATACTCCTCGGAGTCTTTGTAAGCTTTAATGGCCTCTCTACGAACTTCCTCGGTTTTCGACGGGCGGTTTCTTCACCTCCTGCGTATATCGGCTAGACGCCTCTCCATTTCCTCGGCTCGCAAAGCGTGGCGGCACGTTCGATTCGGCGACCTTAACCCGAGCTCTTCTTCAGCCTTGCGGGCCGATCTCGCTCTGCCTCGGCCCTCGCAGCAGCCTCTCTCTCAGAATTGGCCCGAGCTGTGGCCTCATCCGCTTGAGTCTTAAAAGATTCTTGTACCCCTTGAAGGGTAGCATAGGCTTCCTGCAGATCCCCGTGCCGCCTTTCCAGGTCGGCATATTTTTTCTCTAGCTCGCGAGTCCCCCAACCGCATGCCATAAGAGCCCAATCATCCGCCCCGGACATGGCCATGGCATCTGAATTTGTTCTTGGCTTGATCTGAGCGAGAATTGCTCGATGCCTTTGTCCAGGCACGAGTGGGGCCGATCGTGCGGCCCGACCGCTCCGGTAAGACCTCGATTGCTCCTCTGTCGGCGTGGCACATCGAACGAATTCCACAAACCACCGAGGGCGTAGTCCAACCATTCCCTCGCAATATTCATCTCTTGCTTGGTTTGGAGGAATGAAATGACCTTCCCTGCCGAGGTCATCCGAGAAAGTTCGCGGACCTTCCTTTTCTGGGGTCATTCGGGATGTTGGTATTTGCCGCTCGACCAACCCTTTCGATCGATCAGGCTCATCCATCACAATCCCCCTCTTCTCCTTTGAAGAGGAGGTGCACCGCTCCCGGCACTCCATCAGCAGGGACGTTTCGCCCGGATATCTTCTCCGAGCCGCCTCCACATCCGCAGTTGATCGCGGCCGCCCGAGTTCGCCGTCTTTGTGTTCCTCACAATGCGAAGGCATGCACGCAAATCCAAGCCACGCCCTGCATAAAGCAACCACCAATTAGAAGAAAGATCAAAAAGAAAACAAAAAGACAATTCAAAAGGAAATGTGAAAAATACAGTGTTTACCTCGAACGGCAGCCGCACTCGGCGGCTCCGGGGTCTGTGTCTGCCCTACGGGCGCAGATGATCTGCCCACGGGACTAGTCGTCACAGGAGGCGGCGCAGCTCGCTCAGTTCTCGCCGGCTGCTCCCCTGGAGAATGGGGCCGTACTTCTTCATTAATGAGAGGATTCTGTTGAGGCCCTCTCTCGACCTCCACCTCCCGCTCGGCCGCCTCGTCTCGAGCCGCCCCCTCGGCTTCGGGGTCGGCGGGCAGAGCAGGCCTCAAACCAGCTGCGGCCAAGTTGGCCTCAGTGGCCAACCTCTCAATCCGCATGTCCATGATTCCCCGGGCCTGGATGTTCTCCAGCCTTCGAATAAAAGTGGGTGACAGAGGCCCCTTTGATGCCCGGTTCCCTATAAAGGTGGAAAGAAAAGACAATTACGAAAAGGAAACAGTAAACAGCAAAAGCAGAGAAAGGATATAGACTTACTATAACCAAAAACAAAATCTGAAGGAGGATAAAGGACAGTCTCCCTTCCTTCGTTCTCCACGCGAGATTGCCACTCGCCGCTCACCCAGAGCCATTTTTCTTTCCAGTCCTTCAACGATGAAGGAAGACCTTCCACTAAACTATCCGGATACCCCAATCGGGTTTGTACATAATACCATCCGGACGGCTGACCTTTTGATGAAGGAGTCGCTCGCCAGACAAAGAGTTCATTCATCTCTTTGAACTTAGGGCGAGGGTACTTCTCTAGGTGGAACATCACCACGAGGCCAATAATCCTACCCCACGTAATGGGATGCACTTGGGTTGGATGTATACCCCACTTGCAAAGCCACGCGCGAGAAAAACCGCAGCGTGAAACCGCGATCCGAATAGAAAGGTGGCGGTATGTATACCCACGCAACCCACGGGCGGGTACTGGGGGACCTCAGTGCCATCCGGTACCCAGAAATGGATACCACTTGGAATACGATACCTTCGCTGGAGCTCTCCCATCTCTCGGAGCATCAACATGCTTGGGATATCGTTTATATCGCTCGACGTCCACCGAGACTCAACACGAAGGCGAGGGCCTCCTCCTTGCCGGCCGTCGCCATTGCGATGACCCATAGGCCCTTGTTGCCTCTTGGCCTCGAATCACCGGAGGGTTCGTTTACCCGTTCCTCGTTGTCACGCTCCGGTTCCGATGGGTCCATATTTTCTTCTTCTTCTTTCGGGTAATCTAGAATCAACACTTGGCGATTCTTCGTTAGAACTTGCTTGTGTCGATCCGTCTTTGATATACCGTTCCCTCTCTAAAGACGGTCACTGGCGTCGGATTAAAGATAGTATGAGTCCGCCCCAAAGACGTTCCACTTCCTGGAGAATCCGGAGAAGATATCGAATAATGCTCGGCTATGAGACGGAGATCGCCGTCTTTGGTGAGAAAGAAACGAGAAGGTTCGAGAGGAGGATCTTCAATTTCAACCTCTACACTATAACTACGACTCTACTATCCTCAAAAGAAGACATTTATAGGTAAATGGAGAGTATTTCGAAAAAATACCTAAGTTCAAGTCTCACGAACTTGGGAAGCCGACCGAAATTTACGCTTTCGGTTTTAGTTACTTTAGCTCAATGGTTAATGGTTGCGAAAGTGAAAAATGGGGGAAACAAAGGTATTTATAGGTGGGATTCCTCGATAAACGAGATGTCTATTCGAAAAGACACACCTTTTAAAAACTCAAAAGCTATCAAACATGTCGAAAAAACGTCACGCCCCCACGATCACGACAGAATCGACGCGTACCTTTTCGGTTCTGCGCAAGATTGGTCCAACCACAAGATGCCACGTCTGTCATTATGGCAACCCAATTAATGCGCCGTTTCAAGCATTAATCACTACGCGACAGGTGCCAGGAAAGAACAAAACCTTTGAGAAATCCGTTTCCTCATTAAATGTTCATCATTAGCATTAAAGTTTAACTCCGACTTCAGAAATTCTTCTCTCGGAATCAAACTTGGGGGCCTTTGATGACACCCGAGCCGAGCTGGAAGAAATTGATCCACGTCATCGATCGACACATATCCAGTAGCGGCTGCGGGTGACGTCAACGATGATGTACGACGACACATCACGAATTAGGCCCGCCCGCTACCGAGCCCAACCGCTACCGAGCCCAACCGCTACCGAGCCCAACCACAACACGGCCGCCGAGCCCCGAGCCCAAATTTCAATATGAAACGCATGCGCGACAGATTCATAGAAGTAATCACTTGCCCATGCTTGACACTTTATTGGTATCAGAAACTGCCACATGTCAGAGAATTATGAAGAGAAGTCGACAAGTGGCAAGTTTTGACTGACATGCACAAATATAGAGGGACATGTGTCTTTCTTTAATTATTTTACTAATTAATGAATAGTTAGTGCAAAGATGACTATTGTAAACCCACTTACTCAAAGGGGTATAAAAAGTCGGAAAAAGAGAAAAAAAGGAGAAGAGGCAATTTGTAACACAAACTATAAGAAAGACCGACCCCAATAATCCGGCTCGGCATAATACAAAAAAAGGCATTATTAGCCAGAAATAAACATACGTTACGCACATTTATATTTCCACGTGTTAAACCTTTTACATTTTTCTGCTTGTTGACCAAAACGCACGTCAACACCCATTATCATCTTTATGATCATAAGTGGAATCGAAGCGCCATCCTTGCTTTGCAGCCAGTCTTCCATAGTAATGAATTACAACCTTTTTCCAAATAAAGCCAAAAAGCAACCATTATATTGATTCATTCTGTTGAACTTTTAAGTACTCCAAATCAAAGAGTATCAAGAAATGAAATACGGGGGGTGGGGGAGGGGAAGGAGGAATAATAGTGTACTTTGTCTCCATTCGAGGGAGTTTCTCCAAAGATCACCAATTCGAAGGTCCAAGGCTTTAACACCACGAATTTGGGAGCTCCACGAAATCGAAATCTCGGGTTTGGACCAAGTATAATTTGAAGCGCTACATGGGAGAATGCAAATCCGGATAAAAATGTGGTAATTGTAAAGAGCGACAAAGCTCTTCTTCTTGTTGGTGGCGGTGGAGATTGAGGAGTAATAAAGACATAGATTTTATTCGATGAAAATTGAGGTTGAGAAAAACGGGTTGATGAATGCGTATTATATGCTTTGGGTTATTTTTGCGGGAGAAAAGATCGCGGGAGAAAGTGAAAGAGGAAACCCAAAAGTATTTGTAATTTTGCAACGAAGCTTAAACAATTCGCCGCAAACACAAAATCGTAATTTACATTTTTTTTTGAAAGGAAATTGTAATTTACATTAATTAAACATTTCTGCGACAAAAACTAAACAATTCGCTGCAAATGTAATTTAATTTTCTTACATTTGCGACAAAACCTAAACTATTCGCCACAAAATTAATTGAAATTTACACAAATTAAATATGTTTGCGACGAAAACGGAATAATTCGCCGCAAACATAATTGCAATTTCCATAAATTAAACATTTTTGCGACGAAACCTAAGCAATTCGCCGCACAATTAATCGTAATTTTCATAAATTAACTAAATTTATTATTTTTTCTTTATTTTGGTTTAACATCACCAACAAAAGCACAAAGATTGCTGAAAATATTTTGAAACTTTAGCAACGAAATTTTATATTTTCGCAGCTAACAATTATTTTTTTAATTTTTTTGTATTTATTAATTTTTAGCAACGAAAATATATATGTTCGTCGCTATCCTTAGCGACGGATCAACTTTATTTCGTTGCAAATACACTAAACTCTTATTTTGTTTTTGTTCTTTTAATTAGTTGGCAATAATTTTTGTAATGTTTGTGGCTAATGTTCAACTTTAGCAACGAATATTAGTATTTGTCGCAAATATTTCGTTGCAATTATTGCATTTTTTTGTAGTGATCTTTTCTGAACTTGATTGGACTTGAAATTTTTATAATAAGGAATGCAATTAGATTGTTTGTTAGAATTTTTAAGATTATGTTTGTTTGATTTGTTAGGGATAGTGCCCTTAAAGCAATTGTGAATTATTTTTTATTATTAATAAATGTGACATTTATTTTCGAACTCTTTTGCATATTGTATGTATTTTCTTGAACATCATGAAAATCCCTAGTTTATTTATTGTAACCATAGTCTTAGTATATAAGAGTTATATACAAGAGGATTAAGATTATGGATAATAAACTAAAATTAAGTCCGTGATGAAATTAATTAAAGTATGATATCTTTAATTAAAACATCATTAATGCGGCTCAGAACATTTTGAATGTGACTGTCTTATCCGGACCTTCGATGTGGAGACATCTTACTAGGGACATTTATATATGATTTGAACATATAGGACTTGTACCGATTTAATTTGAATTTTCCATACAAATTCCGTTGTAGTAATGGAAAATCGAATTAAATCACTAGATGATCATATATGGATAAATCTTAATCCTGAGTGATTATAGACCCCTATTTATTCCTGTGTGATTCTTAATTTGCTCGTTTAAGTTTGTCCTACGTCATTCCCAACACTTGCATTTTAGATTCACATTTGAATTAAATAGCTGGGAATATAAATTCACAGATATGGAATCCATTTCTTCTTGCGAGAAGTAGAAAGACGATTCCCTCATTTGTTAATTCTGGAACTGAATGGTTTGAGATCTCTAATTTATAATCCGATTATAAATTAACCATTCGCTAATGAATTAATGGTAAATGAGGATAAGAGGTAATTGAAGAGGTTTAACGGATACTACCTAGCTTTAGTTACGAATTGTCTATGGAGGATTAATCTATATGTAGTGATTATATCAGTGGACTGCTCAATTTGTAGAGTAAGATATTCTATAATTATAAGAGTGCAATTCCGAATTTATAGTAGAGTAATATCGGAATTAATAAGTCGAATAAATTAATTAAAGAGTTAATTATTTATTCGATTTATTGGAGCTTATAATTATAGGTCCATGGTCCCCGGTTCGTCTTCCTAGAGTAAACGGGTTAGAAATAATATTTTCAGTTCCTAAGGGTTTATGGAAAAGAGTTTTCCAAAATATTTGGGCTAATATATTAATATTAGTTAATTAGGGAATATACGATATTCTACGATTTTTTTGTATTTGGAATTAAATAAATATAAGATATTTATGATATTAATATAATTATTAAATTGCTAATTATATTGGATAATTATCAATTAGAGTTTGAGTCTATATAGAATTATGAATTCTAGATTAGATAGGAAACTGACTTGGAGTGGGAAGCTGATTAAACAAGGCCCCTATAAAAAGGGGACCACATCTCACAATTGGAGGACATAATTCCGGCCGCACCCATCTTAATTCTTGAGAAGAATTTTTTAAGCCAATATCCATTAGGCTAGGTTCACTTTCTTTGGCTATTGAAAAAGGTTTCTTTGGGAATATCAAATTCAATTCATTCTTATTCAGTCATGGAAAGTATGAATTGAATTTATATATTTTTTTTGAAAAAAATAAGGAAAATCTCTATGAACTGAAAATTGGTTTTGGTTGGACTATTGTTTTAGATTGCAATTCGGCCGTTCATCTTTAAAGTGAGATTTTGTGGTTTAACTTTTATCTAGTTCAATTCCCCTCCTATCCAGTTAGCCCAATCCTACGATCTCATGAGTTGAGTACATCGTAGGAAAATAAAAGTTAGGAACTTAGAATTATTATTTGGGTGCCCACACACTGCCGTTGATAGGGATGATCGAATTGGAAGATCGTGGTGTCTACGAGCTTTGGGGATTCGAAGGATTAACAAAGGAAATGTGAAGAACAAGAAAATCGTCGAAAGAGGTAAATTTTCTTTTCTTCCTCTAGTTTGAATAAATTTAATAAGCATGATCTTGTGTTCTTATATCTAAAACTCGATTTTTGAAATCTCTCGCTTCCGCTTTTGTTCGATTTTATCGAAAAGCCGGATCTTATTTGGCCCGGATTAGACCCAGGACCCGAATAATTTCCAACAAATGGTACCAGAGACATTTGGTTTTTGATATAAGAACTAGATCTCATTTATTAAATTTATTTTGGAGTGGGTTTAGGATTTGATCTTGCATGTTTTGATATATGATTCATGTGCTTCTTTTAATTTAAGGCATCAATCGTCATATTTATTATTTCGCGGATTAATATTTATGTGACGTAAATGTGATATATGTGCCATGCATATTGATATGTCATTCATGGAACCCACTCCCAAGCATGTCATGCATCATGATAATTAAATTGTTTAATTGTTATGATAGATCTATGAGATGGATTGACATTGATATAAAAGTGTTTTATATGGTTTTTAAAATTGATATAAAAGTGTTTTATATAATTTTTAAAATTTTATATAAAAGTGTTTTATATAATTTTTAAAATTTTTGTATAAAAGTGTTTATATGATTTTAAAATTGGGATAATTGTTTGGAATTAATTTTGTGAAAAATGGATACGGTTTTTATGAAAAATGTCCGAATTAAATGTTTTAGAAACAAAATAATTCGTATTTGCATTCGGGCAGCCCGGGCAGGCGCCGTGCAGCCCTGGACAGGGCCTAGGCCACCTCGGGCAGGTCCCGGGCAGTTCGGGCAGCTCCCGGGCAAACTCGGGCAGGTCTCAGACACGGCTCGGACCGGTCCCATTTTCAGTTTGCGCGTTGTTTCCTTTGTTCTTTCATGAAATATTTCCGTTATATCCCTATTCCCTTAATTATTTTGATAATTTAGGGGTTTTTAAAGTGGATTAAAACTATGATTTAATTTCTAAAAGTTAGATTTTTAAATTGGAGAATTTTAATCAATTGATTAAAATTATGATTTAATTTCTAAAAGTTAGATTTTTAAATTAGAGAAGTTTAATCAAAAAGACCAATAGGATTGGACTTGACTTATTAAAACATAAGATATTTTATAACTTAAATGTTTAGGAAGCATTTATTGTAAATTAATGAGTGGAAGAAGGATTCATGACAATAAATCCTATGGCCTCCATTATTGATCAAAGCACCGTGAGATTTAAGTGACGCCTCGCGACGCCTTTCATTTGTCCCCTACGGATGGTTTTCACTTAAATCAATAATCAAGGCTTTATCTCCCAAAGGATAGGAATTTAAAACTTAACTCTTAAATTTCCTACCCCACAGCGGCGATTTTGAGTTAATTTTTAAAATCCGAAATAATGGGTAACACTCATAATGATACAATCAAATAGTTTGGATATATCTAGGCTAAATTAAAAAGGTGATTAATAAATTAATGAAGATATGAGATGTCTTGATTATTTATATTATTAATCTGAGATGGTCTCGATTTAATCGTCATTTGATTTGACCTACCCTACGGCGGCTTTTCAAATGTGAGATTAAATTACCTTGGAATTTGTAGGATAAACTTTATTGCTTTCATGCATCATGTTTATGATTCCTAAATTGAATGCTCTATGATGTTCGTTCGTTTATTTATGTCGCTTTATTTAATTTTCAGCAATGATGTCTTGTCCTATGCTTGAACTGTTGAATGATTCATTAACTGGAGAAAATTGTAACAAGTAGAATAATAACATGAATATTGTACTCGTATGTGAAAATCTCAAAGGCAAGAAGCAATGTTCCTATAAACCAAAGGGAAATTGTTTCCACTGCGGTGAAGAGGGACATTGGAAGAGAGACTGTCCCAAGTTTCTCTTCAAAGTAAAGGAAAACAAGAAACGTAAATATGATTTATTTGTTCTTGAAAGTTGTTTGGTAGCCAAAGATTCTTCTACTTGGGTAGTTGACTCTAGAGCTACTAATCATGTTTGTTCTTCCTTACAAATGCTTAGTTCTTATGAAGAGCTTGTCGATGGGTCTTTCACAATGCGAGTTGGCAATGGTGCAGTGGTTTCGGCAAAAGCAGTGTGAGTAATTAAGCTTAATATTAGAGATAAAATATTGATTTTAAACAATGTTTATTATATTCCTGGTTTCCGTAGAAATTTGATTTCTGTTTCAAAGTTGCATGAACATTTATTTTCACTATCTTTTAATGACAATTCGATTATTATTTCTAAAAATGGGCGTGATATTTGTACTGCAAAATTGGAAAATGGACTCTATTTAATTAAGCCTAATGAACAACCACTGCTAAATGCCGAAATGTTTAAAGTAGAACATCCTAAACCAAAAAGGCAAAAGGTTTCTCAAGATGATGAAACATATCTTTGGCATCTAAGGTTAGGACATATTTCACTAGAAAGGATAAATAGGCTTGCAAAGGATGGTCCTTTGAGAGAGCTAAAAGTTGGCACTCTTCCTGTTTGTGAATTTGCATCAGAAGGAAAAATGACTAAGAGACCTTTCTTTGCAAAGGGCAATAGAGCGAAAAAGAACCACTAGAGCTTGTGCATAGTGATGTTTGTGGTCCCATGACCACACAAGCTAGAGGTGGCTTTGAGTACTTCGTCACTTTTATTGATGATTACTTGAGGTTTGGATATATTTATCTCATGCATAGAAAATCCGAGACTTTTGAAAAGTTCAAGGAATTTCATGCGGAAGATGAAAAGCAGCTAGGAAAATCTTTGAAGTGCCTTCGATCTGATCGAGGGGGCGAGTATGTCGATACTGAGTTCAAAGATTATTTGCTAGAGCATGGTATTTTGTACCAACTCATAACACCTAGCACCCCTTAGCAAAACGGTGTTGCTGAAAGGAAAAATTGAACGTTGCTTGATATGGTTAGGTCGATGATGAGCTACGCGACACTGCCTGATTCGTTTTGGGGGTATGCATTGCAAACAGCGGTTTACATTTTGAATGTAGTTCCGTCTAAGTCAACCCAAAAGACACCACTAGAGTTGTGGAATGGGTGTAAAGTTAGTTTACGCCACTTTCGCATATGGGGGTGCCCAACACATGTGCTGAAAGGAAAGACTGGAAAGTTGCATCCATGTTCAGAAGTGTATCTGTTCGTTGGATATCCCAAAGGAACGAGAGGAGGTTTGTTTTATGATCCGCAAGAAAAGAAAGTAATAGTTTCGACTAATGCTATCTTTCTTGAGAATGATTATAGAAAACTTCCAACCTCAAAGTAAAGTTGTACTCGAGGAGTTACTTTCTGATGAGATCAGACCACAAACAACAAGAGTTGTTGGGGAAATCGCTAAAATACCACTATACCCGATCAGAATGTCATGACACTTCGACATAGTGGGAGGGTGATTAGACCACCAATCCGCTATCGTCAAATCGAAGAGGCAAATGTTGCAGTCTTCGATGGGGTAGATGATGATCCATTGCCTTTTCGATAAGCGATGGAGGATTGTGATAAAGAGAGGTGGCTTGAAGCTATGAACCAAGAAATGGATTCGAACCATATGATTTTGTAGCCGAAGGTCAAGAGTAGAAAGTCTGCAAATTGCTTAGATCCATTTATGGGTTAAAGCAAGCCTCAAGGTCATGGAACCACAGATTTGATGAGATGATCAAGTCTTGGTTTTGACCAAAGTGTTGATGAGTCTTGTGTATACAAGCAGATCAATGATGGTAAAGTGGCAATTTTAATGATTTATGTAGATGACATTCTACTAATTGAGAATGAAGTAGAGATGTTAGCTACGGTTAAAGGTTGGTTTGCCAAGCAATGCCACATGAAAGATTTGGATAAGCGAATTATGTTCTTGGAATTTGAATGGTTCAAAATCACAAGAACAAATTATTGGCATCGTCTCAAGCTTCTTATATCGATAAGATGCAGTTGCATTATAGAATGCAAGATTCCAAGAAGGGTTACCTACCAACTCGACATGGAGTAGTTCTCTATAAGGAACAGTGTCCTAAGACACCTCAGGATGAAGAGGACATGAGACGTATTCCTTATGCCTCTGCAGTAGGCAGCCTTGTGTATGCTATGTTGTGTACTAGGCTCGGTATTTGATACGCGATAGGGATAGCCAACCAGTTTCAATCTAATCCAGAAATGTTTCATTAGATAATAGTCAAGAACCTTCTCAAATATGTTTGAGATCAAGATGTTTGTCTATTTAAGTGGTTGACCTTAAAATAGACGACCACACTGATTCTGACTTCTAGTCAGACAAGGATACTCGAAAGTCAATATCTGGGTCAGTGTACATTCTTGTTGATCTTGTCAACAAGACCCCGCCTAAAAAGTGTTTTTAATGGCAGAAGAACATAGGACTGGGAGACATGTCTCATATGCTTTAGGGCAAGTGGGAGATTGTTAGGGATAGTGCCCTTAAATCAATTGTGAATTATTTTTGATTATTAAATGCGACATTTATTTTCGAACTCTTTTGCATATTGTATGTATTTTCTTGAACATCATGAAAATCCCTAGTTTATTTATTGTAACCATAATCTTACTATATAAGAGTTATATACAAGAGGGATTAGTCGATGCTACCCACTTGGGTAGCTACCCCAGTGGGTTTTATACCATTGGATTAACACATACCCATGTGGATGTGTGTGTGTATGTGTTGATCTAATGGTATAGAACCCACTTGGGTAGCTACCCAAGTGGGTAGCATCAACTTACCAATACAAGAGGATTAAGATTATGGATAATAAACTAAAATAAAGTGCGTGATGAAATTAATTAAAGTATAGGATCTTTAATTAAAACATCATTAATGCGGCCCAGAACATTTTGAATGTGTCTGTCTTATCCGGACCGTCGATGTGGAGACATCTTAGTGGGGGCATTTATATATGATTTGATCATATAGGACTTGTACCAATTTAATTTGAATTTTCCATACAAATTCCGTTGTAGAAATGGAAAATCGAATTAAATCACTAGATGGTCATATATGGATAAATCTTAATCCTGAGTGATTATAGACTCATATTTATTCCTGTGTGATTCTTAATTTGCTCGTTTAAGTTTGTCCTAAGACATTCCCAATACTTGCATTTTAGATTCACATTTGAATTAAATAGCTGGGAATATAAATTCGCAGATATGGAATCCATTCCTTCTTGCGAGAAATATAAAGACGATTCCCTCATTTGTTAATTCTGGAACTGAATGGTTTGAGATCTCTAATTTATAATCCGATTATAAATTAACCATTCGCTAGTGAATTAATGGTAAATGAGGATAAGAGGTAATTGAAGAGGTTTAACGGATACTACCTAGCTTCATTTACGAATTGTCTATGGAGGATTAATCGATATGTAATGATTAGATCAGTGGACTGCTCAATTTGTAGAGTAAGATATTCTATAATTATAAGAGTGCAATTCCGAATTTATAGTGGAGTAATATCGGAATTAATAAGTCGAATAAATTAATTAAAGAGTTAATTATTTATTCAATTTATTGGAGCTTATAATTATAGGTCCATGGTCCCCGGTTCGCCTTCCTAGAGTAAACGGGTTAGAAATAATATTTTCAGTTCCTAAGGGTTTATGGAAAAGAGTTTCCAAAATATTTGGGCTAATATATTAATATTAGTTAGTTACGGGAATATCTGATATTCTACAGTTTTGACTATATTTGGAATTAAATAAATATAAGATATTTATGATATTAATATAATTATTAAATTGATAATTATATTGGATAATTATCAATTAGAGTTTGAGTCTATCTAGAATTATGAATTCTAGATTAGATAGGAACCCGACTTGGAGTGAAAGCGATTAAACAAGGCCCCTATAAAAGGGGACCACATCTCACAATTGGAGGACATAATTTCGGCCGCCCCATCTCAAATCTTGAGAAGAATTTTTTAAGCCAATATCCATTAGGCTATGTTCACTTTCTTTGGCTATTGAAAAAAGGTTTCTTTGGGAATATCAAATTCAATTCATTCTTATTCAGCCATGGAAAGTATGAATTGAATTTATATATTTTTTTTAAAAAAAAAAAGGAAAATCTCTATGAACTGAAAATTGGTTTTGGTTGGACTATTGTTTTAGATTGCAATTCGGCCATTCATCTTTAAAGTGAGATTTTGTGGTTTAACTTTTATCTAGTTCAATTCCCTTCTATCCAGTTAGCCCAATCCTATGATCTCATGAGTTGAGTACATCGTAGGAAAATAAAAGTTAGGAACTTAGAATTATTATTTGGGTACCCACACACTGCCGTTGATATGGAGGATCGAATTGGAAGATCTTGGTGTCTACGAGCTTCGGGGATTTGAAGGATTAACAAAGAAAAAGCGAAGAACAAGAAAATCGTCGAAAGAGGTAAATTTTCTTTTCTTCCTTTAGTTTGAATAAATTTAATAAGCATGATCTTGTGTTCTTATATCTAAAACTCGAATTTTAAAATCTCTCGCTTCCGTTTCCATTCGATTTGATCGAAAAGCCGGATCTTATTTGGCCCGGATTAGATCCAGGATCCGAATAATTTCCAACATGATTCTTATTAAATTTTTCTTTATGTGTAGATTGCACGACAAAAGTAATTCGTATATGTTTTCTGTGTTTTTATTAGTATTTTGTGTGGTTATTTGGATTTCATTTCTATATTTTTCATAGTATAGTTCGTTTTTTTGCTTGTGTGTTTGCGTGTTTTGTTGTTGAGTCTATTTTTGTGTGTGTTATGCATGTTTTTGGTAGAAAAGTGTAGGTAGAACGAAGAAGAAATGGAGTGTGGGCTAAGAGAAGTGAACAAAGGAAGAAACTAGGCGAACGGACTGCGAACGGCCGCTTAATGGCTGTTCGGTTAGGAGAAAATAAAGGGAACGACCATTCCCTGGCCGTTCCCAAGTAGCAGACCGTTCGTGAGAAGAATGGAATGGCCGTCCATTGTTGTTCCCAAAAAAAAGTCTCTAAAAGGTGGTCGTTCAGTGGTCGTTCAAGACAGAAAATCTGAACGCATATTTTACTGATCTTATCGATTTTTAGTAGTTTTCTTTTAGGATTTGGACTCTTCCAAATTGTTAGGGCCTTTGGGCTATAAAATGGGAGTCTAAGCTTTAGATTTTCATTCATTCAAGCTAGATACAAGATTTGGAATTCTCTCTTCTCTCTTTAATTCTAGGGTTTCTTTGGGGATCTCTTTACAACTTGAAAAAGTGTAATTCTTCTCCACCTTTATTTATCTATTTGATTTTCTTTTGATATTAATTGCTTCATGAGAATATTTTTGATTATTATCTCTTGTTTAATTGAATTGATGAATTTCTCCATGAGCTAATTCTCTTGTTCTAGGATTATAATGAATTGAATCGAATAAACAATCATGAATATTGATTGATTGATTGATTATGCCTTTCCTAATTGAATTGCTTTATTTTATAATTGATTGTCTGATCAACTTTTGATTATTTTGAGGGAATAATTGAGATCAAGAGATGATATATACTATTGCCGAACTAAATTCATTTAGGGGGTTAGATACGAATCAACAATGTATTATCTAACTTGGTTAATTAATTGAGTAAATTTGATCTAGCTAGACTTAATCTGTGAATACGAGAGTTATCAAATCTAGGCATTGTTTATATCTATTTTCTTGATTATTTAATTGCATAATCAATTGATTGATATTCTGCTTGGTAATTTGAGGATACAAATCTGAAGCCCTAGACGTTTTATCATTCATATATTTTTTTTATCCAGAGCTCGTGTGTTAGTTTTGAATATTTGTTTTAATAATTAATTTAGTTATTTACAAACCTTAAAAATTGAATTAGAGTGTTTAAGATTTTATTTTCTGTTAATTGTGACGCATAATAATTATTTGCCGGCAAAGTCTTCCGCGAGGAATGACTTTGGTTAACTTGCTACCCTACGATTGATCTCGTGCTCTTGCGAGCGTTGCTAGATTTAATTTAGGTATTTAGCAGTCGAACAGTATACTTGAGGGGGAAGGGGGAGAGCAAATTCGGGAAAGAAGATGTAAAACAAGGGATTCCAATTAGGAAAGTTATTAGTAAGCACAAACCGGAAAAAGATGTTGAAAATAAGGAACTTGGGTGAAGGAAGTTAGCGGTAGACGTGAACCAAAAAAAGTTGCTAAAAACATCAAATATATATATATATATATGCGTGTGTGTGTGTGTGTGTGTGTGTGTGTGTGAAGGACATCAGTGAAAATGTTGAGAAAAAATAATTTTTTGCAAAAGAAGTCAGTAAAAATCCTCATAATAAAAAGAAGTTGTTGGAGGAAGATACTGAGAGGTTAGTGCACTTAAAAATATAACTTTTTTGGCTTAAAAGTATCACTTTCTTTTTCCAGAAAAGTATAACTTTCTATGTCATAGTATTGTGCATTTTCAACATGTAATATATATCACTATGCATCTTAGAAATATCATTTTTAATGCTGAGAAATATCAAAAATTGCCTTGAAAGTATCACTATTTGATTCAAAGTATAGTGCATTTTAAACATGTTATTTGTATCAAAAGTATCATTTTCGATGCTGAAAAGTGTCTTTTTTTTTGCTAGTATGTATCACTTATTGTGTCACTGTATCTGTGCATTTTTAACATGGAATATATCACTGTGTATATTAGAAGTATCATATTTAATGCTTACAAGTATCATAAATATCATCACTTTCTATGTCATTGTATTTGGGCATTTTCGGCGTGGAATATATATCATTGTGCATCATTGAAGTATCATATTTAATTCTTAAAAATATCAGAAAATTTAACTTTCTATGTCGTGACGCCTCCTACACAACAACTCACAAAAATAAACAAAACTAAAAATTAAGTTAGTAAAAAGTAAAAATCAAATAAATAAAGGCGATTAAAATTTGTGCTTCAATAAAGATTGAACTACTTATTACTATATCTAAGTAGAACCTTTTATTCCATTGCCACGACACCAAAAACTTGACCGTGAAAATCTTTTCACTAAACTGCAAGTGTACAACATAGCTAGCATATAGCAGCGAGCAAGGTTGTATTCTTCAGGGATTGAATACGAAACACTTAGGTTATAGTAAGTATCGCATATAGCCAAATAGATAGAGAAAATGTTAATTTAACTAAGGAAATCATTATAGAACTCATAGTTAATTCATTGGTATGGCGACGGCAAAGGTAGTGACCTTCACTGTTCTGACACTGCTCTATTTTTCTCATCATCTCGTGTATTTGCATTTACTCTTACTCTATGCAATCAAGTCGTTGATATGATAATTTAGTGTAATATTTCTTGTGGATATTTGTTAGATTTTTCGATAAATATTACACTACTTGTGGTGTTTTGTTATGTTTGGTGATTTTAGATTGTATGCAAATATTTCTTGAAAAGTTGAAGGAAAAGCTCCATTTGGATAAAAGATTTGCAATGGAAACACCATGTGAGCATACGCTAGTCAAAGATAAGTCAGAAAAATATATTGAAGCACATATAGTTGTACTTTTGATACTACGTGGGCAAGCGGAAAATTGTAGGGGGTTTTATGCTCAATTATTATGAAATACTTATGAGATTTAATTCCTATTTATATTAAACTATTTCAGATATTTTATTAGTTCTTACTATTATATACAGATTTTAATTTCTTTAATTTTAGGATATAGGTAGTTACATGGATGTTAAAGTGAGTTAAATTTAGTTTTTCTTGATAAAAACTTCAAATTACCTCTCTTTAAAGAGGAAAATCTATAGGATTTTTCACACACCATTCCCATTTTAGTCCATAACATTTTCCACCATCTTCATCATCAAAATACCCTAGTTCTTCATTTTTACTTTTCTAGTTGAAGAATTGTATAAACTCTTATTCTATGTTATCATGAGATCCAATTACTTTTAACACTTGTTCATAGGTATTTATTTATTTTCTGCATTTCCAAGTTCCTGATTATTATTTGATTGAATAAAAAGATCTATTATTTTATTAAACTTGACAATCTACGGCCAATTAAAATGGCAAATCCGTAATTATTTATTTGCTTTAATAGAGTGACGAATGACATGATTTCAAGGCCTAGCAAACATTTGAATATATACCATGAAAATATATCATCTAATTTAAATGAATTCCCTTGTGTGTTTGTTAATTAGAATTGGGTCTCTCTAGTTCTAAATTTAATCAAAACACTAAATCCTATGAGCTTCTCTAGGGTTGTCTTTTGATTAGAGAAGTATCAACGAGTTTCTCTTGATTACATATAAAGTATGGAGAGATTGGTTGTTCGGCAGTCGCTCAAGGACTATAGGCAATTTATTAATGGATATTTGAGTTTATTATTGCATTAATGATCAATAACATGAATTAAGATGGAAATAACTCTTTTGGCTAGAAGCTTTTGTTATATATCATTTTATCTCATTAATTCTAAGTTGTTTATTAATTTTAGGTCTATTGTTTTACTAGAATCTGATAATTAGATATTTAATTTCAAAACTCCCCATTATTGTAATTACATTAAAAGAATTAAATCTACTGTTCCCTGTGGAGAGGATCCTACTCACCATATCCTCATTTGTGTAGAGTAAGTGATTTTTTTTGGGGGAAATTTTAATTTTTCCACAAACTGTGCTAGTTATTCTACTTTGCCATGCATTTAATTAACTTTAAATTGTTTTATTTTATTATCTGAACTTTGCAAATTATTGCACGTAGCTTATAATTTTCAAATTTGTCCCTATCTTTTATGGTTTTGTAATTGTGATATCTAAAAATGGTATCATAACCTATGTTTATCAATGGAATTTATTATATTTAATACTACTATTATATTGACTAAAGATGAGGAGATTTTGAGAGAAATTGATCCAAATAATTTTTGATATGTAATAAATACAGATAATCCACTAAGAGTGAGGGATAAATTGGAAAATTATAGGCTAAGTGCAACAATTTGTAAAGTTCAGAGGGTAAATCGAACAATTCAAAGTTAAGTAGGCAAAGTAGAATAACACACATAGTTTGTGGGGCAAATTAAAATTAGCTCACTTGTTTTTGGTGGGATTGACACCAACCAAATTTTGGCGTCATTGTCGGGGAACGATGTTAAGTGATTTAATTCTCGCAAAATTTAATTTCTCCTTGTTTCTACTATGACTGGAATTACACACCAATTTGGGATTCGTCAATATTTGATTGATCAAAGGTTAGATATGTTGACGTGCGTTTTGGTCAACAAGCAAGAATATGTAAAAGATTTAACACATGGAAATATAAACGTGCGTAACGTGTGTTTATTTCTGGCTAATTCTGCCTTTTTTGCATAATGCCGAGCCGAATTATTGGGGTCGATCTTTATTACAATCTTACTCCTTTCTTTTTTCTCTCTTTTTTTTTCTGTCTTTTCCAGTCCCCTTTCAATCTCTCTCTATCAGACTTTTTATACCCCTTGAGTCAGTGGGTTTACAATAGTCATCTTTGCACTAACTAGTCATTAATTAGTAAAATAATTAAAGAAAGACACATGTCCCTCTCTAACTGTGCATGTCAGTCAAAACTTGCCACTTGTCGACTTCTCTTTATAACTTTCTGACATGTGGCAGTTTCTGATACCAATAAAGCGTTAAGCATGGGCGTGTGATTATTTTTATGAGTCTGTCGCGCATGCGTTTCCCGTCGAAATTTGGGCTCGGGGCTCGGCAGCCGTGTTGCGGTTGGGCTCGGTAGCGGGCGAGCCTAATTCGTGACGTGTCGCCGCGCACCGTTGCTGACGTCACCCGCAGGTCTCCTACTCGGACGTGTGCTGGATTGATGACGTGGATTAATTTCTTCCAGCTCGGCTCGGGCGTCATCAAAGGCCCCCAAGTTTAATTCCGAGAGAAGAATTTCTGAAGTCGGAGTTAAACTTTAATGCCAATGATAAATATTTAATGGGAAAACGGATTTCTCAAAGGTTTTGTTCATTCCTGACATCTGTCGCGTAGTGATTAATGCCTGAAACGGTGCATTAATTGGGTTGCCATAATGACAGGTATGTGGCATCTTATGGTTGGACCCTTGCGCGCAGAATCAAAATCACGCCAGTTCTATCGGGCGTGGGGACGCGGCGTTTCTCGACATGTTTGGCGGCTTTTGAGTTTAAAAAGCGCGTCTTTTCGAATAAACGTTTCGTTTATCGGGGAACTCCATCTATAAATACCTCTGTTTCCCTCCATTATCCACTTTCGCAACCATTAACCTTTGAGCTAAAGTGACTAAAACCGAGAGAAATTTCGGCTTCCAAAGTTCGAGACTTGAACTTAGGTATTTTTCGAAATACTCTCCCTTTACCTATAAAATGTCTTCTTTTGAGGATAGTAGAGTCGTAGTTATAGTGTAGAGGTTGAAATCGAAGATCCTCCCTCCGAACCTTTCGTTTATTTCTCACCAGCACGGCGATCTCCGTCTCACAGCCCGAGCATTATTCATATATCTTCTCCAGATTCTTCTCGAGGTGGAACGTCCTTGGAGCGGACGCATACTATCTTTGATCCGACGCCAGTGACCGTTTTTAGAGAAGGAACAGTGTATCAGCCCGGACTGGCACAAGAGAGTTCCGGCGAAGAATCGCCAAGTGTTGATTTTAGGCAATACCAGCAAGAAGAAGAAAATATGGACCCATCGGAGCCGGAGTGTGATAACGTGGAGCGGGTAGATGAACCCTCCGGTGATTCGAGGCCGGAGAGGCCACTAGGGCCCATGGGCCACCGTAATGGCGACGGCCGGCAAGAAGGAGGCCCTCGTCTTCGTGTCGAGCCTCGGTGGACGCCGAGTGATATAAACGATATCCCGAGCATGCTGATGATTCGGGAGGTGGAAGAGTTCCGGCGGAGGTACCGTATTCCAAGTGGCATCAATTTTTGGGTACCGGACAGCACAGAAGTTCTTCAGTACCTACCGGCGGGTTGCTTGGCCGTATTTGCCACCAGCCTTCTATACAGGTTGAGATTTCCACTGCCGGCTTTCCTTACGCGGTGGTTTTGCAAGTGGGGCATGCATCCAGGCCAGTGCACCCTATTTCTTAAGGGCGGGGATCATCGGCCTCCTGGTGATGTTTCACTTGGAGAAATATCCTCGCCCCAAATTTAAGGAGATGAACGAGCTCTTTATATGGCGAGCGACTCCTTCGTCTCGGGGCCAGCCGTCTGGGTGGTATTATGTACAGACCCGACTGGGGTATCCGGACGGCTTGGTGGAAGGTCTCCCTTCATCTTTGAAGGAGTGGAAGGATAAGTGGCTCTGGGTGAGCGGCGAGTGGCAAGCTCGCGTGGGAGATGGAGAAAGGGAAACCGTTCTTCATCCCCATCGAATTTTGTTTTTAGTTCTGATAAGTCTTATCTTTTTTCCTTTCTCTGCTTTTGTTGTTTACTGTTTCCTTTTGTGATTGACTTTTGTCTTTTTACCTTTATAGAGAACCGGGCATCAAAGGGGCCTCTGTCGGCCACCTTTATTCGAAGGCTGGAAAACATCCAGGCTCGGGGCATCATGGATGGCGGGTGAGAGGTTGGCTACCGAGGCCAACTTGGCCGCACTGGCTTGAGGCTGCTCGCCCGCCCGACCCCGAGGCCGAGGGGCTCGGGGACGAGGCGGCTGAGCGGGAGGTGGAGGTTGAGAGAGAGCCTCAGCAGAACCCTCCCGGTAATGAAGAAGTACGGCCCCATTCTCCAGGGGAGCAGCCGGCGAGAACAGAGCGAGCTGCGCCGTCTCCTGCGACGGCTAGTCCTGTGGGCAGATCATCTGCGCCCGTTGGGCAAACGCAGACTCCGGAGCCGCCGAGTGCGGCTACTGTTCGAGGTAAACATTGTATTTTTTACACCCTTTTGAAATGTTATTTCGTTTTCTTTTGACCTATTAACGGTGGTTGCTTTTTGTAGGGCGTGGCTTGGATTTGCGTGCACGTCTTCGCAGCGTGAGGAACATGGCCGCTCGGCGAACTCGGGCGACCGTCGGTCACCCTGTAGATGTGGAGGCGGCTCGGAGAGCTGATATCCGGGCCGGTAAATGTCCCGCTGATGGAGTGCCGGAGGCAGTGGAGCCTCCTCTTCAAAGGAGAAGAGGAGGGATTGTGATGGAGGAGCCCGGACAGACTGAAGGGATTGGTCAGCGGCGCCGGAACATCCTGAATAGGCCCTAGAAGGGGGGGGTCCGCGAACTTTCTCAGATGACTTCGGCAGGGAAGGTCACTACATCCCTCCAAGTCAAGTGAGAGATGAATATTGCGAGGGAATGATTGGACTACGCCCTCGATAGTTTGTGGAATTTGTTCGATGTGCCACGCTGACGGAGGAGCAGTCGAGAGTTTTACCGGAGGTGGGTCGGACCGCGATGAGTGTCCCAGCTCGTGCCTGGACAAAAGGCATCGAGCAATTCGGCTCGGAGACTGGCTTCGAAGAACAAATTCAGTACGCCATTGCAATGTCCGGGCGGATGATTGGGCTCTTATGGCATGCGATTGGGGAACTCGCGAGCTAGAGAAAAAATACGCCCGATCTGGAAAGGCAAAGACGGGGACTGCGGGGAGGCCTATGCTACCCTTCAAGGGGTACAAGAATCGTTAAAGACCCAAGCGGATGAGGCTACGGCTCGGGCCAACTCGAGAGAGAAGCGTAGCGGGCCGAGGAGAGCGAGATCGGCTGCGGGGTTGAAGAGGAGCTTAGGGCTAAGGTTGCCGAGTTGGAACGTTGGCCGTCCCTTTGCCCGGCCGAGGAAATGGAGAGGCGTCTAGCCGATGTCTTGCAGAAGAGGCCGAAGAGACTACTCATCGGCAAATTGAGGAAGCTCGCACAATGTGCCATTGAAGCTTACAAGGACTCTGAGGAGTATGCATTTATGTTAACTTGCGGCCACGCGACCAGCCTCAGAGAAATTCTCGATTTGGTTAAGGGCGGGCGGACTGTTGCTCAGCTTGAGGAAGATCTGGCCCTCCTGGAGGCTGATCTTGATGCTCTTCGGCCGAACTTTGCCGAGGCTCCTAATGTTCAGGGCTCTCCTCCTCCGGACGTGGAAGAAGTCGCCTCCAGCGGTGCCGTTGAAATTCCGCCCCCTGCTCAGTCTTGATGTTTGCCCCTTTTTATTTACATGCTTTCATACGTACTCGTAGGTAGGCAACTTGGCTTCGCGCCTTAAGATGTAATGGGCTCCGACCTTCCTTATGTAAATACTTTTGAAGTAGAAATGAACTGTTATTTTCCTCACCTGTGTACGTGTTTCAAGCTTTTTGCATATGCTTGGCTCTTCTCCTTTTTGTAAGATTGTTGCCTGTCTTCCTTTTCCTTTTATATTCCCAAGTATGGGGCTCGGTTCCTAGTGCTTCTGAATAAGGGGCTTTACTTGCTTTAATTGATTCTCGTACTCGGTATATGAACCTGATCTTTATTTTGTTTTTGGTACTTGGTGTATAAACCAAGTCTTCATTTTGCGCCCGGTGTGTACATCGAGTCTTTGATTTGCGCTTGGTGCGTAACCAAGTCTTTGATTTGTGCTCGGTGCGTAACCAAGTCTTTGATTTGTGCTTGGTACGTAACCAAGTCTTTGATTTGTGCTCGGTGCGTAACCAAGTCTTTGATTTATGCTCGGTGCGTAACCAAGTCTTTGATTTGTGCTCGGTGCGTAACTAAGTCTTTGATTTGTGCTCGGTGCGTAACCAAGTCTTTGATTTGTGCTCGGTGCGTAACCAAGTCTTCGTTTTGTAAGGATAGATCCGCCTTGTGGGCGTGTTGCCCTTTTTTCATCGTGCAAAGGATGTACTTGAGATGACTTTTCGGCCTTCAGCTTAAGCCGAGGTGATTTTTACTGTCCTCGGCACATAGCCGAGCTGAGTAAAAACTTCGTTTCCCTTTAGAGAGCTCACGGAATATCAGATGAAAGGATAATTCCTTGGAATCCTATCTGGATCATAAACCGAGATCTTTATTGATAATACCGTTTCAGGTATGCTACATTCCATGGATGCATAAATTTCTCTCCACTCAAATATTCTAGCTGGTATGCCCCACCAGATAAGACGTGGCTGACCCGAAATGGGCCCTCCCAGGTTGGCTTCAATGGGCTGGGTTGAACGCCCATTATCATTTTCAACACAAGATCGCCGACCTGAAATCTCCTTTCCTTTACTTTCGAATTGTAGTACCTTTCACTCCTTTGTTTATACACTGCGTTTTTCATCTCAAGACTTTGCACCTTTTTTTCTTCGAGCAGTCTAGCTCGGCTCGAGCGCGGCCTCATTGCGATCTTGAGAAAAATTTGCAACTCAAGGTAGGGCTCCAATCTCAACAGAATCACCGCCTCGGCTCCATAAGCCAAAGAAAAGGTGTTTCTCCAGTGGCCGCTTGATGCGTCGTTCTGTATGACCATAGTACACCGGGTAGTTCCTCCGGCCAATTACCTTTAGACTCCTCCAATCTCGCCTTCAAGGTATACTTGAGTATTTTATTAACGACCTCAACTTGTCCGTTCGACTGGGGATGGTATGGAGTTGAGAAATAGTTTTTGATGCGGAAACCTTCACAAAAATTTCGAAACCTTCGGTTATCGAATTGTTTCCATTGTCTGTAACAATCGAATGTGGTATCCCGAATCTCTGAGATAATGGATTTCCATACAAAGCTCACAATCTTTTCCTCATCTATTTTTGCCAGAGGCTCCGTCTCGGCCCATTTTGTGAAATAATCCACCGCCACAATGGCATACTTGACGCCCCCTTTGCCAGTGGGGAGTGGTCCGATGAGGTCCATTCCCCATTTGGCAAACGGCCATGGGCTAAATACGGAGGTAAGTTGCTCAGGATGATATCTGACCTGCGGTGCAAATCTTTGGCAACTCTCGCATCTTTTGACGCGGGTCGGTTGCATCCTTTCTTAGGGATGGCGGTAGTATCCTTGCCGTATTAATTTATAGGCCAACGCCGGCCCCAGCGTGGTTCCCGCATATTCCCTCATGAACCTCTCGAAGTGCATAATCTGCATCTGTCTCGGAAAGGCACCGTAGGAGTGGGACGGAGTATCCTCGTTTGTATAGGATGCCATCTACTAGTGTAAACCGAGCGACTTGGGTTCGTAGTGTTAAGCTTGACTTTGTTTTTCGAGGTTGAACTCTTTTCTCTAAATACTGAACGATTGGGGTCATCCCAGTGCCTTTCGGTGGTTTTGATTGTATATATCTTCTTTGCGCCAAGTGACGGGGCGGAGCAGTTGTGTGATGATGACATCCGCGATGGCATCCGTCCACGGGGGAACCGAGCCGAGCTAAGGCATCTGCTGCATATTCTCGGCTCGGGGCACATGTAAGACTTTTGTCTTAAAGTGTGATAATCTCTTCTTGACCAAGTCCAAATATTGTGCAATTTTTTGGTCTTTCGCCGTCTGCATTGTTGATTTGATGAGCGACCGGTGAGAATCTTTGTGTACCAATAGTTGTTTTAGGCCCATATTTCGCCATCTCTAAGCTTCGCGGAAGTGCCTTGTATTCGGCTTCATTGTTCGTTGCGGGGAATCGAAATCATACGGCCGAGCAAAAAGCACTTTCTATTTGGATCGATTATCACGATTCCTCCCCCCGACTCGACTGCGGTGGAAGAGCCATCAACGAACAATTTCTATTCTTGGTCTTCCATAACTTCCAATCATATGGAAGGTGTGAATTCACCACAAAGTCGGCTAAAGCCTGGCTCCTTTTATTGCGGTACGTGGTTCGTATATAATATCAAACGACCGAAGTTCGACGGCCCATTTGATCATCCGACCGTAAGTATTGGGTCGGTGTAGTACTTGCTTCATGGGTAGTTCGTCAAGACTATAACCTTGTGCTCTAGAAAATATGGACGGAGTTTCGCGCCAGATGACTAGCGAATAAGCCAATTTTTCCATTGGTGGATAGCGGGCTCGGCGTAATGTAACGCTTGGTGTAATAGACCGGATGTTGAATAGAACCATCTAACCCGATTAACACCGAGCTGATAGCGTATTCGGATACCGCCAGTACAAATACAAGTCCTCCCCTTGGGTAGGTTTTTGCAATATAGGAATTGAAGAAAGGTCTTTGTTTGAGGGATTCAGCGAAAGTGCTCGCTCGATCCACTTAAAATTTTTACTCTTTTTTATAATTTCAAAGAAAGGTTTGCACTTGTCCGTGGATCGTGAAACAAATCGGTTAAGGGCGGCCAATCGGCCTGTTAGGCTTTGTACCCTTATTACAGAGTTCGGGGGTTCTAGATCAATGATGGCTTTTATTTTGTCTAGGTTGGCTTCGATTCCCCTTTGGCTGACCATATACCCCAAAAATTTACCCGAGCCGACCCCAAACGTACACTTTCTCGGGTTTAACATCATCTTGTACTCTCTCAAAACAGCAAACATTTTGTTGAGATCGTTTAGATGATCGGATATGTACAGTGATTTTACCAACATGTCATCTACATAGACTTCCATAGTGTGACCTATCATTTTTTCAAACATCTTATTTACTAACCTTTGGTAGGTCGCACCAAAGATTCTTCAACCCGAAGGGCATCATCTTGTATGTGATAAATTCCACGAGCGAGAGAAGAATGATGCATTTTCTTCGTCTTCTGGGTGCATTCGTATTTGGTTGTAACCCGAGTATGCATCCATGAAGCTCATCAGTTCGTGTCCCGCTGTGGCATCCACCATATAATCAACATTTGGAAATGGATAACTGTCCTTAGGGCATGCCTTATTCGGTCGGTAAAATCCACGCACGGCGCCTTGGCCATTGCATTCTTCTTTACCAAAACAGATTGGCAACCCATCGGGATAGAGGGCTTCCCGGATGAATTGATTGTCTATCAACTTGTTAACCTCGGCCTCGAGTCCGCTTGTCTGTCGAGGGCCGAGCTTACGCTTTTCTCGGATAATCTGGCGAACGTTAGATCAATATTGAGGCGGTGGCATGCATACTTAGGGTCAATTCCGGGCATGTGCATGAGTCCATGCGAAGACATCAAGATTATTTTCCAAAAACTCAATCAGCTCGGTTCGATATGGTTCGGGAGATCATGACCAATACGCATTGGCGCCCTCGCTTGGCCTTCCAACGTTGATTGTATCAACTTGTTCTCTGGTTCCGCCGTTTTCTTTTCTTGCTCGCCCTCTTTGATCTGCGGGGGCAATTCATCTTCGATGGCGGCTCGTTCGATCGCGGCCGCCTTCTTCCATCATCGGCTCTTTCCCGTGTCGCGACCTGGATTATCCTCTGAACGATCACCACTTTCCGCTCGGACTCCTCCTTGGGCGGGGATCGCCTTGTGTGGTTCCCTTTGGTTTGTCCTCGTTCCACCACGTTAATCTCTACAGTCGGAGTTTGAGAGAGCATTCTCATGACTCCCTTTGATTCCCTTTATGTATAGCCTCGCCATCGGATGTTGGGAATTTTATACAAAAATGATATATTGAAACGATTGCTTTTATATGATAAAGCAATGGCCTCCCAATGATAGCATTGTACTCGAATCGGGCGTTGATTATTAACCACAAGGTCGGAGGTTCAAGCCCTCCTTCTAGCGCCAATTTGTTGACGTGCGTTTTGGTCAACAAGCAAGAATATGTAAAAGATTTAACACATGGAAATATAAACGTGCGTAACGTGTGTTTATTTCTGGCTAATTCGCTTTTTTGCATAATGCCGAGCGAATTATTGGGGTCGGTCTTTATTACAATCTTACTCCTTTCTTTTTTTTCTCCTTTTTTGTCTTTTCCCCCCTTTCAATCTCTCTCTATCGACTTTTTATACCCCTTGAGTCGGTGGGTTTACAATAGTCATCTTTGCACTAACTAGTCATTAATTAGTAAAATAATTAAAGAAAGACACATGTCCCTCTCTAACTGTGCATGTCAGTCAAAACTTGTCACTTGTGGACTTCTCTTTATAACTTTCTGACATGTGGCAGTTTTTGATACCAATAAAGCGTTAAGCATGGGCGTGTGATTATTTTTATGAGTCATGCCGCGCATGCTTTTCTCGAAATTTGGGCTCGGGGCTCGTGAGCCGTGTTGCGGTTGGGCTCGTAGCGGGCGAGCCTAATTCGTGACGTGTCGCCGCGCACCGTTGCTGACGTCACCCGCAGGTCTCCTACTTGGACGTGTGCTGGACTGATGACGTGGATTAATTTCTTCCGGCTCGGCTCGGGCGTCATCAAGATACATTAACCTTCCTTGTGGAAATGATAGCAGCAGCGCAAGCGCAACAAATGAAACAAGTAAAGACTTGTAGGATTTGTTCTAATGTGCATTTGCCCCTTCCATCAAGATGACTCAAATGAACAAATTAATGTTGTTGGTGGATTCCTTGTTAACCACAAAAGAGTAACTATCCTTTATTGAATACCAATAATCTAGGTTGGAGGGATCATTCTAATCTTAGCTATGAAAATCGAGTACAAGGGTTTCAACAGAAATCTCAAGCCTCCTCATATTCAGGTACATTTTAGAAGAAATTATTTAAAAATTTGGCTAACAATACTCATTTGTTCCAAATGGAAACAAAAGCAAGCATTCAAAAATTGGGCATCTAAGTTTCACAATTGTCATCAACTTACGTGCTAATGCCATTCCCAAAAACACCTAAAAGAAAAATTGATGCGACTTTCGCTACTTTGTCTTTTGATTTTGATGGTGAAGTAGTTACATTTAATATTTTTGATGATATGAAATACCCAAATAATTATGAGTCTCATTTTCAAGCTAGCTAGTATGGTTGACTTCATTGTGAATGATAATTTTGAAACAAATTATGTGCATGATGAGTTGACTCGAACTTGTTTCGAAGTTTGCAAAAACTCAAAAATGAGATAGGTTGAAGCATTAATGAGACTACACCTAGCAAAAGACGTTAATGAAAGATGGTCTCTCAATGTTGGTTGGTATCAATTGTTTGACATTGGTCAAGTTTCATGTTTATCCCATCACTTGTCAGCTGTGAGTAAGTCGGTCCCTCAATATTGGCTTTCTCTGGTTGATAATTTTGTGATTGTTACTCGAGCATTACTTATATGTTTGTGTACAACAAGTGTGTTGAGTTTGGCCATTGCTAATAATCCTAGTATATATATAGTTGTAGTGTTTTGTTAGTGACATATATAGGTGGCTTTAGTTTCCTAGTCATGTCTGTTAGTTTGTTTGCTATTTCTTTGCTTATTTCATTGGTGTAATTGCCTATGAAAGGCTGATTGATTGACAAGAAAAATTCAACACATGATCTTCTCCATATTGTGTTATGTTATGAGTATTTATTTATTTTTCATTTTCCTAATATTTTAACAATGGTATCCAGAACTTGGTTAATAAAGTTAAGAGTAAAAAGGGGTAGTGAAAGAGAGTTAAATATAAGGATAAAGCCAAGGGAAGCATAATGAGTTTGAAAGTATATAGTTGTATCCTTTTTTTCTCGTCTTCTCTGTTTTTGTAGTAGCAAATGGCACACGAAGCAACATTCATTGCAACTAAAAATTCCAGGCTTTGATGGTCATTACCATCATTAGAATATGCGAATGGAGAACTTTTTGAGATCGAAAGAGTCTTGGCATGTTGTTGAAACTAGTGTAGCATCACTAACTGCTCCACTCGTGCATTGAAACACGAAACGATTTGGAAGCATTAAAGCTAAATAATCTTAAGACTAAAAACTATATTTTTCAGGCAACTGATCAAGAAACCTTTGAGCATGGTTTGAAAAATCCAACCGGATCGGCCGATTCAATCGGTTCGATTGGGAACTAGTTCCTGCTCCAGTCCAAACACACATGTAAAACCAGATTTACTATTAAACCACAAATAACCGGCCAAACCGGCTGCAGACCAGCTAAAAATCGAGAACCGAGGAGCTCAAAAACGGGTAAGTAGATGCTACCCACTTGGGTACCTACCCAAGTGGGTTTTATACCGTTAGATCAATACATACACACACACACATACACATGGGTGTATATTAATCCAATGGTATAGAACCCACTTGGGTAGCTACCCAAGTGGGTAGCATCGACTGACACCTCAAAAACCTCTGGTCTACAAATTAACAAAACAATCGTATAAATTGAATTTCTTTGAATCAAAAGTATTAAAAAAGGTTACAATCTCTATTCTTCCTCTAATTCTTCTATTCAAGATCAAGAACTTCGGAATTTCATACTATGGAAGTGAAATAGTCTATATGATATCCTCTAAGATGAATTTAACTTTCAATAGCGTTAATTCGAAGGCTTGACAGCTTAATCTCGAATCAAACGTGAAATATTCAATGATATTTGACTTTGAATTTCATGACTTCTTGGTGGAATTGACTTTTCGGTCTTCCTCCAAGATAGTTTTCACTTTCAATAATGTCAATATGAGGGCTTGATAGCTTCTTCCCGAATTAAACCCAAAAACTTGGGTTAAATCTGCGATGAACGCCTTGCTTCTTGCCTTGAACACTACAAAACATCTTGAATTTGATCTTATTGAGTAGAAAATATTTGAGCCTCTGCCGTTGTTGTTCGCCAAAAAATATTTGGATCTCTATACTGCAAGTATACACAGTGTAATTTATAGAATAATGACAAGCAAGGTCGTATTCCTCAAGGGTTGAATACGAAATACTAAGGCTATAATAACATCGTATTCCAATTTTATTGAAGCAACCGAATATCACGAGTTTTATAAAAACAATTGAAAAATA